>JACTOM010000886.1:598309-1176646 GCA_015832385.1 Elymnias hypermnestra
GTCCAACCTCCTGAAAATTACAACGAAACTGCTTTTAAAATCTGGAGAAGTCAGGTCTGGCTCGGTACCTATTAGGATCCTGCAGCTGGTCACAGCCTTCCTCGCTTATTAAAGAAAGAGATAGAACTTTGATCAACCGTGCTGTTCTACTGTAGCTTTGGCAAAAGTAAGTAAAAAGTAAGTAGCAGCCCATTAACGTCCCACTGCTGGGCACAGGCCTCCTCACTCCGAGGAGCGAGGGTTTTTAGAGCATAGACCCACCACGCTGCTCCACTGCGGATTGGCAGGCATAGTACACAACAAGTGCACTCTCTATTCCTTCATTCTCTTAGTCCGATGTGACGGGAATCCGACATGACCGGAGAGAGATCAGGCGCAGGACCGACGGCTTAACATGCTCTCCGAGGCACGGGGGTAGATCACACCGCCAATTTCCCAACTTCGTGCAAATATTGAGAAAATCTTAATAGAAAACTCAATATTGATTTTTGAATTGGCTCGACCCAGGACTCGAACCCAGGACCTCAAGTCTGTAGTCAAACATGCTAACCACTAGAACAATGAGGCAGTCAGTCAGTAATTCCAGTAAACTCAATAAAATTTTTTGTCAAAGGCTCTACCAGCGGTTCGTAACCTGGCTGTCTATATAGAAGAATCCAGCAATAAACTCAATAGTCTTTTATTCTTTTCCAATCCATGTTATATTTAATATAAAATACCATTCCATCTACATCCATTGTAATTAAATATAAAAACAATTAACACACAATTATCATTATTACAACAATAACACAACAGTTTCTATTTAAAGAAATTCACTTGGCTTTGTATCGCAGAGCAGCCCGATTTACCGACATAAATCCTTGACATGTATCCTTTAAATTAAATATTATTGTATTTTATATATACTATCACGGTCAATATGATAATATTTTTATAATTTCAGATATACAGCAGCGTCAAGAATTCCGTAATTTTTTAACTTGCTTAAAAGAACAAAAAATGAACTACGTTATATGGCGTGCCTTTCAAATGGATAGTCGTCAAATACTCAGCTATTTGTCACTTCTTGTTACTTACGTTATCTGTATTTTACAATTTAATCCTGTGTCACAAGCAAATCAATCCGCGATTCCACTAAAATAATAAATAATTTGGTTTTTATCAGAATTTTATTCAGTCGATGCGTTAAGTCGTTTACTAAATTAGGCTATAGCTATTTTCATTTGATACCTATTATACGTAGCCTACGATGACCTACGGCTCTGATACATGGTTGCTGATTATTGGCGTCATATTAAAGCTCATAGTCATGCAGCGGGAGATGGAGAGGGCTCTGCTTGGAGTTTCTTTATGGCATCAGTTCAGAAATAAGAAGCTGAAATGGCAATTGGCGGGGCAGTTAGACAAACCTACTGATGAAACTTGGGGCCGTACTGCAATGGCCACCCTGCATCTGGTGCAGTGTAGGAAGATTCCTCACAAGGTGGACCGATGATATAAAGAAGGTCGCTAGTAGTAGCTGGAGTCAGTCGGAGCTAGATCAAGCCTTGTGTGTGAGCATCATTAGATGAGGACCTATTTCCAGTAGTAGACGTCCATCGGCGAAAGCGACGACGACGATTGAAGTTATCATTAAGTATCATAAGTTACCATTAAGAGTGATCATAGTCCAACGCTAACCTGTCAGCAAAAAAAACAATAATATGGGGTAGTTATGCAAAAATATGAAGTCAGCCATTTTGTAGCGGCGGGCATCTTGGTTTTAGAATACAGAATGTAATAAATTGCATTGTCGTCGGATCGAAGGATGTGTAATAAATATCAGTTCAATTAGTGGACAGGATGGGGTCAAATTTCAATTAATTTAATAAATAACAGAACAGATAGAGCTCAATAAAATCATTTAACAAATCTTCATATCATACGTTCAATGTGGTAAGCTTGTGATTAGACAGGTAAATTTCAGCTTAAGAGCATTAATTAATAAATTTCAGTTCTTTCTTATGAGCGGGGACCCTTGTGTTCAGACCCGAGACGTTAATAGGCTATTAAATAAATAATAGGCAATATTCGTTAACGGCTGTGTCCTTGATTAATACTTATAAATTATAAAACAAAGCGTTCACCTCGCCTGTACGACTTTCTTTGCGAACCTGTAGGCATATGCATGTGGTAAACACATAGATAGTACCCGTCTACATTGAGAATGGAGACACTTTGTTAAATTTCAAGTGAATCGCGAATACTTCGGGATATCTCTTAAAAAGTGATTGAGTGAATGAGTTAAGTGCTCTCAAAACGTATTTTCATTATGTACTTTCTAATGCAACCGGTTAAGGGTACATTGATTATTTAGTTTCGGTCTATAATGTCCAATAGTAGAAATAATGTTTATTCTTATATTTTTTAAAAGCCAAATCCAGCTGTCTCTCTGTCAATACGCGACAAACTAAAAAAAACTACTGATCGGATTTTCATGCGGACTTCAGCAATAAATGGAGTGTTTTTCTAGAAGGTTTATTTTGGGCAAGATGTTGAGTAAATTGTTTTAAATGTAACAATTTTTGAAACTGTAGAATATTTCATAGGTATTCTATGAAATATTCTACTGCTAACTATGTTGTTTAATCCATTAGAGATAAAACAAAACAATAAATGTTGAATTCCTCTTATACATATTTTGACATGACCTGCTCCCACGCAATGCAGGAGCGGGTCCCTAGTCTAGATATAAAAATTTATACAAAATGTACACATCCTGCATCCCGTTGTGCCGTTTTTTTGACATAAAAATTAACACAACAAAAGAATGCTCATTCAAAGAGCCACTTACAGATATCTATAAGTTGACAGATGTCTAAAATAAAAATTTATCTAAATCGCTGCTGAGAAGATTAGATGGGTGCAACCCCATATAATCTATTTTGTTTACCTAGAAACTCTAACTATCATAAAAAAAAACTGTCATATCAGTAAATAGAAATCAATGTTACATACAGCTCATTTCCATTATAAAAGGTAAGTCTATTCAGCAATCAACTTCTATATTAATAAGCACTCTGGATGTAAAACAAAGTACTATTTGATTTATGACTTTGATAAACCAAGTATATTTAGAAATTAATTCCAGAACACCAGCGAACATTTACTTTCACAGTAGATTCTATACAATATGGCAGACAGATACGTGTTCAACGTCAAACCATACTTAATTTTACGATGTCTTTTCGGTTACTATCACAAGATCCATTTAAAAAAGAGATTTCAATATTTGCTCAAAATTTTCTTGACTTTTCTTTCCATCTTTATTATGTTTATAAGCACTATTTGCAATAAACGAATATATGGGACGACAGCAATGTATGGAAATTTTCTTCAATATATTATTGGAATAATGTGTTCATTATACACAGAAGATCAATATATATTTGAATATTACAAATATGATGAGTTAATAGATGACAATAATATGAAGAATATATATGCAAAATTAAATGTCATATATGTGAGCTATATAGTTTGGATCTTCGCAAACCAGGCAGTGTTTTTCTGTATATACGTATTCCATGGCAGAGTCTTATGTGACGGAGATTGGCGCTTTTATACCATGGCGAGTGTTCGTTTAGCAGTTGCAATGGGAAGAATATCAGTGCTACTAGTATTTGCTCTTTTGTACTGTCGTATACAAATATTCTGCAGGAAAATACGGCAAGATCTTGCTACAAATCCGAATACATTCAAGAGTGAGACATATATCCGAACCTATATGCAACTAAAAAATTCTTTATCGAAGACAGATTGGCCAATGAAACTGCTGGTAATTAATGTTTTATGTACAATATCATTTAATATCCTAAACTAGCCTTATTATTCGTAGCCTTTTCTTCCTGGGTCTCGCTAGCTTGGCCAGACTACGCAGTAAAACCCAGCGAAATGCTCATCAACCTAAATTGGTGGTTTCAGAGGCTCCCTTGCTTACTTGCCCGAACACTTCTGAATGCAACCAACATAGGGTCTTTAAATAAGACGCAATAAGACGTTTCCTGCCACCCGGCCTCCCCCTTCGAAAAGGCATCAGCATCACTTTACCTTTATCTTCTTCCCCGTCGTGCCCTTCAACGAATTGGCAGGCTCGCAGAAGAAGGCCACTACATTACATCCTACCTCACTGCCGAGTATACTCGGATAATTGCACAAAATTTCTAATCCGTTACGTTAAAGTGACCTTTTTTTCATTGCGGGTTTTAGCTTTTTTTATTGCTAACAGATTAGCGCTTGACTGTGATCTCACCTGGTGGTAAGTGATGATAAAGTCTAAGATTGAAGCGCGCTAATCTGTTAAGAAGCAATATACACCTTACGGTTTCTACACAGCATCGTGTCGGAACACAAATCTCTTTGTTTTGCGGTACGTTTTTGCTGGTAGGGTGGTAACTAGCCACAGCCGAAGCCTCCCACTAGTCCAGACTCAGAAAAATTAGAAAAGACAATTTCCTTAACTCGTCCTGCTGGGGATCGATCCCGAGATCTACGATAGCAAAGCGAATACTCGCATCACTGCGCCAGCGACGCCGTCAAAGCTTAGGTGAAAATAAATATATTTGTTTGATTTTTAGTTATGAATTGTTTAACACTGCTTTATCATCAAGTTCGTATCGGTGCTTTATATTGGCCTTTTTTAAGCTCTAAAAGCTCCTAACCTAATCTCGTATAGAAAAGATGAGTGTATGTTGTAATGATTAGTATATAAACTTCCAGATAATCTTGCAACTTTCTACAGTTTTTATAAATCTACTGACTGCGCTCCATAATTTGGTAAGTTTAATATTGAACAAAGTTTTGAAAATAATTTTGTAACCAGATTATATTATTTTTTATTTTTCTTATTTGCTTATACTGTAACTAAGGCTGGAAGAATTTATCTTTGAAACTTTGTCTTACAAAATATTATTATTTTCCTTATATATTGGTTTTTTCTTTTCCATGTATATTTTATAATAGATAATAATGGATTAACTAGAAACATGTGCATTGATTTCTTGTGTTTTAGATATCAACATTTTCAGTATTGAATGGTGTTGTGTCATTCTTACATGTAACAAATCATATAGCTTTATTAATACCCCACTTTCTAATGGAGTTAATCGCTAATGATATTGATACCATACGGGGTGTAATTGCAGACAGATTGATATGTTGTAGCAGTAAGTTTTTTTATGCTATATATTATAATTTGTAAAGAATTTTTCTTATGATCTTTAGTTATAGAAGGAAAGGTACTTAATGTAATGCAACATTGATTAATGTACACTCCTGGGCATAGTCTTCATCACTTATATGAAACAGGGTTTCTCCCCACACTCCTACTGGTCCTGGGATATGCAGATTCCTTTTTGATGTTTTACATTACGAAAAATCACAACAGTGAATTTTAAAGAACGATTAAAGCACGCAAATTTCTTTCGAAAAAGAAACTTTTTAGTGCTGGCCTGGGTTTGAACCCTTAGCTTCTCCGTAAAACCACACATCTCGCAAAACCATCATAGTTTTCAATCATTAAATAAATGATCATCTTTAAAGTTTCACGGAACAGGATTGATGAGCTCGTTAATATATTAAAATAATATTAATTCTACTAGACTTGCAAGCTGATCGTATTATAATTTACAATAAAGACGTATATTTATTTCAGATGACAGGCAACGGCAGGAGTTCCGGGATTTTTTGACTTGTTTAAAGGAACAAGAGATAACCTATGTGATATGGCGTGCTTTAAAGCTGAATGCCCGTCAGATGATCAGCTATCTGTCACTCCTTGCGACTTACGTCATCTGCGTTTTACAATTTAATCCTGTACCAGCAAATAAGACTTAGATTTTATTATCTACATATATGTGAAGCTAAGGCTGTATACCCCTTTTTGGGAAAATTGCGCGGACGAAGGAGTGTGAAATTCCCACACTTATAGAGAAGTGCACAATGCTTATATATAAATATAATGATATATAAAAATACAAAAAATCTTTAATAACACGTCTGTATGTATGTGTCTTTGTCAATCGCTGACTATTATATCACACGCCGTAATTAAACAAGTCTATATTGTTCAAAGCACTAAGGCGGTCGCATTAGACAAGTTACTATGGTTAAGTTTTCTCAAAATTAACGATGATGTGTACGTAACTTTTTTAATTTCAATTTTATACGAACCTTCTCCTGCCTGTAAAAAAATATTAGAATAAAGAAATTATCGAAATTGGTTCAGCTGTGCACGTGCCGTGGCATAGCGAAAGAGACTAATTTTTATATAAAAAGTTTACTGCAACAACTTCTTGAGTATAGTCTATGATAAACCGTTAGCCGCTGGAGTTATAATTTTATATTTTTTTTATTAAAATCCTTGACTTTAGAACCTTAAACATGTTCAATCAATAAATTAATTATGGTCGATTTTCTGTCACTCTCAGACCATTTGTAAATATATTTTTTTATTATATCAAATAGCTATTTGAGAATTCAGTAGAATTTTCGTCCAGTCCAAGAAAGCAAGGACGGCCTATACGAAAAATCAAGTCCATCAGCTTGAAAATTTCATTAAAGATATCTTATAATATAAAAATTTACAATCACGACGGTGTGTACTTAAAGATATTTTTTTCATATTTTTTTTATAAGCACACTGCACAATATACAATAATTAATATAGTTTATGAGTTTTTAAGGCCAACACGAACTGTGAGCATTTATCCATCACAGCTACGTAGAAGCAACATTTGATTCCAGCAGTACTGACAAGTATCTTCAGTCATTACTTATTAAAACTACGATAGCAAGTATCTTCAGCCAGAAACATTTTAGGAACCACGGAATACTAGCATTATACCTTAATAGCTAAAAGCTAAGTTAGTTTATACGATGCTCATTGCTATAATGGCGGTCGCCACAGGCCTAAAACGCAACTCCTATCACCCAAAACAAATCACGTAACTTTGATTATCCAAAGTCAAAGCAAATCGAGGCTAACTGCAATGGCGAAGTACTACAAGTCTGAAACCCAGCCCTAACAACAGTATATGACCAAAGCATATTTCAAGTACAATGTCTTACACTACTTTGCGGAGTTGCCTCCACAATTATCAATCCAGACACGACAATAAGCTGCATGAAGCACGCTCATTCCAATTAATGAAATATACTTTATATATATATATATTGAAAGCTAAAGTGACAGAAATGGCAGAGTTTGGCAAAATATACATTGTCAGGATTCTGGTCTTCTCGATTTTTCTATACAGTTCAGAAGCTTGGACACTCAAAGCGACTGATAGACGACGGGTAGACGCTCTTGAAATGTGGTGCTGGCGGCGAATGTTGCGGATCCCCTGGACAGTACACAGGATGTTTCCATCTTGGAGGAGCTAAAGGTAACTCAAAGGCTTTCCGCGATGTGTCTAAGGCGCATACTACAGTTCTTTGGACATATCCCGTGAAGGCCGAGAGGAACTCATATTGTCAGGAAAGATGGAAGGCAAAAGACTCAGAGGCCGAAGTTCGAAGCGATGGTCCGACAGGTCAGGTAACGCAACAGCTGGATACCAAAGCCAGTCAGGCCATCCACATCGCTACCAATCGGCAAAGATGGCACAGCTTGCATCGTCGGGAACATCACAATGCTGCGATGTCCAAAGGATGAGGATATATAAATATTTGAATACAGTGTAAGTCTATATTTATAATAATAACAACATACATTAATTGAAAGGCATCTAACCCAGTAAATGAATACTATATAATACTGACAACAATAATATTAAAGTAACTTAACATAAGATGTTTGAAAGAATATTATCTTAGTAGTGTCCAATAATTATGTTTGTATGTTTAGATGTGTATGTATGTTTATTAAATCATATGTGTGTGATGTGAGTGTTGTACACATTCATTTTGCATATACCTACCTTTCTAGAAGTAGTAATAATAATAAGTTGTTTCATTGCACTTACCCAGTACTTTTATGGGCTACTATCTTCAGGGTTGTCTGGAGGAAGACCCCCTTTGTACGCTTTTATCTACAAGTTTGTAATAGTCTTGAAACCAACCACATGAAATGTATAGCAAGTAAGTTTAAAGAAATAAAAATTTTTTGTTTGTTTAAACAAAAAAAAAAAAAAATTACTCTTCTTTTAAAAGTTGTATGTGTGCAACCACAATAAATAAATAACATTATAATATATTTATATGTCTGAGCCTCATTGCCTTATTGATCAAATTGCCTCAATGGTCTAGTGGTTAGCATGTTCGGCCACAGACATGAGGTCCTGGGTTCGAGTCCCGGGTCGGGCCAATTCTAAAATGCATATTGAGTGTTATATTAAGATTTTCTCAATATTTGCATGAAGTTGAGAAGTTGGCGGTGTGATCCACCTCAGTGCCTCGGAGAGCACGTTAAGCCGTCGGTCCTTCGCCTGATCTATCTCTGATCAATGATGATGCCCGTCAAGTCATAAGCTATGTGTCTGTAGTTGCTAATTACGTCACCTGTCTTTTATAATTCAGCCTTGTCCCAAAAAACTAGACCTCAATATTTTTATCATTAATTATTTGATATCTGAATTACATATTAGACGTGGTATTGTAAATTTAGGCCACTAAAGCAAGCATGGCGTAAGCGAATTAATTTCGTAAAGAGATAATGGGTGTCAATTAGCTTCAAAAACTTATTATTGGGTGAAATATCTCAGCTAAAGTGTTGTAGAAGATTGATCTATTGCTGTTACCATGGTTTGAAATTTAAAAAAAATATGTTTTCAGAAGCTTTTAGGTTAGGAAAATATATGAATAAAAATGATAATGCAAGGGTTTTTTCGTAATCAAAATCTTTATTCAAGTAGGCTCAAAAAGCATTTTTGTTTCGTCAGTAGTCTATCCGGTGGAAATAAATCTACCACCGGTTCAGAAAGTTGATTTTGCTGAGAAGAAACCGGCCAGAAACTCAAGGTTACTCCTTTAAATACAGTTTTGTACGTCACAACGTGTATAGCTTTCATGTGCAACTGAAATCAAGTCCAAATATCTTTGTCACTTAAATAATCCTCAATATTATAATATGCTTATTGTAATAGGACGAAATAATATTATTTTGAAATAATTGCTTCATCCTTATGTCAGGTATTTACATTTTAAAGTAATATTAACATTAATAAATGTATTACAGTTTTATATAAAAACGTATCAAAACAGTATGAGTGAGCTTAAAAACTGTGTCTCGTATGAATTATTTTATTTATTTTGACTTTCAATTAAGTAGTCCATAATACAGTAATAACATTTAGATATTAGCCATTTTTTCAATTTTTGTTTATACATATTAATATTATTTATGTCTTTAAGAAGGTTAGGTAATTTATTATAAATTTTAACAGCCATGACGTGACAGTATCTATCATAAAGCTGTGTTCTTGTACAGGGTCTAACTAAATGATTTTGAAATCTAAATCGCTTAAATTGTGTCCCATCATACCGTTTTTCAAACTGGTCTAAATGTGATTTTACATACAAATACACTTCATATATGTATAGGGAAGGTACAGTTAACACATTTAGTTCTTTAAAAAGAGGTCTACAGGAAGTTATTGGGCTCACATCGCAGATACTCCTAATATTTATCGAGAGATCGACTTCACGGTTCGAAAGCAATTGTTAGGCCAGCTTAAATAAGACGATTTAAGTCTACAGTCAGTGCCAGTTTAAAGAAGCCAAATTAAAGAAAGTTAAGTCTTCTTAGGAATAATTTAAGGCTCTGGGCTTCAGTGGGATGCCCATATTAAGACTCTGGCAAGCAAACTTAGTTCAGCTACACTTGCTGTAAGGAAAGTAAGGCAATACACTGAAGTTGATTTTAATACACTAAATAAAAACAAACTTGTAGTATCATATTTTAGAGTGGAGAAGGTTCAGAAATTATTTGTCTGGTTTATATATAGCATTCGCTTAATAAGCTACCTGAACCACTTCTAGGCTTGCTTCTATATAGGTAGATGTTGCACGCCATTGTATGGTAGATTGTGTGCTGCACTTGATCTTGCAATAAAATATATTTGATTTGATTTGAATAGATTTAACCCATGCACTATAGAGTTAAATGCAAGACAGGTTTAAGAGATAAAAATTATTATTGATTTTATTTAAGTACATTATGTCAATCTCCAAAGTTTTTCGAAAACCAGCAATTCTAAGTAGTGAAATTTAGCACCGAAATTACTCAATCTTGAGTTTGATGATTTTTTCTTGCTGGACTTTTTCGAACTTTGGATATAAGATAACTTTCATTGTAATTAATAATTTAAAAAAAAAAACCTGTAGTTAACAAAACACTGTATACAACATTGATAACTTTACTGAGATATATGTCGGAGTGCCTGTAGAACGCTGGCGCTATCTATTTATCGGCGTGGGACAGAGTCAATTGTGACAATCCGGCGCGCACCTTGTAACGGACTCGTCCGTACATAAATAATTATATTTATGGATTTTTCATACTTTTATACATATTATAAAAAAGAGTATAAAAATATATTATTTATTAATCATAAAATAAAATTAATATATTAAGAAGATTAAATAAGCAAATAATTACAAAGTATTATCAAAGTCGGATTCACGTATAGACGGGGCGCGTTCGTGTATTGAACCGCGCGGATCGTCACGACAGCCTCCGCGCATATATAGGGAGTGGTGAGCGGCGCGAAGCGACGCGGCACGGAGATGTCGCGAATGTATGACTGCATGTATTGTATGAGATTATGCGCCTAGCGAATAGAGGGACCGAATTTAAATATTAAAACAATATTTAAATTATAATTAAATATTATAAATAAAATAATAAATGTCATACATTACTACTGGGGCGATACACATATTAGTTGAGTTTATCTTGACTATTTCGAACGAGCGTGCTTCGGCATGCCTACAGTTGGTGTTGCGATCCTACCTTTCACTAGGAGAGGTTGGGGTTCGACTCCAGCTTATTATGGTGTCTTAAATGATACTTTATGGAGGTGACTCCATGAAGTAGTGTAAGACATCGTACTGAATATTACTTTGGTGCGTACTGGGGTCGTCTTGGGTTTCAGGCCTGTATTGATTTCGATCTTTATAGCGAGCCTCGCTCAAGGGCTTCCCCAGGCTGTTCGTCGTTAGGGCGGGGTTTCAGGCCTGTGGCCATTGTGTTACAGCGAGCCTCGCTCCACCTTGACGGCAGACAATCAAAGTTACTGTAGTTGTTTTGGGTGATACGGGTTGTGTTTCAGGCCTGTTGTAGCCTCGGCTATGGCAGTGAGCCTCGCATAACTTTGGACGCCTAGGACTCTAGAGTAGTGCTAGTACAATGTGGTTTCTGAAATGTTACTGATTGATGATCCGGCGCTATAAGCGTCGTCATCGTTAATCGGTAGTGCTAGAGCCATGACCGAATGTTGCTAGGCGTTGCGTTAGCTTCTGCGTAGCAGTGATGGACAAATGAACACTGATCTTGTGGGCTTGCTCACATGTGAAGTGTTCGCCTGTTAGGGACAATCTCTTAGCTTACTATTAAATGTAATAAAAATGACATTGTAGCATGTCATAGATATAGGGCCGCTGGTCGGGCCTTTATTATCAAGGCTGCGGGCTAGCTTATAGACAGTGTGGCCTGCATATCCCTTTGCTTTCAGTGGCTTGCCACGAATATATAATGAACCAATGCTTTTGTTGGGTTGAGAGCTCAGCGACTGGACACTCTGTGTGGGTGTGAGGCCTAGCATATGTGGATCAACGACATATTATATTATTATACAACATTCCCACCGAGGTGGTGACATATTATACATCTATGCAGTCGATCACAAGACTTAAAATATGTGATTATTATTATTATACCACGAATCCCACCGAGGTGGGGATACATACATCGATCTAGTCTAACACTGGACTTAAAACATGTGTAATATATGCGGTGTGGTCCGCCTGCCAGATACTCCTGATCTGTGTAATTGATCTGACAAGATGCATTGGTGATTTATATATCCCATTATAACGAAATCGCGCTTTGCGCATTACAAACATGGCTAATGCCTCATCACAGCTTCGGCTAACAAAATATATGGATTTCGATCCTCGTTTGAATATACCTTAGAGACTTGTCTCTACATATTGACAAAACATATCCGGGCTTTAGTCCCGATGACACAACCATCGAAAGATCATACGCCGCAGGCGCACTATAAACAGGAATCCCTATCCAGGGAGGGGAACTCATAGCACGGGTCGGAGTTCATTATCCCTGGCGGGTGTGGAGCCAGTCTTTGGATCACTCTGGTACCTTATTCATATTATAGTATTAGAAGGTACCTGGGTGCCCATGGTAGGGATTCCTTCAGCGGTAAGTGGTTACTCCACTTACTGCTTATTTTTATATGCGATAGAAAAGAAGTCTGTTGATAGACCTTCCTTGATGGCTATTATGATACATTATAATATTATCCCACAGTCATCCGTGAGATGACTGTGTTTTATTTTATTAAAACAAAAACTACTGATCCAATGGATATTATTTAACATATAATTAATGTTCCCTGGAATTATTATTTGTAATGCCTTATGGATATAATAAAGTAATATTAAGATTATCGAATCTCACATTATCTTTACCTCTGACGCTCTAAAAGGATTTGGATTACTATGAAAACAACATATTAAAGGGTTCTAACTAGCTGGACGATCATATATGGCCAAATATATTTATATTTATTAAACTCCAGCGATACCTTTAAACTATGCCAGATGCGAGAGTATGGTTATGTATATTTTTATATATATGAAAAAAAAAAAATTATATTAAGTATTGATGAGTGAGGTCGATACAGTTACAACCTCTATAGTCTTGGACCAAGATAGTTAAGTATATCTGCTATCAACTAAGTCACAAAAGCGTCAAAAAAATGGTGTCTTACTTCAATTTCCACATTTAAACGTACACAGACAGAATTTCACGGGATAAATAATGGGATTTTTAATTTTAGATCTGAATTTTGAAATAATGTTGAGCTTATGCAATGTAAAAGTGTTTTTTTTTTTATTATATATGAATACATCAAATTTGTTCCTAAACCATATTGACGATATCTTCATATAATAGTTTTTCATTTGAAATTAACCCAGTCTGAAAAATTTTCTAAATATGATAACGAGAATGCCTTTCTTTTTTTATAATATGCATCGTTATATCTCTAACAATTACATTTTTAAGCAAGCAAATTGACGAATTTCATTGTCTCAATTATGTTTCACTAATTTTTATAAAACCTTCTCGTTTCAAACATTTAGTTTGATTGTAAAGCTTATTTGTGAAAAAGTCTCATTCAAAACTTTTGGAACATGTTAGGAGTGAGTTCCTTTGATGTAGCTGAAGTTATACATGCTGAAATTATACCAATATAAGTATCTAAATATTACACTATAATAGCTACAATGTTAGTTTTACAACGCCACTCCAATGCAAGATATGAATTTAAACAAACATAAAATATTATTGAACACTGTCGATTTAAAACGAAGTCCTCTTTGACTTATTGCATTTATAAACCATGCATTTTTAGTTATTAATTCTAGAACATTCACTTTCACAGTGGATACCATATAAAATGGCAGACAGATACGTGTTTAACGTTAAACCATATTTAATTTTTCGATGTTTCTTTGGTTACTATCATAGAATCCATTTAAAAAAGAGATTTCAATATTTGCTGAAAATTGTGTTGACGATTGTTTTCGTCTTAATACTATATGTAAGCTTGATCTGCAAAAAGCGGATGTACGGGTGGCTAGGAGTGACAGGAAATCTTTTACAATACGTTATTGGCATAATTTGTTCATTATATACTGAAGATAATTATATATTTGAATATTACAAATTCGATGAGTTAATGGATGACATTGATATGAAGAATCTATATGCTAAATTGGATGTTATATATGTGGGCTATATTATATGGATCCTGTTAAACCATGTACTGTTTTACTGTTTCTTTATTATTGGCGGTAAAATTGAATGTGACGGAGATTGGAGCTTTTATACCATGGGCAGTCTCCGTTTAGCGATGAATATGGGAAGAATAGCAGTGTTACTAGTATTTGCACTTTTGTACTGTCGTGTACAAATATTCTGTAAGAAAATACGGCGAGACCTGTCAACAAACCCGAATGCTTTTAAAAGTGATCAATATATTCGAAACTATATGCAGCTAAAAAATTCTTTAGCGAAGACGGATTGTCCAAAAAAACTCCTGGTAATTAATAATTTTCTATTAACAGTAATCGCAAATATTATTATCTATAGCTTTATAGAAAAATATTATTTGTTTTTAAAGTCTGCACTAGAAGTTTGCGGTTTACAATTTTAATATATATATATATACAGGAAAATATATTTTTTTAGCATTTGTTTAGCATGTTCGACTACAGACATGAGGTCCTGGGTTCGAGTCCCGGGTCGGGCCAGTTCGAAATCGATATTGGGGTTTCTATTAAGATTTTCTCAATATTTGCCCGACGTTGGGAAGTTGGCGGTGTGATCCACCCCCGTGCCTTGGAGAGCACGTTAAGCCGTCGGTCCTGCGCCTGATCTCTCTCCGGTCGTCTCGGATTCCCGTCACACCGGACTCTGAGAGTGAAGGAATAGAGAGTGCATTTGTGTACTATGCCTGCCAATCCGCAGTGGAGCAGCGTGGTGGGTCTATGCTCTTATGCTCTAAAAACCCTCTCTCATATGGAGAAGGAGGCCTGTGTCCAGAAGTGGGACGTTAATGGGCTGCTACTTACATTTTTTAATATTTTTTTAACCGTTCATTAGCACTGTTAGAAGCAAAAATACTCTAAACCGTTTGATCATTTTTTCGTCTCATATAAATGATACATTTGTATCCAATTCTTCAAATAGAGTTTTATCGTGTTAATTATATAATAAAATTTGTTATAAGTTTTAAATTTTTTTATATAAAATTGTAGATATTCACGCAGCTGTGTTCAATGTTTATTATTCTACTGAGCGTAAATCAAAAGTTGGTAAGTTAAATAATGCACAAATTTCAACAATAAGTGTTTGTATACACATTTTATTATTTCTCTAAAATATTTTCTTAGGCATCCACCCTGTCGGTAAGATTATATTGAAATATACAAATGACTTTATACTTTTCTCATTTATTTTTATTGATTTAAAAAAAGTAGTAGAATTTAAAAAGTGATGGATAAATAAAATTTAATATCATATTACGAGTACAATACTTACATACATTTTTGACAATAGTAAAAAGAAAAATAACGACAGTATGTTACTTAAAGAATTTTTATATTTAAAAAAGTTTACATGCAATTTATTCATTATAAATCCGTTTCCAAGTCAAGTATTTCCTCCAGGACGTAATGTAGTTCAAAAAAATATTTATTTAACTATAAATATGTAAATTGTTTTATTATATACTAGCTGGCACGGCAAATTTGCAGTCTCAGAATCAATAAATAAAAAATACTGCAGAATTCTTAAATTTTTGTAA
Source organism: Elymnias hypermnestra (assembly GCA_015832385.1). Taxonomy (NCBI): domain Eukaryota; kingdom Metazoa; phylum Arthropoda; class Insecta; order Lepidoptera; family Nymphalidae; genus Elymnias; species Elymnias hypermnestra. The sequence goes on from JACTOM010000886.1 coordinate 613,903, forward strand.
AAAAAATGTAGTCAAAACGTACCTGGAATAAAAAGAATTTGTAATCAAAAAATTTCCAACCTTTACGCCTAAATTCTCGCCAAAATCTGTCAAATAGTTGCTATCAGAAATTGTTGATTGTCAATGTCAAAATAAATAACAAAACATACGTATTCTTTTAAATTTAATTTAATTTATAATCAATGGGGTGAACGAACATTTGAAATTCAAAACTAAAAATGAAACAAAAAATTCACCTTTACGACCCTATACCGCCGGCGTTATGGGAGCGTTGGCGTTTCTCCAACGTGTATGCAGCGTTGTCGCGACGTTAACGTTGCGAATCCGCTGAACGCAACGTCAACGTCGCGCACACGCTGCGATTTCAGGCGTACACTAAATAACGCGTAAAATACTTTTAGCTATGCTATTTCGATGAGAATTACGTAATTTTCATTGAAATTCGAAAAGAAAAAAAATTATCATCGTTAGTTTTGGGAAAACCCTTTATCGTTCAATCGTTTACATGATAATGAATACACACTGTACTCTAGTAGTATTAAAATCCAATGAATCTGAAATTTATAAATATTTGCGAATATCGGAGACTACATTTGACGAACTTTTATAAGCGATTCAAACTGAATTTCAATGTTACCAGAAGAACACTGCAAATAGCCGTCGGCCGTAACCCCTTACAAAGCCTATGTGTATACGGATAGAGTAATTGTACTTGTTGGCAATAAAGGCAACATTAACGTTGCAATGACGCGAAGTTGACGTTGCGAAGTCGAACGGTTCCCATTAATGTTACTCAGCGTTGACGTCGCGTCAACGCTACATTGACGTTGCGCTGTCATAGAAGAAACGCTGACGCTCACATGACGTCAGTAGGATAGGGCCTTAAGTACAATTGGATTTCTGAAAAACTTTTATTCATTTATTTATTAATGACACTCACAATATACATACATAACATACGTAAACAATAATAAAATGAAATAAAAATGTAGTTAAATTATATAACTTAGGAAGTGTTTACCGAGGCATAAGCAGTGAGCTTACTTTCGTATACCGGATATGTCTTGTGAAATATATCGATGTCAGGTATTGCACGAGATATTCTATTGTACCCATCAGGTATGCGAACCAGAGGTAATTGTTTACCGAGGTGCGTTCTGGTGATAAGCGTGTAAAAGATCTTTTTTGCAGTTTTTATGCAGTAACGTGGATATCTGTGGGGGACTGAAAAGGATATCTGTATAACTAGGTTGCTGCTCTTTACCTTGTTACGAAATATTATGTGTAAAAAACACTGATCAAGGATTTCCCGTCTGCTGCTTTTAAATTGAATTGATTTATAAATGGGTTTCGATAAATAATTCAAAACCAAAATTACCCAAATCAATCCAGCCGTTATCGAGTTTTAGTGAGACTAACGAATTGGTTTTAATATATTATAATATATTAGATTTCAGAATTTTCAGTAATAAATGGTCTAGTAATAGTCTTGCATATTATATCTAATATTTCTATATTTCTACCGTCCCTTATCATGGAATTAATTGCAAACGATATTGAGACCATAAGAGGTGCAGTCGCAGACAGATTGATATGCTGTAGCAGTAAGTTTTATATGTGCTATATTATAATTTCTAAAAAAATTTATGTTTATTTTGTGAGAAAATTATTTTAACTTTATTAACGTAAGCACTCCTTTGAGAGAATAGTGACACAATTCAAGTAAGCAAACTTTATAGAAAAAAATTTAACAGACAAAATTTAGAGGCGCCACGGCGTCATTTTTGGTCAATTGAAAATTATTTTTTCCCTAAAATATATATACTATTAGAATAAAATATAAGTGTTATAATTATTATTATATGTATTTTAGAAAAATATCTAGGCTCTAGAGAAGCTATTCGTGTTCATGACTAACGTTTTGTAGTTTCTAATTATTCATGCAAAGCAACGAGACGTCATCATATTAAACTAGATTATTCGTGGTTTAATTCCATTTTTAAAATATATTTAAGAGTAGATATCACAATTGAAATATGTATTTTGTCGACATTTTGTTCAAATTACATTGATCGTGGTTACGACGTTATTGCTGTAGGCGGTTGTGTCATGGAGAGTTGCTAGGGCCATGATCGGTCAATTAATCAAGCAAGTGTTTTCTTTTGAATTAAAAATTAATACTGTAATTCTAGAGTTCCAAAAACTATAAAGAACCGATAAAACGTAAAAAAATAAGTCGCAACGTAGACAGATTCTGCTTCCGACGCTCAACGCTTCCTACAACAATGACCATGTATGGAAATACATTAAGAATATATAATACACAAATACTACTTTTTGCCATACTTACGTGTTTATATCACATACAAAACAAGTCCTGAAGACTTGAACGGACAAGACAGTATGAACTGCATTTTATTTTTCCAGTGCACAATTTTTTGAAATGATTATTGTAAATAAAAATTAAGATGTATAATGTTGATTTCAGTTGACAAACAACGTCAAGAGTTTCGGGATTTCTTGTGTTGTTTAAAGGAACAAAAACTGTCATATGTATTATGGCGCTCCTTCAAACTGGATGCCCGTCAAGTGATCAGCTATCTCTCTCTCCTTGCGACTTACATCATCTGCATTTTACAATTTAACCCTGTCGCAATACATTAGACTTGTAACAAATACCTTATTATGTCAATATGTTCTTTGAGAACTGAATAAGTTGTTAAAGTATGTAAGAATATTAAAGCCACGAGAACAAGAACGACTTATGTGAAAATTTGTGTTAAATGAATTCATTTTCTCTTTACACTAACTTTCATGATAGGTTGATTTATCAATATTACAATTATTTCATAAATACAAAGAGGAAATAGGTGTAATAACATTTTTTTAACAAATTTGACTGATTTTGGTCTCGCAACTTTGGATTGGATTTATTTCCAGTTGTGTATCTAAATGACTATATTATATATTCAAGCAGGCTTAACATGTTTTTAAGTCAGGTCTATCTGTTGGTTAATAATTTACCAATGGACCCCTTATATACTTAGAAGTTACTGAATTGACGACAGCTTTTACATTAGATAAATTTTACATAAAACACACATTCCACGAATGTAAAAATGTTTTATATTACTACACCTTTTATTGCCCAATAACAATATTCACAACTTCACGACATGATAATTCTTTCCTAGAAGTCCTAGAAGTATTTAAAATGATAATCCATATTTGTAATCCCTAGTCTTTAATACAAAATTTTAAATAAACCTCTTATGCAACATAAAAGTGTTTTATGTTTCCATACCTAACTTTGCCCGATGAAGGCATTCACAAAATTTCTATATCAATATACTCTTTCTTGAACTTTTAAACTGGTGCGAAAAAATTTAAAAATAAGTTAAAGAGAATGCATTTATTATATATCATTTTGATCTTTTATATAGCTGCGAGACATAGGTCGTTAAGAAGCAAAGCAGTAAGCAGTAAGCAAGCATTTGAGATATGGGCTCTAAGAAAAATGTTTAAGATTTCTTGGAACCAGTTCGTCTCAAATGCTGTAGTCCTCAAACGAGCGCATGCTTATGACGTCCATCGTGCGGAGAAAAGTGGCTTTTTTCGGACATCTTCAAAGAAGGTCCCTATTTGAGTACCCACGGTTGATCCTAGAGGGCAGGATGTCAGGAAAGGCCGAGGAGGCATTGGATGACCGATATACGTGAGTGGACCAGTCATAACTACGCACAATTAAAAAGGAATTGCCCAGGACAGAAGATTTTTCCGCATACTGACCACCAAACTTCATTTTGAAGAAGGCAATAGACGATGATGATGGTTTTGCCTCTATCAATTGTTAAAATAACCTAGTTTCTTTACCATAAAGTACTATGTAGCTTGATTGTATATTTTTCATAATAAAATAATTGTACCTAAATGTTCTTACTGTACCTAAAGTTATATTTATTCATCAAAAAACAAGAAGATAGCTTTGCAATTGCAACTACAATTGAAAGTATATTTAAGACCATAAAGGCTACATTGTCAACAATACAACTTCATTCCATTTCAAGATATGAATCAAGCCAATCATACAATATTAAACACTATTGATTTAAAAGAGTATACTATCTGATTTATTACTTTGATAAACCATGTATTTTCTAGAACGTTTACTTTCACAGTTGCTTCAACACAAAATGGCAGACAGATACGTGTTGAACGTCAAACCATATCTAATTTCTCGATTTTTCCTCGGTTACTACTTTAGAATCAGATTAAGAAAGAGATTTCAATATTTGCTAAAAATTTTCACTACCATTATATCTATCTTAATAGTATGTTTAAACTTTATCTGCAAAAAACGGGTATACGGGTGGATTGTAGTGTTTGGAAATCTTTTACAATATATTGTTAGCGTAATTTGTTCATTATATACTGAAGATCAATATATATTTGAATATTACAAATTTGATGAGTTAATAGATGACAATGATATGAAGAATCTATATTTAAAATTGAATATTATATATGTGGCCTAAATTGTTTGGGTCTTGACACACCATGTATTGTTTGGCCTTTTATTACCTTTACAAGACAAAGTTCTATGTAACGGAGATTGGCGTTATTACATCATGGGAAGTATGGTTTTAGCAATGAAGATAGGAAGAATATCAATCTTACTAGTATTTGCTCTTTTATATCGTATAAAAGTATTCTCCAGAAAAGTACGCCGAGATCTTGCTACAAGTCCAAATGCATTTAAGAGTGAAACATATATTCGAAGCTATATGCAGCTAAAGAATTCTTTAGCGACGACTGATGTTCCAATAAAACTGATGGTAAATATTTATTTATCTATTCTTCTTTAACAAAATGTTCATAAATATTCTTTGCCTTTTTTGAAAATGATTACAAGTTGTGTAATTGTAAATTTAACACCACCTCTAAAGCTTTTGAGTCTTAGAAAATGTTTTCAGGTTTTTAAAGTCAGCTGAAAATATTTACAGTTATCAATATTATACAAAGCAAAATATAGAAGAACTGAATGTGTTGGTGAAGTTTCTTATCCGAAATCTTTAAGAAACGTAGCATATTCAGTTTTTTTAATAATTAGCATCATTACAAGCACAAACAATTTTTAACATCCAGTTTGTCCCATGAAAAAGAGATTATTTGCTGATTTTTAAAAACCATTTTCTCCTAAGACAGTTCTATTTTGTTTGAATATTATTCGTTTTTGGATTTTAAAAATTCGTACATAAAATTGTAGATATGCACGCAGCTGTGTTCAATGTTCATAAATCTACTGAATGTGATCCAGCAGTTGGTAAGTTTAATATTTAACAATATTCAAAAATCACTTTCACTTGATTATTTTCTTTGTAATCTGTTGTTTCACCAAAAAAAATTTAATTCTTCAAAAAATTAACAAAATTTAAATATCAGTTAAATATCAACTTACTTTTGCACCAAATGTGTTAGGTATTGTAGAAAAATATCGTAATTATGTAACTTTGACAATTTTTGTATTCAAAAAAGATTAAAGCAATTTGTTTCATTAAATATATGATTCTATGTAAACCATAGGCAAAATAGTATTAAAAACAATTAATATATGAATCGTTTTAGATTTCAGAATTTTCAGCAGTGAATTGTGTGGTAATATTATTGCAAATTAGCTCTAATATAGCCATATTTATACCGTCCATAATCATGGAATTAATCAATAACGATGTAGCAGTAAGTTTTAAATGTTCAAATTATAACTTTTTTAAATCTATTAATTTCATAGCTCCTTTGAATGAACAGTGATAAAACTAAAAAAAAACAAACTATAGAAGAAACCAAAATATTTCGTAAATTTCCGAATTTAAAAATGTTTTTTCAACCCCTACTAAATACTTTTCTAGATTATACTATGTCGTTGACTAAAGTTTTGTAGTGACGCAGTTCAAAGAAGTTAATTTTACATGAAAAATATTTCTAAATTTATATTTGTAACAGACTCATTTCATCTCATTCTAGTTGTTTCTGATTTAACAATCAATAAATTAAATTCAAAGTCTTATAAATGATGTCTTTACTTGTGTAAATTTGTACAAACGGGGCATAATGATAATCCCCCGAGATTGTTTTGGACACCCGTGTACAAAATGGTGAAAAAAAATTCAATTCAATAAATTTTATATGCTTTCTATAAATGTGCATTATAATAGTTGATCAAAAATGATCATTATATTATTTTCTTATTAAAATATCACCACATAGAGAGATCATTACGTAGCATCTATCACTCATGGTAATATATGATGTTGCAGCGCCAGTATATTTAATTTGGACATGAGTTTTAACACATTTTAGAAAACATGTACAAAATTTTGTTAATTTTCTATTTTGTGATTATTCATGCAAAGCAGCGATATAGAATCGGACTTGCCACGATCCTTGCATATCTCCTTCGCTTCTTTCATTCTCATTAAACCATTCATACAAGTTCGTCGCCTTGGAGTACTCTTGACCTGGCCCTTATTTAAAATGTCCTGGATTTGGTCCAGGAACGTTCACCTTGGTCTTTCTCTTCCAACTCTCGCATTCACTCTTGATTTATAAATACTTTTTGTCAGTCTCCTTTCAATTATTCTCTATACGTGCCCAAACCATCTAAGCATACCTTTCTCAATTTTAGTCACTACATCTTCTGTTATACAACAACGTTCTCTTATCACACTAATTCTTACTTTGTCACTCAGTTTCAATCCGCTCATATTTCTCAACGCTTTCATCTCTACCGCATTTTTTATCCTTTTATGCTTCTCTTGCCATACCCAATTTTCATTACCATACTTTATACTCTTAATTTACATAGTTTGTCTCCTTTCTAATGTGTAATTATTTTGTGTAATGTACAATTAAGTATAAAAAAATCAACTTCTGCCTCTATTAATACTTCAAGCGATGATATAAACTTCAGTTGATTTGCAACTGCAATAGTTTGACTTTTACAAAACTTAGTTTAGTAAATTAATATTGATTTCAGATGAAAGACAACGTCAGGAGTTCCGGGACTTTTTGACTTGTCTAAAGGAACAAAATCTGACCTATGTGATATGGCGAGCCGTACAGCTAGATGCTGATCATATAGTCACCTACCTGTCTCTCCTTGCAACTTACGTGATCTGCATCTTACAGTTTAACCCTGCCCCAACAAATTAGACTTCAATACCATTTCATAAAATAAATTGAGGGCAACATAATAACGACCTATGTAAAAATTACGTAAACAGTAATTTAGAGAATTAAGCTAAGTTGCAGATTGCATTTCAAGTATAAAAAGCCTAAGCACGTCAACTTTATAATATAACTGCAATATAAGTTTTTTTTTATGGTGCAAAATCACGTTTGTCGCTTTCCTTGTTACTCCTGGAAAATATATGCATGCTTAGGTTGTATCTTGACAAGTTGTGACGGACACGTCCTTACATAAATATATATACAATTTATATACAGACATACATAAATGTATATATAAAAATGCATTATATGTATTCAGAAATACAATTATATACATCCTTTTTTAATTAATAATATATAAGTGATACTGGCAACCTACACAAGCCTTGTTATTTTGAAAAAAGAAAAAAAGAAAAAAACCGAGATGGCCATGGATTTGGCGCGGTAGGAAAAGAGGATGACGTACGGTTTTTTGATTCTTGTGTTAGTTTTAAAAATAATATTTTATCTTTTAAAATAGGGTTTTGTGTAAATGAATAAAGTGGCGAGGTGTTGAAGTACATAAAGGGACTGGAGTAAGATGTTATAGCATTAAAATTTATTTAAATATACATGGAATGGATGTCACACGTATATACGAGTATATATTGTAATTTAAGTTATTTTCAATATTATCATTATTGGTTTTATATCATATTTAATTATTAGATTAGATGTCATTTAATTAATACATATTATTATTATTATTATTTATATAATATATACATATACTGTAGTGATATATGGATATATATAAATATGTATATTATTGAAGTATATATTTCGAACGAGCGTGCTTCGGCATGCCTGCAGTTGGTGTTGCGATCCTACCTTTCACTAGGAGAGGTTGGGGTTCGACTCCAGCTCATTATGATGCCTTGAATAATACTTTATGGGGCAACTCCAAGAAGTAGTGCTAGTACAATGTGGTTTCTGAAATGTTACTGATTGATGATCCGGCGCTATAAGTGTAGTCATCGTTAATCGGTAGTGCTAGAGCCATGACCGAATGTTGCTAGGCGTTGCGATAGCTTCTGCGTAGCAGTGATGGACAAATGAACACTGATCTCGTGGGCTTGCTCACATGTGAAGTGTTCGCCTGTTAGGGACAATCTCTTAGCTTACTATTAAATGTAATAAAAATGACATTGTAGCATGTCATAGAAATAGGGCCGCTGGTCGGGCCTTTATTATCAAGGCTGCGGACTAGCTTATAGACAGTGTGGCCTGCTGAACCCTATTGCTTTCCGTGGCTTGCCACGCATATATAATGAACTAATGCTTTTGTTGGATTGAGAGCTCAGCGACTGGACACTCTGTGTGGGTGTGTGGCCCCGCATATGTGGATCAACGACATATTATATTATTCTACAACATTCCCACCGAGGTGGTGACATATTATACATCTACGCAGTCGATCACAAGACTTAAAATATGTGAATATTATTATACCACGAATCCCACCGAGGTGGGGATACATACATCGATCTAGTCTAACACTGGACTTAAAACGTGTGTAATATATGCGGTGTGGTCCGCCTACCAGATACTCCTGATCTGTGTAATTGATTTGACGAAATGCATTGGTGATTTATATATCCCATTTAAAATAACACTGCGCTTTGCGCTTTATAACCATGGCTATTGCCTCATCACAGCTTCGGCTGACAATGTATATGGATTTCGATCCTCGTTTGAAATACCTTAGAGACCCGTCTCTACATGTTTATGAAACATATCCGGGCTTTAGTCCCGATGACACAACCTTCGAATGATCATACGCCGCAGGCGCACTATAAACAGGAATACTCTAATTATGGGGAGGGGGTTCAGAGCACGAGTCGGAACTCATCGTCGCCTGGCGGGTGTGGCGCCAGTTGACCACTTCGGTGCCCTAATAATAATAATAATAATAACATAAATAATAATAGAAGGTACCGGAGTGCCTATGATAGGAGTTTACTTCATCGGCATTGGTTATATTCATCATTGGATAAATACTTAATGTTTTCCAGAAAATTATATTTCTTATGCTTTACAGATATTATATTATATATGAATATAATAATGGGAACGTCATGTCACGCCATCTCTTTACCTCTGACGCTCTAAAAGGATTTGGATTGCTATGGAAACAACATATTTAGGGGTACTAACTAGCTAGACGATTACACTTGGCCAAATATATATATATATTTTATTATACCCAAACGTTACCTTTAAACTATATCAGATGCGCGACTCTATGTATATGTATTTTATAATGTATTTCGTACATCCTTTCGGTGAGACGAGGTCGATACAGTTACAAAGTGAATAAATTGTAAATGTCAACTTATGAAGTTGTGTCCTGTATAGTAATATAAAATAAGTTCGTCACTTGTAACCTTACGTTTTTTGTCTATTTCGAATTATATCTCGTGTTATGCAATTCAAAGTGTTTCAAATTACTATACCCAATTTTGATTAATTAGTAACAGATTATAGCATTTTACTATAAATCTTGGTAGGTAATACAATTCAAAATTGAACCTCACTAATGTAGCAAGAGACAGCATCGTATTGAAAAGCAAATTTGTTGCCGTTGCTTGATTTTAACTAGTCACGGCTGTAACTTTTCTTCATATCACGCATAGAAAATGCTATTTCCTAAATTTGTACAGCCGTGAATCTATCTTCAAGAGGACAAGCGAAGCGAGTACTTGGATATATGCCCCGCTTCACTAGCAGAAGTCCTGGCTTTAATTGCCAGTAGGGATAATTTATGAAATAATATTTTCTAAAGCGTCTGAACTACTTGGAACTTGGAAGGCTCGACAGTAGTTAGTTATAACTGTATCAGAAAATACATACCGCCAAGCATGAAAATTGCGTTCTGGTATTTTGCTGTGCGGACACCCCAGGAGGTAACTTATCTCTTACTAAATCAGCGCGTTTCCATCTTAGACTATATTGTCACTTACCACTAAGTGATATGACAGGCAAGTCACCAATAACCATCAGATAAATGTAGCCTTTTTGAGTCGTTGATAGTAGAGCAATTTTCTCTACTAAAATCTTATTAGTAGCTTTTTAGCTTATCTGGAATAAACTAACAACAACAATGAGCCGATTTTCTCTTTATGTAATTGGATATAGATTTTTAAGTTTTTTATATACAAAATTAATTATATATTCTTATGAGTCTAGGTCTGGACTGGTGGGATGCTTCGGCCGTTGCTAGTTACCATTCAAGCTGTAAAAACGTGCCATAAAAAGGGTAAATTACGTAATCCTAGAATTACCTGCTATCACCTTAAACTTTTTTATCACTTAACACCCCCACACATTTACACCTAGTATAATAAAGCCCAAAAAATTTCAACCAGTCGTTTATAGGTAGTATATGAAATAATAGCAGGAATTTAAAAACAGACTTTCCTTGTAATCTTATATTCCTAAATGTATAACACCTCTGATGTGAGTCCTGTATTTGACGTCGAAACGTTGGTGCAACAGAATGCTAAAAGGAAAATGTGACTGCAGACGTGAAGTGCATTAATGGAATCGAAAGCAGCGAAAAATGTTTCTCTTGTACCACCAAAGTTTGATGGAAACGAACAGAGAAGTAGCTTTGCTATCTATATTCGATATTCGATATATTTTCATTAACAAAAAGTAGTAAATTGTAGCCTACAATGCCCCACTTTTGGGAACACGTCTCCTTTTTTATAGAAGAGAGGGTTTTTTATAAAATCGTCACGATGTTCCATTACAGGTTATCAAGCTTTATTTACTCCAGAATTGCTCCAGAAACATGCTGGATTCCTCGTACTAACAAGCACAATAATGAATTTTAAACATAAACTAGGTAAATAAGTCTTAGAACTTAGTGATCTCTGCCCAGGATTCAAACCAGTGACTCCTATTAAGAATCTAGGTGTATGTATCTATTGGACCATCATGGCTCATTTCAATTTTACATCTCAGTAACAAATAAATTGCTTTATATTTTTTAAAGAAGATCATTAGCTTGATGTTTGTACATTCTGCACTTTTTGAAGGCTTCAGAGCAAGATTTAGAGCTGAATCCCACCACGGGGTTTTAATTCAAGTTCTGAAGATTAACAACTTTGAAATTGCCCTCGAAATATTTAGTTTTACTACGATTATTTTACTTAGCACAAGATAAGTCAATTTTTTTTATATTACAATACTTATTTTACATTTTAAGAAATACAAATCAAATATAAAGCTTATTATATAAATATAACGACAAAGACTCTCAAGATATTACACCGTCTTGAAAAGTCATAAATGTACCTTACATTGACTACATCTTACATTGTATAAATATAGTACAAAGTAAATATTTTTTTCGTTAATAAATATCGTTACGATCCTATATGGCTTTGTAAATATTTGGTGGAAAAAAGTGTTTTTGTCTTCCATAAATCTAACGCATTTCTGAAATGAGCACTGTATTTGATGCTTAAACACCGCACTATTGACGTCTAAAAGGAAACTGTGACAGTGCATGTGAAGTGCCTTTGCGGAATTGAAAGCTTCAAACAACTTTTAGCCTTTTGTCAACTGACTACGACGGTGCCAAATACGAAAGTAGTGGGATCTCACTATCTTAAAATGTTTATGGTTTTAGAGAGGATTTTTTATTAAAACCTACAGCGATATAACAGAATCAAAAATTAATTAAAAATCAAGTCCAAGTACAAATTAAAATTGAAATCGGATAGTCGTTGAATTGTTCGTCTCAACTTCCGGTTGACATGGCTGACTGATAGTTGAATGCCCGCGTCAAAAACTGGTTGACATGGCTTTTTTATAGCACCAGAGAATATAAAAAACAAAAAAATAAATCAGTTACAAAGTGATATTTTAGTACACATTGTGAAGTTGCTTATGTTTTTTGTGATATTTTAAACTGTATGTGTTTTTAGAGATTATTTGTGTTTTTTATTACATAAGTGATACGAATAACAATAAAAACCCTGGAGGTATGTTTTAATTTTTAGATACAAGGCTATAAATACAAGACCAACTTCTCTATCTCAAAGTTTAGAGCAACATGACGGTACACCAGAGTCTTAATTTAATAAACCAAAGATGACATTGTATTGTTTAACTATTAGCAAACATAAAAATCATAACATTTGATAGTCATTGATTGATGAAAATTTAAGCCCCAAGACCCATTTTGGCCTAATTCGACCCGCGGGGCAATCGACGCAAACAATTCCGTTCACAAGCGCGAAAAAATTACATAACAACTAAAAACACGACCGGACAGTCAAACTCAGAGTCAAAACTAGAACCAAAACCAAACTAAAATCAAAATATTAATATGTAAGCGATATAACAGTGAATTGTGGTTTTTCAAAAAAAAAAGAATTAGGAAATAAACTCCAAATACAAATTAAAATCAAAATATTATTTCTTAAAACACTCAAAAAGCACTTTTATATCGTCATTAGTCTGTCTAATAGTAACAAATCTGCCACGATCTCGGAAATTTCCTTCTACTGAGAAAATCCTATCATTATTATGATTATATGTCAATGATTTCGTAGTCATAGAGTTTCCTGTCGATTTCATTCATTCAAATGCGACACTATTAAAAAGAAATTATTCAGGTGAGAAATAGATTTAAAAGTTGTCTAACATTTTATCGCTTAGTATTTAACGAATGATGAAGCAAGGATAGGAATGCAGCGACTACGAATAAACACAACGCGAGAATTTTCAATTAACTGCCGCAATAATCAATGTACTGAATTTAATTACAGTGTACATTAAATGTTTGGAAGTTATCCCACTTGCACATAAAAGCTTAATGTACTATAGAAAAATATGTTTAAAAGAGTACTTATTCAGTTTCTACCAAGTTGATTGTATTTGAAAGAATTTGTATACTTGGGATCTAAATTTATAAAAGATGGATCATGTGAAAGTGATATTGAAAGGAGAGTGAATGCAAGAAATATGGTATATGGTGCTCTGCACGCCTTTATGAATAGCCAGATGGTGTCTGAAAGGGCCAGACTGGCTGTTCACGGAGGAGTGTTGATGCCAACACTTCGTGTTGTAGTGAAAGTTGGGTATGGCAGAAGAATCACAAAAGTAAAATAAATGCAGTAGCGATGAGAGCGTTAAGAAGTATGGGTGGATTAAAACTGAGTGACAGAGTAAGAAATAGTGTGATAAGTGAACGTCACGGTATAAGAAAAGACGTTGTGACTAAAATTGATAGAGATATGCTTAGATAGTTTGGGCATGTAGAGAGAATGAATGAAAGGAGACTGACAAGAAGGATTTGTGAGTCAAGAGTGAATGCGAAAGTTGGAAGGGGAAGGCCAAGCAAACGTTTGTTTCCAGGAACATCCCTGGACCAAATTCAGGACATTTTAAATAAGGACTAGGTCAAAAGTACTCTAAACCGACGAACTAGTATGAAAGGTTTAATGAGAATGAAAGAGGCGAAGGAGATATGCAAGGATCGTGGCAGGTGGAAGGACGTTGTCTCTGCCTACCCCTATGGGAATAAGGCATGATGCTATGTATGAACGAGTATGTATGCTTTTAAAAGTAGATTCAACTTTCTAAGCGGTAGTAGATTTGCTATTTTTTTTTAATTTGGTTTTATGATTTTAATTTGATTTTGAGTTTAGTTCTGACTCTGATTCTTACCCTGATTTGGATTTCGATATTTATTTTTGAACTTGATTTTTATTTTTTTTCCGTTTAAGAATTGAAAATTCTTGTATACATTTGGAGATTGGATTTGGATTTAGATTTTGACTTTCATTCACATTTAAATTTAGGTTTTGACTTCAATTTCGACTTTGATATCGATATCGATTTCGATTGTGATGTTGTTTTCGATTGTGATTTTGGTTTTTTTATTTCCACCATAGTAATTAGTCATGCATTTAGTGTATAAAATACTTTTATTGAAATCTTACTCTGAGATACTGATCAAGAAAACCTAACTTGAACCGTATAAAATCGTATTAAATACCATTAAATTCTCACTATAAAACCCTTATGCAACTAATTGTTTTTTAAAATTTATAACTTCGTGCATATCGCAAAATATTACGTAGGTATTAAAGAACTAACTAAATCAGCTTCAGATTTAATCAATTTTTAGTATTTATTTACTTTCAAAATTTTTATATTATCAAATTCTTGTTACAAATAATGTTACTTATAACCTTATTTTATATGCTAGTCAAACCACGAGGGTTTCACTAGCATATAAAATTCCAATGTAATAAAATAACTGCAACTGAAAACACGGGTAGAGTTAGTCAACCTATCAAATTGTTTACAGTAAATAATATACCCAAAAGCATTTGGTGATTAAAATGACTAATGTACTGTGGCAAGCCCCTTGGAAGTCATTTTTGAAGTCCCGAATAATACCTTTGGGTTGTAAGTTGTAACACATTCGTGACTCAAGCAATTATTTATTGTTGTGTTCCACAATTTGTTTAATAGTAAAGTAATTTGGTAAGTGTGGAAAATTGCACGTCAATATTTTTGGGATATACACAGTATATCCCCTACGTATAAAGGGTCAATTATAAAATGGTAATTTTGTAAGACAGTGTTTCTAATTATGATATGTTTTTTTAAGATTGATTAAATAACAATGACCTTGGTTCATAAAGAGAATCATATAATCATTGAAAATAATTAATTGTTTTAAACTTAAGTTTTCGTGGTTTATTAACATATTGACTATTTGACTTACAAAAGATAATAAACATGGTAAGATCTCCGAAGGATCGTTTACCATATCAATGTCTGGGCGTTTACAAAATTGACTGCAGCTGTGGAAGCTCTTATATTGGGCAAACGAAGCGTTCCATAGCAACTCGTGTGTCAGAACACATAAATGCTGTCAAACACAACGACATACAAAAATCTGCGATCGCGGAGCACATTTTGCAGCAGGGAACTCAACACTGGATAGAACTTCATAGCCCGAAAGTTCTTTCCACGGACCGCCATTATATGCCGAGATTAGTTCGCGAGGCCATTGAAATTAAAAAATATCCTAATTTCAATCGTGAAGATGGTTTTAAGCTGGCTGATACGTGGAATCCAGTGGTGAAGCTATGCCAAATGAACAAACGACGCAATTTTTCAAAATTAAAACGTGACGTTGTGAGTGTAGTATGCCGACAAATGGATGTGGGTGCCGTGAAAAATAAAAGAATCAGACGTAGGGTAGACAGATTCTGCCCTTGACAGCTTGACACAACCGACCACAGCAGTATCGTCGTGACCACGATCCATGCAACTGGGTCGAAATATCGGCAAAATTAAAAATTAAAAATCGCCATCGTGATATGTACCCGTTCAAATAGTCAATATGTTAATAAACCACGAAAATTTAAGTTTAAAACAATTAGTTACATCCCGGTACGGGCCGGAATATGTAAACAAATTACGTCACCTAGAACGAACTCGAAAGAAATGTGTAGTTACGCGCGCGGCAATCGTGTTTTTAACAAAATGCCGGGACTTAAATGTTATACCTACATGTGTGAGAATTGCACCGCGTAAGGACATACGAAATTCTGAGCGAATTCTACGCACCGCGAGTGTCAAGTTGTTACGACAATTAATTCGCGATAACCGTCACAGTCTTGATAAAGTGCAGTGTCAATTATTAAAGTTGCATTTGGAGTGCAGTGCAGTGTTTGATAGGGACATTTTCGATATAATCGACCGTGTGACATATCTTCAAGGTCAACGTACTGCGGAATTATGTGAATTAAAACATGAACGCAAACTAAAGATATTGTTACAAAGACAATGTACCGCCAGTCCGTGTATTGAAAATACAAATTACAATGTAATAAACCTGTCAAACCAAGAATTATCTGATGCGACTTTGAGTGCCCTAGACAAAGGGTTAAATTTTGCAATGTCACCTTCTCGGATTCCCTATGAGAAAATTATGGGTAACGTGGAAGATGTTATCTATCGTAACAAACTGCCTAGACTTGATGCGGACACCTTGAGACAGGACGTAGCAGTGTTATTGAGAAAATCTAAACCACCTGACCCAAATATTACATTTGAAGAACGAAAAGCTATCCGCGATCTACATGCCAACACCGATGTTTTAGTTTTAAAAGCGGACAAAGGGAATGCCACTGTGGTAATGGACGTCGCTGAATATGAAAGAAAAATTACCACCCTGCTCAGTGATGCCTTTACTTACAAGAAGGTAAACTACAACCCGACTGCCAGAATGACCAAAAAGACCAACAAACTCATCCAGGAATTTCGATCGATAATAGGAGATGACGTTAGTAAAAAACTGTTACAGTCTCGCCTCATTCAGCCACCTAAATTATACGGTTTACCTAAAATTCACAAAGAGGGAGTACCATTACGCCCTATTGTAAGCCAAATTGACTCCCCAACATATGAACTCGCAAAACATCTTACGAGAATTTTACAGCCATTAGTGGGGCACACGTCATCGTATATTAAGGATTCTCGACATTTCGTTCAATTACTACGTGATATGAGACTTACAGAACATGAATGCATGGTAAGCTTCGATGTGGAATCACTTTTCACCAACGTACCGGTAAGCGACTGTCTGGAAGTAATAAAAAACAAATTGCAGAGCAACAACATCCCCGTAGAGTACATAATACTAATTAAACACTGCTTGGAGTCCAACTTCTTTCTCTTCAAGGGCGAATATTACCTCCAGATAGATGGCGTTGCTATGGGAAGTCCGGTCGCTCCAGTTGTCGCGAATTTATGGATGGAATATTTCGAAGACCGAGCCATCTCCACTGCACCCAGCCAAGTTAAGTTTTGGAAACGGTACGTTGATGATGTATTTGCGGTGCTTCAAGGAGGTAAGCAAGAAGTTGACCAATACCTGGAACACCTGAATAGCATTCATCATAAAATAGCCTTCACGTACGAAATGGAGAAACACAGAAGCATGTCTTTCCTGGATGTACATATATATTTAACATCTGATGGCAATTTTGGTCATTCGGTATATAGAAAACCCACACATACGGACAGATATTTACATGGTTCGTCTCATCATCATCCACGTCACCTTGCCTCGGTCGGGACAGCATTGATCAGTCGAGCTCACGATTTATGTGATGATCTAACTGTTCAGGACGAGTTAACCCATGTAAGAGAGGTGTTACGTCGGAATGGACATAGATCCCCAAAACCCGTCAGCAAGCAGAGACACCATAAACGACCTTTGGAGGTAGAAAGGCCAAAGGCCTATTTACCCTTTGTAAAGGGAGTGACGGACAGAATAGGCAGGCTACTGCGAAACGATTATAGCATCAAAACTGTCTTCACTCCCTTACAAAGGATTATAAACATGGTAAGATCTCCGAAGGATCGTTTACCGTATCAATGTCCGGGCGTTTACAAAATTGACTGCAGCTGTGGAAGCTCTTATATTGGGCAAACGAAGCGTTCCATAGCAACTCGTGTGTCAGAACACATAAATGCTGTCAAGCACAACGACATACAAAAATCTGCGATCGCGGAGCACATTTTGCAGCAGGGAACTCAACACTGGATAGAACTTCATAGCCCGAAAGTTCTTTCCACGGACCGCCATTATATGCCGAGATTAGTTCGCGAGGCCATTGAAATTAAAAAATATCCTAATTTCAATCGTGAAGATGGTTTTAAGCTGGCTGATACGTGGAATCCAGTGGTGAAGCTATGCCAAATGAACAAACGACGCAATTTTTCAAAATTAAAACGTGACGTTGTGAGTGTAGTATGCCGACAAATGGATGTGGGTGCCGTGAAAAATAAAAGAATCAGACGTAGGGTAGACAGATTCTGCCCTTGACAGCTTGACACAACCGACCACAGCAGTATCGTCGTGACCACGATCCATGCAACTGGGTCGAAATATCGGCAAAATTAAAAATTAAAAATCGCCATCGTGATATGTACCCGTTCAAATAGTCAATATTGAAAATAATGTTTCTTATACGTATAAATATGGATTATTCATAAATATCGACCGTCGATCATGTCGACAATGTTAACTTACAAACACTCTATTAAAAAGAGTAACTACTGAGTTCCGTGCCGATTTCTTTTCACTAGAATCAACTTGTACCAAACCAGTTGTAGATTTGTTACCAACGAATAAAATAATGACGACTCAGAAAAGTTGTTTCAGCCCTTTTCGTAGATAGTACTTTAACATGACGTTTCCAATTAAATTCACAGGTCACAAATAATACTTTTTATCAATAAAAATAACACTATATTACTAAACGCCAGTCACGTGATGTTATTATTGCAATTCTACAAATAAAATTTACAAGTGCCTTCGGTAGTTTTATGTACAGCCACTTTTCATCTATAATAAAGACATATTGCGATGTAAAACAATATTCCACACGTGTAATACAAAACTACATATTGAGAACTGTCAAGTATCTACAAGTTTATATCGTGTATGTGGTTTAAAAAGTTATATCCGCATACTGGTGACAATATTCATTGATTTGGCAATAATTTGGGTGTAAGGGATTCCTGAATACTATCGGTTTCCTTTACCTCAGTTTTGGAAAGTATTGATTTCGTGTAGGTAAAATAGTTTCGAAGACAATATGATATATTACAGCATTTACTTAGTACCAACGTAGTAATATATAATTAATTGAGTATACAATTTCACATGAAGTTAAGTGATTCACATTAAGGTAAAGAAGAAAAGCGTAGTATCATATATTTGTTTTCATCATCACCTTCTCAACCGATGGACTTCCACTGCTGGACATAGGTCTCATCCAAGGATTTCCGTTATACATGATTTTGTGCGGTTTGTAATCAACGATTTCTGGCAATCCTTTTCAAGTCATCTGTCCACCTGGTGGGAGAGGGGTCTACCAACGCTGCGCTTATAGGTACGTGGTCTCCACAACAGTTCCTTAGGGATATACCGAGTATCCCGAAGGTATGCTCGGAGTACCAACATAACTCGTTCCAATGCCTGTTGTGTGGCCTTGAGCTTTCTAATAAGGCGCATAGTAATTGCCCATATCTCGCAACCATAAGTCGTCATTGGGAACACTGGCGAGGAAGATGTTCCGACTAACTAACAGCTCCCCGTAAACACATCTCCATGGGATTGCCAGCCATCATCCTAGTGTGGCAAACACTGGGCGTCCCTTACGTCGAGAGCTTCTGGGCGAATCCGAAGTGGGCGATGACGGCCTAGATGACGCACCGGCAGTGGCTACACCCGATACACACTTTATTGGATTAGACCTGGATGGGCCCGTTGGTCTCGCCGGTGGGAACCAGCCCGTTTAACACTACGGGCAAAAAATAAATTACCGAGCATCCGCCTGATACTCGAGGCTAAGCCGGGTAATGGGATAAATGCCCCGAGGCCAGTATTCCTCAATTTAAGTTGAGACGAACCCGGGACAAGCATGTTCGACGAAAAGATTTTACGTAGTTTTCCGAACGCTGCCCATCCGAGTTGGATTCGGTTGTTAACCTCTTTCTCGAAATTTAATCAACCCTACTTGCACCGATTGCCCTAGGTAGATGTAGTCATCTACTATTTCGAGTGCAGAGTTTTCAACTATTACTGGGGGCAGCACACGAGAGTTTGACATGATTTTCGTCTTGCTCATGTTCATTTTGAGGCCCACCTGCTGAGATACTCTGTTAAGGCTTTCGAGCACAGACTTAAGGTCTTCCAAACTGTATGCATAATTACTGCAGTAAACCGTAAATGTGTCATACACTCGCCGTTTATATTGATGCCATATTGGTTCCAAGCCAAGAGCTTGAAGATATATTATATATTTATTTCTTAATAGCTAGTCATATTTGGATAATTAACAGTGTTTTTAATTGATCTGTTAATGATCTATGAGAATCTTTGAAAGATTTACTAGGAGTTAATTTTATTTCAGATAATTTGATTTCCATTTAATTACCTACAAATTAAACTGTCACATTTTTACACAGATCTTACAGTTTGCTATATGTGCCTTTATTTACTGAGAAATTTATGCGGCTATATATTGTTCTATCACATCTACGCTATATGTACTTTAAACACTAATTATTTCTAATAATATCTGTGCATTTACGTAAGGATAACAATGCTTGAAAACCTGTATTTTAATGAGCAATTCTGTATGTAACCTGCCTATCTATGCAAGGCGAACTTGTTGGTATTAGGCTCCAATACCTATCTATATATGGTATGGGATTTAAATACATTAGTACTTGTTATTTTTCTTTTAATAATAAATCTGAATGCATTCTGCTGTAGATTATTATGATATTATATTACTTATACGCCTTGAATCGGTTAGCTTCGAAGTATTTTTTTACAGCAATTATTCTTCTCTAAGGTATACGATCTGGCATAGAAATCAAATGAAAAGTGAATTTCACAGGACATCCAATACTGTTCAATACTGCATGTTTTCGAAAGCAATAAAAGTGATGACTTGCAACCCCTTGCAATGAAAGAACTTTAAAGTCATATACAATGACATAAAAGGCTTTGACTGTTCAAAATATAAATTGGATATTTGAAAAGTTTATATTTATAGTGAATATTGATAGAGTCCTAAGTCAGTGTCACAGTGTTTGTTGCCAAGCTTATCCGAAACAGCGTCACCGTTTTTATGATTTCTTTGTCTTTATTCAGTTGGTCTGAGAATAGGATGCAAACTACTTTTGATACCCACTTGATGAGAGTGATCCGCCCCAGAGAAAATTTCATTTTTGGACAAAAAATTTTTGTGATTCGTTATTAAAAATACTTACGACCCTAAATTCTCACCCCCCTATCGGCAAAAACACGCTAGAAATAAATTATATGGCAAAGCAACGTTTGCCGAGTCAGCTAGTGATTTTGTGAAATTCGATTAGTTCACACTCTCCCTATATGTTTTGTATCGTGAAAGTTAATAAAATTGTTTTTATTCATCCATAGAAGTTCGAATAATTATTTTAATTATTTGTAGTTTAGAATTGATGTTATAACAGTTTTCTGTTGGAATAAACTTTTGATATATTACTCGTTTCCAGTAAATATAAGAGACCCTTTTTCAGGTCGCACTTCCTCTATTCAAATCTCATTCCGATTTTCAATAACAAAAAAAATACCTTTAAATTTATTCATTTATTCAAAATTTTCATAATTAAAGTGGATGCCACTTAATATTATTACAGATTTAGGAAACCTACATATCCTGGGAGAGTTTCTAAGATATGTGTAATCTGCCAACCCGCAATAATAATAATAATAATAATAATAATTTATTTATTTACCAAAAATACAATATTTTGTTACAAAATTGTTTTCTTAAAATTAGTTTGGTGTAATGGAGGAGGATGCAATGGAGGAGCCTAGTGGGTCTATGCGCTTTCAAAGGATTATGGAGGCTTGTTCGTAACACTGGGACGTAAGTCCGCTGTTATATACTTTATATTATCCAACATATATTTAATGTAACATCAACTTGGCTATTATTTTATACTTTTACTTAATGCCCTCGTCGCCTATTTAAACATCTATTCTTCCCTTATCCTTGTTATCTACTTTACTTAGTACCTTCATGAGCGAACAGCCCGTCCTCGAATTATTTTATTAGTAACAAAAGGAAGGATTTAATGACGAAATTGCTGGTGCAATGAAGAGAGTGCACGCTTCGTTAACCGAGGTCTTTGGATTGGATGTTTGGTTCTTATTGAAGATAATGTGTACAAACCGTTAAATTATTTTTTATCAGGATAGCGTGATGTCTTAATATGTATTACTTACCATCAGGTTTGATTACAGTCTAGCAGTAATCTGTCAACTGCCGCATTGGCCTCGTGGTTAGCATGTTCAATCGCAGATATGAGGTCGTCGGTTCGAGTCCCGAGTCGGGCCAATTCAAAACAGATATTGAGTGTTCTATTTAGATTTGCCCGAAGATGGGAAGTGGGCGGTGCGCTCCACCCCCGTGCCCTGGAGAGCACGTTAAGTGGAGCAGCAAGGCGGGGTCGATGGTCTAAAAACCCTCTCTCCTATGACTGAGGAGGCCTGTGTCAACAGTGGGACGTTAATGGGCTGTTTCTCATCTTTTTTACTAATCTGTCAGCAATATAAAAAGAATTACAGACATTATAATCAAACAAACTTGTGGCATAAGTTAACCAGCTGTTTATCTTAAAGCTAGTTTCTGGTTATTTAGTGCAATATACCATTAACATGAATCTTCATTAAGCATGCCCTTTTGTATACAAAGTAATGTACATCAATTAAACAACTTTGTAGATTAGCATGACAAGTGTTGCATTAACGCGTTATTATGATAAAGTGGCTTGTGAAGTTGAAATAAGTGAAATTAATTAAGCAAATTACTGTAAAACCTAGTCGCTATATCGACTTTTAATGGGTTTGTCTAAATCTGGTATTTGGACTTTATTATAAAAAATATCGTTTAACCTCAAATTTCTGGATTATTTAAGTACGCTTTAGATTCTTTATGAGCAGTTATCAAAAGTAACCCATCACGCTCAAGGCGATGACGCCGAATCAGTTTTAGGTATATTTATTAAAAAGAAAATGTTGTTACTTTATTTTTAACTTCAATTATGTGATTTTAAGCGAATGTAGGTGAATTAAATTGATTTTTACGTATTTTTTATGTATTTCTAGTCTACGCTGGAAATTTATAGATCTAGTAGATCTACCAATAGGGTACTAGTTCAAAGGCTTATGGCTAGCTTTTCCCATCTTTTCTTGCGTAACATTTCCTATAAAAATAACGTCACATAGTGTTAACTAAAGATGATGACGTTTTATTGTAAAGAAAATTGATCCTTCGTATATTGAAATAATGTATATTTTTTAATTACAAGGATAGCTGTTACAGTTAATGATATTATTTTGATATTTTTGTTATTTTGAAATGTACTTTAATGAAATAATTTAAGGTTTTTCTAATTTTATTTAACAATAACTTAGGTCAAATTAACTTAGATTAACTTATTAAATTTGCCATCTTTAGTGTTATCGTGGCAGATACAACCCAATTACGAGCAACAGTAAAGGACTAAAAGTATTTCTCTGCAACAGCATTTATGACGTATTTAAATTTCATCCGTTTTAAAATAAATGAGTTTAAACTGACCTAAAAAAGGTTGTGTAGTCGCAATATTACTTTTAGTGAAAATATTTTGCCCTCGTACTTTCACACTAATCAATAATATTGAGATTACTTTAATACGTAATAAGGAGAAGTGATAGGCCATTTTGTTTTATAACTCTGGGAAATAATTTGACGCTTCTAATCTGATCTTACATTTAATTGGTAGTATGGAACTCACTGATGAGCCAGTATACCCACTGAAACCCAGCGATACCCTCCCCAGCCTTTAGAGAAGCGCCAGAGGAACGGTAGACGCAATATACCCCCGTATTCACGATGATTCCTCAAGGAAACTTAGGTAGGAGGCAGGTGAAGCGCATATCTACGCTTCCTAGCTCCCAACCCCCTGCAACGGAGAAGAGGAGCTTCAACAGCTTCCTCCCTCTGCCACTCTTGTGCCTCCTTTTATGGCCCAATGGTGAGATTCGTAAATTATTGTTTAGAATCACAGCTTGAAACCCTGATATTTCAAAATCATGATTATGCTTTTCGATGAAGAAAAACATCGCGAGGAATCCTTTGAAAAATTCTAAGATACGTGTAACTTGCCGCAGTAAAGCAGCAGACCTGTGTCCAGCAGTGGGCATATTAAGAGGCTTCTACTGCTTTTTACCTGTATACCTTTAGCGTATAAGGTTTATTTTCTATTTAATTTAGATGTAATGAAATAATTTAAACAAGCATTGTGCGATTTCCTTTGTGTTAGTACGAGTATAATAAAATACCGTGATTTGGATCTCCATACTAATTTCAAGGCAGTATCGCCATCAGTGACATAATGTAGGCAATAAACATCGCTCGTGTCGCGTTTTCGTTAAAAATTTGACAGCGGTTGCCCTTTCATTTTGATTTTAATTTAAAAGTTAAAACAGTGCATCCATAAAAAAAATGAGCACAATTTACAACAGAAATAACTTTTTCCAACAACTCTCCTTATACAGGTAAAGTAATATCTTGGTTGACGTTATTTTTGTGCAATATATTTTCCTTTTTTAAAGATTTTTCCAAAACAATGTCACTATTTGGAGTACCTATATATATATATATATATATATATATATATGTGTGTGTGTGTGTGTGTATGTGTGTACGATATATTTTATAAAGATATACAATAGTTAAGCGTTTAACAAAGGTATTTATAAATACTAGCTACTAGCTGTTCTTAGAAGTGCTTCTTGCGCAGTTTTTAATTCTGTCGGAATATAGGAAAGCTATTCTTAGTGAGAGTCTACGTCACGATAAAAATCCGTATGCCGAATTTCAATGAAATCGGATGAAAAGTTTTGGTGATCTCACAGTTGATTATTATTAACTTATTAACCCCAATCCTGATCGACTATAAGAAATTCCATCTAAATTAGCATCTACATCACATAAAGAATATGTATCCCGAATTGCATATAAATCAAGTCAAAAGTTTAAAGATTTTGTGATGAATTCATGAGCCTGTTGCTTAAAACAGCACTGTACAGTAATAATGACCTATTAAGCCATTTTCATATTGACTCTCTTGCTTTAAGTGTGAGGTTTAATATTAAATGGTCGGTAAATTAGACAACTTCACGTTAAATAGATAAGACTATATTGTAACCTAATCCACAAATTCAAACCATCAACCTGATGCGCTTTTACAACAGACTAAACCTGAAGGTGTAATGTAGTGAATTACTGGTGCGAAACTGAGGCGAGTTGCTAGATCTAGATTTTGATTTTAAGCTGAAGTTCTTGTTAAAGGCACTTCATTTCACAACGTTAATAAAATGATAGAAAATGTTTTTTTTAGGCAGAATTTAACAGTCCAGATTTCGAAACACGAGCCATTAGTGTTTTTGACGTACATTTATAGCGTGCAGATCTTGTAAATTATGAACGGTTTGGAAAATTGAAGCAATTACATGAAAGTTGCGATTTTATTTTACTATTCTAGTTTGTTGTTTAATTCGTTGTACATTTTGGTGGAAGAAAACATCTTTAGGAGCCTTCCATATCCTGAGAGTAGTTTGGTGTCCCTATTAAACAGTAGTTTGGTGTCCCTATTAAACACGATAGAAGAAACTCCAAGGCACGTCAAAAACAACACCATTCGCCGTGATATCGGGTTGCCCACTGAGGAGGTGTTGCTACAGAAATTAACTATGTATGCTCGGAGAGCAACTTAGGCCATCAGTCCTACGCCTGATCGAAGAAGAAGAAGATCGAAGAAGCCAAGAAAGGCAAATACTGGGCGTCCTCTACATTGTGAGCTCCCGCTATCATCACTTCTTGACGTGGGCGATAACTGCGATAAAGTCGTGACCAAGTGGTAATACACGAAGTTGACACCCTTTGCACATGATTTGGATATACCGCTCAGGCCGTTTGAAAATGAGCGAAGAAAATTACCAGGCATCTATTGGGTGCCTGAGAAAAGTCGCCAGGGTAAGAAGGTATTGGCCTCCAACGCCCGCACCCCTCAGTCTTGCTGAGAAAAATTCCTGGTAGCTATTAAACAAGAAGCTTGTCAAGGTTCGATGCAACATAAAAGGGTTATATTCTAAACTCTGTCTTAAGTGGAGATGGTCATGCATTACATGCACACATTTTATAAAGCTAGCTGACCAACGCAACTGCGACTACTTCGATAAAAATATAGCAAATAAAATTGTTTTCTTCTGAACTATAAATACAAATGAAACTTTTTTTTTCCTCGTCGGGAAATCCTCATAAATAGTCGCAACGACAAGGGGAATAGGCGTTACGGGTTATGCCGGCCTTCTACCGGGTAAAACCTGATGGTACTCCTTCCTACATTCTTTGGCGAAAGCTCGGGACGATATATGCCCAAAAGGCTCCTCTCTCCGCATTCCTCCTGTTCTGGTGACATGCCACGTGTCCTCCCTCGGAATCCCTTTAAAGGGGCAATAGGTCCCGTTCATCCGTCCATCTATATCACCCACTCCACCGCCTTCTTTAGCGATATCACGTCAAGGAAATTTATAATTGTATAGATTGAGCAGCTTACTCGTAATGCCAATATATCAAAAATAATTACTAAATATTTGTTGTATAAAAAGTTATTTCTTTTTTTGATCTAACTGCTTTTCTCCCCGCTGATTACCGATAGTTTTGTCACTAACTTAATTAGCAAAAAGCTTTTATAAAGATGATTAAATTTGAACAAGAAATGTTTACTGAAATAGAAAACTTCTTGTTAATTAATATCAGAAAGCGTAGGCGAAGTAAAGCTTATCTACTTTTTAAATATACGAGTATAAAGATCGAACAAGTTATTCTGATACAGAAATTGTTGATATAACCCATATATTGGAATATTTCGGCTTCACTCAACTGAGGATTAAGGCCTTGACAACCGGTCGTTTTTGATGTTTTTATTTATAGCGGCTCTTTTTTTTGACAAATATTATAGAGCGATATATAAGGAAACATGGAATTCTACTTATTCTTAATATTATTTAATTTTCCAGAAACGTCTTTCGTTACTTTGCTAGTAGAAATTCCCGAGAACAGAAAATTTAAGAAATTATATTTTTTCTTATTGATCTTTGTCTGAACTGCTGGAGGATTTTGGCCGTAGCTAGTTGCCACACTAATGGTGATAGAACAAAAAAATTTTCGACAATATTATAAAACGTTTTATTAACTACAAAAAAGTCTATGATACCATATGTCCAACTATTGTCACTATAACTTCTTTTTTATATTTAAAAAGTTAATAAAAGTGCCGACTCTATTAAAATTGTTTCATATCCTGTAATATACTTTTTAAATTATTAAATCAAACTTTATATTCAAAAGATACTCGTATACCGAATTTTAAAATCTTAATCTAAAGACAATTGTCGCATGCTTTCCGGCGGAAATGGGTGGCCACATTGATCATGAAATGAGCGCCGGTGAGACGTTTCTCCAGGAAAAAGTCTTCGTGTTAAATCGCGTCACATCGGAGATTAAAAAAAAATTAAAATCAAAAATATCTTTATTCAAGTAGGCATATTACAGCACTTTTGAATTGTTAGATTATATTTTTTTCCACACTCTGATTCTAATACACGTCTGATGATGGTACTCAAGAACGGCTTAAAATCTAAAGTTACGAGGGTTCCTTCGCGCCCTGATCCGAGAAGAACCCACAACAAACTCAGTCGGGTATTATTCATTCGAGTTGTATCAATGGGTCAGTAAAGTGTTCATTGTGTGTCGTAAATCAGTGAGATATTTGTATAGTAAATTGTGATAAAGTATATAGTGTGACATAACTGGTGTTGATATGATAAAGTACTATGGATTAAAGTGACTATATTTGTACATGTACGTGTTTAATTTATATATCCTGTGCAGTCGGATAAAACTTATTACTGGACCTGCGACTGGTGAGTTAGCTCATATTCCAAGGATGCCAATGATCAAGCTAAAAATTACTGGACCGATTTAAAGAATTATTTAATTATCTCCTTGAAATGAAGAACTTTTCAATACCTGTAGGGTATATTTAAATTTGCTAATTTTGGAGATACTACGTAAATGATGTTACGAATTCAAAAAATTAAAAAACTGAGTGGTACAAAACGTTTATTTAAACGCAAAGAAACCTATAAAACCAAGAATTAAAAGAAGTTAGGCAGAAGGAAAAAAACAAAAAATTGTAAATCTGACTCTTACAAGGTCACATTCAATATAATACATTTTACACCTCAAACATGACTTTCAATCATAGTTACTGCATATAATTACATATGTATGTAAAAGCTATATAATCTTTATTTCTCGGGTAAATACCGTAGTACTGTAGCCTAGTATAGTCACACGATACAGTCTCAGTTATAATATCTAAAGTAATAACAAGTAATTTAAATAACTAAAACATTAATAAATGTAAAAGAAAGGAAAGTAATTTAAAATTGAAAACTTAATCTATTTATTTATTATCTATATATTTTTAAAGTTTATTAAAATCTAAGTATCTATATGTGATAATTGTTAAGTTATTATTATTGATAATTATTTTCCTTAAAACTTAAAGGAGTACTTTGTATAATAGTTGAACAAATTTTAAAGATTATACTATAAAGTGTTATAGTAGAATCTTTATAGCGCATTTATTTGGAATTTCTTCTCGAGAGCTCTATGTAAAAGAAAAATACACGCGCAGTCGCGAGGGTTATCTAGTTAAGACATAATATGAATAATATAGTGTAAGCACGAATGTAGAGTTTGTTAAACTAAGGTGAAGCAAGTTAACTAATTGCTTAACTTACCTCATTTGAATTAACTTCCTGTGAACCTCATCTCTGTTTTGTATTCAAATAGTTTTACAGTGTTCAAATTATATTCCACAGTTAGTTTAAATGCACATCTAAATATATATACGATAAAGCCTTGCTTTACTCGTAACTGTTATTTTATAATCTAAACAAGAAAATAGAAAGAAACGTCAGTAACAGTAGAAAATATTTTATAAGTACATTGAATAAGATCTCTGGAATCTCCATTACTTATGAAAGTAATCTACTACTAGTTCAAGATAGTTTACTTATTTTATTAAGAAAGAAAGAAAGAAAATATCTTTATTTATAAATTATGCCACACATCACAATATATTTAAGTACATATTATAATACCCTGCGATGTGTGGCATAACCTAGAAAATGGACCCAGCTCAGCATTTATGCTACACAGTCTGAAGACCATGTAGCGCTGATTTTCAGCTGGATCCCTTGTCCAGGTGCCATCACGAACGCAGCCCGATATAACTTAATCTATCCTTATATACTATCTAAAGCTACAGGACCGTCTATATTATTAGTCTTATCCGTCTTACTGGTGTATAAGGCCAAGTGCTAACTTCGTTAGAAGAGGTGTTAGATTCAATTTCCGATAGGTAAAATTCAGAATCCTGTAAAAATTGTTACAAAGAAAAATAAATTGCGTTCCGGTATGATGTTGTCAAAAATCCATAAGGAATACAGTGCATCTTTCCAGGTCAGCACGTTTTAGACTATATAATTACTTACCATCACGTGAGATTACAATCCACTGTTGATCAGTTAACAGGGTTATCGGTAATTCGACATATTCCCGTTGGGAAGTGAAAGAGGAGTTTATTGGCGATAATTTTAACCTCCACAAGAATTATACATTTTTTTAACGCTGGGAAATCCTCGTGGATACCTGGAATACTCGGGAGGCTGGTCCAGGTTATGCCAACATTGCCCGGAAACGGATTTACGAGAACGCTATTGACAGACATTTGGAACCCCACCAGCATTGTGCCCGTTTAGGCACAACCCGAAGTAAATGACCTGAAAAACTTCCTTAGAAGTTTGCCTGGCTTGCCAGGTGCTCCTGGCAAGCCACCAACCATTTCGCGGGCCCTCGTTAGGCAACGGATCCCGCATCTGTTACCTAAAGGTCACCAGCAAGGAGTGAGACGGCGATCGTGGGCCTCTCGCCTCCTTTCCTGCCTTCTGCGAACCATCGAAGCAGTCACGTCCGCCTCCTTCAACCGTTTCGCCATCTCCTTCCGCGTCATGACATTCCCGCAGAAGGAGTACAAATGTGAACCATTTTTTAAGTAATCATGGTTTTAAGCTATGATAAAGTATATCAGAAGTTTATTACAGAAAAAATTTCAAAATGCGAGACGGAAAACGAGATTTTTTGATAAGATCATTACTTTCCACTAAAATGCCATAAAATTAAATTTTATAAAAACCTTAGGGGACTTAGTCTGCAATTTTATTAAAAATATAACCGTTTTTTATATATATGTATAAAAACGTCTCAAAATACCTATGAGCTAAGAATAACCGTATTTTTGAATGCCGGTAAATATTAAAGCATTAAGATTTTTTGTAGTAATTTTGCGCATGCCCTAAATTATCGTAAAGCACAGAGAAATAGCGGGATCGAGCCCTGGGCAGGCATCTTAACTTTCTCTGTATAAAATGAAACTTACGTACTTGATTGTTCTTTTAAATGCATAATTGTGCTTTTTGTTGAAGTAAAACACCGTAAGGAAGCCTGTATGTTTCGAGAGTTGTGAGCAAGGCTCCAAAACCCTTTCTCCTGTAAGTGAACAGGTCTGTGCCCGGCAGTGGGACCTTAATAGGCTGCTACTAACCTTATCTATATTATAGTTAATTACTAAAATTTAAAAGTTGTCTACAGGATATCAATTCAAACCTTAAAAACGCCTTCGCACTCTTTTTTTCTACTAATTGTTTGATTTAAAATTAGCATACTAGAATGTATTACATTATTAAATATAAGTGGCCTTAATTACTTTAAGATAAGTTTAACATCTGCCGCTTTAGATACAATTAGCCCCTGCTTTGTTACTTAACACCAATTGTCGTGTCAAATGCTTTTTAAATGCGAGCGGCCGGTGACACATTGCGGTCAAGTGATCACCTGCACTTTATTAAAGGGTCAAGAGCTCATTGCCCTCACATAAACGAGTCATATCTATACATAAATATATGAAGAGAACACTCCAAACGATAGCAATGAGTTTGCATGTATATAATCGTAAGATAAGTAACATATCAGGGTCCAGCATAGGTCGTTTCGCTCATGGGAAAGAGGGTTTTAGAACATAGACCCACTACGCTGCTCCACTGCGAGTTGGCAGTCTTTAAATACCCCAGAATTACTCCCGGGATACGCAGGGTTCTTTTACGATGTGTTCTTTTATTAGTAAACATCATAATGTACTCCATATCACCACTAGGCTATCACGGCTTTCCACATATTGTATTCCCCAATTTCTTTTTCGTTCATCTATCACGTGTCGTAGTACAACCCCTCGGAGTAAGGTTACATGAAAAACCTTCAGCAGAGCAGCCGAAGCCGAATAGACGGCGTTTCTCATCAGCTGTTTTACTTGCATCCTGGGCTTTTCAAAAATTCTGTTTTTGATGTGAAAAATCCATAGCAATGCGTTGAACAGATTTATGCCGTGGTGAAACGTCGCCACGTCATCTCTCTTCCCCTTAATTCGGAGATTCGAAAAAGTATGTGACAAGACAATCGGAAACAATGTAAGTAACATCTCAAGCGTAATGTAAGTATCTCAAGCGGCATATGTTAAAATTATTGTAAAGTAATAATGGTAAATTAATTATAATAATATATAACATTCTAGCAATTTATTTTGATTTATATTTTACATCATACACACGCAAAAGAAATATAAAAACAATTACAAGGAAAAAGGCGGTTTTATCGCTTGGAGCGGTATCCTTCAGACAACCTTTGATTTTTAGAAAATATATAAATAAACTTATTGCTATCTCACCTACGTATAGTGTACTCAGTATCTTTTTTAACAGACTTCAAAAAAAGGAGGAGGTTATCAATTCGTCTGTATTTTTTTTGTTTGTTACCTCGTATCTTCTGACTGGGTGGATCGATCTTGATATTTTTTTTTTGTATGAAAGGTAGGCTCGTCATAGGGTCCCATTTTTTTTTAAACAGTTCTGATGATGGCATTCATTATAAAACCGGATAAGTCATAAATTTGCATAATCATGTGCGCGACAAATGGACGAATAACTCAAGATCACGCGAACCGATTTCGATGATTTTTTTATTAGAAAGGATATACTTCAAGGGTTGTTTTGTGATAGTTTGGTTAGTTTCTGATGATGGAATCCATGACAAAGTGACGGAACTCTTCAATTCTTAGGAGCAAATCAACGATACTCGGCAGAATCTTCTATAAGCTATTAAGATATTTGAGTTGCCTAACGTAACTTCGGTATGGTCAAGTGCTAGTCGTAGTAAAATATGAAGATCAATGGAACTCCTCAACGGCTTACAGTAATGGTACCATATTAGGCAAAATATATAACTGTCTATAATCAAATGGCAATAACCTTACGTTTGTTGCTGCATTGCAATACTTGAAAGGTGAATTATGTGTGAAGCGGTGGTAGCAGAGTCGGGGGGAAGGGGGGGATTTTGCGTGTTAGCGTTATGCTCGATCACCATAAAAAAACTGGTGATAGCGGGGTAACAAAATAACCGATCTCTAACGTATTAGGTTGCGGGTTCGCCCCGGGTGTGGCGATATTAATGTAAATTTAAGTTTGTAAAGTTATTTCGTTTAAACGGTGCTATCTCATATGAGAAACACGTTTTTCAGTGTACTCATATTGAGACTAATTTTTTAGTTTACTTCAGATTCACTACAAATCAAAAAATAAATAGAAATTTTAACAAAAAAAAAAAGAACCGCCTTCAAAAAAAAACTTACAAATATATTAATATGCTCTAAAAAGTAATAAATAATTGCGTATTATTTTATAGTGTTCTTCGTATTCTTATATTTGGAGTCGGTGTCAGCCGAGGTACCTACATTTATAGCTATAGGTGGGAGAGATGCGGGAGCTGCCAAGTGGACACGCGGGGAACACCCACCTTGGCTGACGCCAACTCCAAATATAAGAATGCAAAGTACACTATAAAAGAACACGCATTTATTTCTTACTTTTTAGAGCATATTAATATATTTGTAAGTTTTTTTTTGAAGGCGGTTCTTTTTTTTTGGTAAAATTTCTATTTATTTTTATTATAGTTCATATAATTTGTGTCTTATTTAAAAGGAAATTGATGTTTTACATCTGCAAGCTGTCCCTTAATAGATACTATATTGTTATTATATTACTTCTTCTTTACGCCGAAAATTGTCGAGGAATGTTATATGTACCTTTTTACACATATTCTTGTATACCCAGAGTGTAGTAACAGTTTAAATGTAATTTTCTTATATAAGAAACTATTAATGCCGCGAAATTGCTGCAGTTACTAAGATATAATTATTGGAAAACGATTCAGTCGAAATAGCTGTGCGAATTAACAACGCGGTTCAATCAATTAAGAACAGTTTAGTTTGAATTAACAGATTTGCATTTTATATTGTCAAAGACTAAAATAACACATAATGTAGTTTAAAGAGTCGGACTTTTTCGTTTTATTTGATTCATTTATTCCATGATTTCATTGTATTTTAAATTTAGTATCAAGGTTATTATTATAGCAATGGTTTTACGAATAATAATTTTAAATTTTGATTACTATATCACTCTATTTTTTAACCTGAATCAACTTTTTTATGGATCAGATAGCTATAAAAACATGAAGCCTTAATAAGTAGTACAAAATATAGTAGAATAATAAATAATTTATCTTTGAAACACTTAAAAAATTAGGATTTTATGCTTGGATCTTTATACGAGATAGAGAAACGCCTCAACAAGTAGAAATAGAGGCGACGTGGCGACGCTTCGCCACGGCGGCCATCGGTCTCAAGTTTACCATATTAAAAAAATGTACCTTTAACTTGAGATACAAATTAAATTGTGTTAAAAAAATTCTTAGTCGCCATTATCATGGCAGCGGTCGTTAATTGTACTTTTTGTTTATATTCTCGAACTCGTGGAACTATGATGAAATCTTTTTTTTGTGAGCGTCTACGTAGCGACAAGACTAATAGGCCAGACCTCAAGTCAACGTCATACGTGAGTGAAAGATAAGCAGCCTACTAACGCCCCATTGGTGAGCACAGACGTCCTAACTCATAGGAGACAGGATTCTTAGACTTTTACCCACCACGCTATTTCACTGCTGGTTGGCAGGCTTTGAGGTAAATGAGATATACTGCATAACAAAAATAGATTGATAGAACACCTTATTGTATTCTACATTGAACAATAAGTTATTTATAATCTAAGTAAAACAAAACATACACAAAAAAAAATCAAATTAAGTAACAAAAAATATTAAATATATATACTTATATTAAATAGAGAAATAAGTAACATTAGTGTCAGTACTTCTTTGCACCTTCCGCTCCTGCTTACTTCTCCTTTCATAAAATGTTGTCTGCAAGAGATCGCTATAGCGATAAGGTAGCCTTTGCGCACTTCGCTATCCAAAACATTAAAAAAAGGTAAGCAGCATCCCATTAACGTCCCACAGCTGGGCACAGGCCTCCTCACTTATGAGAGTGTTTTTCGAGCATAGACCCACCACGCTGCTCCACTGCGGATTGGCAGGCATAGTACACAAGTGTACTCTCTATTCCTTTTAACCCATAGTCCGATGTAACAGGAATTCGACACAAACTGAGATAGATCAGGCGCAGGACCGAGGGCTTAACGAGCTGTCCGAGGCACGGGTGTGGATCACACCGCCAACTTCCTCATCGTCGTCGTCGTCGTCGTCGCTTCAACCGATGGACGTCCACTGCTGGACATAGATCTCACGTAATGATGTCCACAAGGTCCGATCTTGCGCCGCCTGGCTCCAGCGGCTACCGGTGACCCTCTTTATATCACCTTGTGGGGAGTCTGCCTACACTGCGCCGTCCGGTGCGGGATCGCCACTCCAGCACCTTCGGCCCCCAACGTCCATCGGTCCTTCGGACTATGTGCCCCGCCTATTGCCACTTCAGGTTCACGATTCGTAGGACTATTTCGGTGACTCTGGTTCTACTACGGATCTCTTGATTTCTAATTCGATCACGTAGAGAAACTTCCTATATTCGGGCAAATATTGAGAAGTTGTTAATAGAAAACTCATTATGCATTTTTGAATTGGCCTGATCTGTTACTCAAATCCAGGACCTCGTGTCTGTAGTCGAACATGCTAACAATCACTACAAAATGAGGCATCCAAAACATTGTTTATTTCTAAATCTCACTTGTATTGTATATGTGTAAATAAATAAATAAAATAAATTTAATGCAATGATCTCTACCAAGCAACCCTTTTCAAAACAACCTTTACAAAATCTTGAGGTAGCGTTATATATGTAAGTAATTATAATATAATATAAGTATACATTATTTTCTTTTCTGATTGTCTCACGGGGTGGTGAGTTATGGATACAATCTTACATGTTTACGTGGTTAAAGGTAATTGTAAATCTGCATCTGAATTATTTGCTATATTTAGACAGGCAAAATGCTGGATTAATACGTTTAGTATTAATCCAGCATTTTGCCTTTTGCCTATGAATCGAACCACGAATCTCCAACAGAGAAGCAGGTTAAAATAGTTTTTTTTATACATAACTTCTTTTATCAATTAATCTTTAAAACCGTTCAGATTTTTAATTTCAACCTGTAGAAATAATCTGCTAGTGGTTAACCGTGAAAATGCATAGTTTCAATTGAATTATTGACAACAATTAGTATGTATCATCCATTTTCAGTCGAATGTGCGAATGGTTAAATATATGTACCAATCAATTATGCATAACAACGCAAAACTGATTGTTCTGCATTCGGTTAAAACCATTTAGAATTATCAGATTCAAATCAAATTAAATCAAAAATTGAAGTTGTGTAAGTTTATTTTAAACACGTTTAATTCTGTAAAAATTAAACTAATTATTAATCCTGACATTTCACGAACATTGAAAAAAGGTATAGTACTTTGTGAACTATTGGATTTATTTACTTATCTAAATTAATATTATAAAGAGGAAACATTTATGGTTTTTTATCCATGTTTATTTGTAACGTTTTCACAGAAAACTACAGGATCGAATTCAAAATTGATTTCATCACTAGAAAGCTGTAAACTTTTAAAACTTGATCTCGTATTTTTAATTATTTTTTTGTACTAATTATTACTCCTGATAATTCACGAACATTGAAAAAAGGTATAGTATTCTCAAAGTCCGATGTGACGGGAATCCGACACGAGGCGCAGGACCGACGGCTTAACGTGCTCTCCGAGGCACGGGGGTGGATCACACCGCCAACCTCCCAACTTCGGGCAAATATTGAGAAAATCTTAATGGAAAACTCACTATTGATTTTTTAATTTGGTCCGATCCTGAACTCGAACCCAGGACCTCATGTCTGTAGTCGAACGCGCTAACCACTAGACCATTGAGGCAGTACTGTTACTTGCCATCAGGAAAGATTACATCCAAGCACTAATCTGTTAGAAATTAAAACTACCTATCCTTCAAAAGAATTAGCATGACAACGCTGCACATCTTCGTGTTGCTAATCACGCGTTTCATGCGTGAAAATTTTACCCACATGCCCCTAAAAAAGTTTCACTGCAAATTTATATACGCGACGAAATTTAACGAAATATTTTGTTTTATATTAATAGGGTTTACGCTTACTAATTCATTCCTTACTGCAGCAACTTCACAGCGCTTCTGCAGTCGCTCTTACAAATTCAATTTACATTCCACTTAGAATATTGTGTAGAACAGTGAGAAATGCAAATACTACGGCCCTGTTTTTGATGGACCAATGATTACAGACTCAATTAATCTTACTAAAACGTAAAAGTTTCCTTGACTGTGACCTTTGTCTACGGTAAATGACGATATTGTCAAAGACAGCGTAGGACTAACCTGGGGAAAGTAAAAAATCATCTCTTAATAGTTTTGGACATTGATGAAAGATAGATTTTGTTAGACATTGTGGAGTTTTGTAAAACCACGATGCAAATGAAACAGCTGACGCATACCTTTCACTTTACCCCCTCTCCGTGTCCGGCTGTCATGCGACATGCGATAGAGAGACGAAAATATTTCAGGTGACATATAAAGAATTTAATTTTCATAAGTATAAATTACAAGATTTGTGTGTAAGAACTGTAAGAGGTAAATTACCTCTAACAAGATTAGTGCGCTTTCGTTTTAGACTGTATCATCACTAACGAGATAACAATCAAGTACTAACCTGTCAGTGAAACAAAGGTGTAATAGATACTGGATTTGTTTTAGCAGTGTACATTGGTCATACAGTGTGTAGGTGCTATACTATTCAACGGCTACCAAGTAATAATTAAGCGAAAACAACACTGCCACAGTGTAACAGATACAGTATGACATTTTTAATATAATTAACAATAAACGCTGCATTTTTAATTAATACTAGAACATCNTGGTTAAATATATGTACCAATCAATTATGCATAACAACGCAAAACTGATTGTTCTGCATTCGGTTAAAACCATTTAGAATTATCAGATTCAAATCAAATTAAATCAAAAATTGAAGTTGTGTAAGTTTATTTTAAA
Organism: Elymnias hypermnestra; assembly: GCA_015832385.1. Lineage (NCBI taxonomy): Eukaryota > Metazoa > Arthropoda > Insecta > Lepidoptera > Nymphalidae > Elymnias > Elymnias hypermnestra. Next base: position 651,436 of record JACTOM010000886.1, read on the forward strand.
CACGTTTAATTCTGTAAAAATTAAACTAATTATTAATCCTGACATTTCACGAACATTGAAAAAAGGTATAGTACTTTGTGAACTATTGGATTTATTTACTTATCTAAATTAATATTATAAAGAGGAAACATTTATGGTTTTTTATCCATGTTTATTTGTAACGTTTTCACAGAAAACTACAGGATCGAATTCAAAATTGATTTCATCACTAGAAAGCTGTAAACTTTTAAAACTTGATCTCGTATTTTTAATTATTTTTTTGTACTAATTATTACTCCTGATAATTCACGAACATTGAAAAAAGGTATAGTATTCTCAAAGTCCGATGTGACGGGAATCCGACACGAGGCGCAGGACCGACGGCTTAACGTGCTCTCCGAGGCACGGGGGTGGATCACACCGCCAACCTCCCAACTTCGGGCAAATATTGAGAAAATCTTAATGGAAAACTCACTATTGATTTTTTAATTTGGTCCGATCCTGAACTCGAACCCAGGACCTCATGTCTGTAGTCGAACGCGCTAACCACTAGACCATTGAGGCAGTACTGTTACTTGCCATCAGGAAAGATTACATCCAAGCACTAATCTGTTAGAAATTAAAACTACCTATCCTTCAAAAGAATTAGCATGACAACGCTGCACATCTTCGTGTTGCTAATCACGCGTTTCATGCGTGAAAATTTTACCCACATGCCCCTAAAAAAGTTTCACTGCAAATTTATATACGCGACGAAATTTAACGAAATATTTTGTTTTATATTAATAGGGTTTACGCTTACTAATTCATTCCTTACTGCAGCAACTTCACAGCGCTTCTGCAGTCGCTCTTACAAATTCAATTTACATTCCACTTAGAATATTGTGTAGAACAGTGAGAAATGCAAATACTACGGCCCTGTTTTTGATGGACCAATGATTACAGACTCAATTAATCTTACTAAAACGTAAAAGTTTCCTTGACTGTGATCTTTGTCTTCGGTAAATGACGATATTGTCAAAGACAGCATAGGACTAACCTGGGGAAAGTAAAAAATCATCTCTTAATAGTTTTGGACATTGATGAAAGATAGATTTTGTTAGACATTGTGGAGTTTTGTTCAACCACGATGCAAATGAAACAGCTTATGCATACCTTTCACTTTACCCCCTCTCCGTGTCCGGCTGTCATGCGACATGCGATAGAGAGACTAAAATATTTCAGGTGACATATAAAGAATTTAATTTTCATAAGTATAAATTACAAGATTTGTGTGTAAGAACTGTAAGAGGTAAATTACCTCTAACAAGATTAGTGCGCTTTCGTTTTAGACTGTATCATCACTAACGAGATAACAATCAAGTACTAACCTGTCAGTGAAACAAAGGTGTAATAGATACTGGATTTGTTTTAGCAGTGTACATTGGTCATACAGTGTGTAGGTGCTATACTATTCAACGGCTACCAAGTAATAATTAAGCGAAAACAACACTGCCACAGTGTAACAGATACAGTATGACATTTTTAATATAATTAACAATAAACGCTGCATTTTTAATTAATACTAGAATATCTTATAAAAAAACACCAACTCAAATTAACTAAAAACTTCTATTCTCTACACTATTTAAATGTACTGGAACTATACTTATTATTACTTTTAGTATTTAATTTATACAAATTAGCAGTATTTCACTTTAAAATACCTGTAAAACGAAGCAGCTGACTATTCTCACAAAATTTTTCCTTTCATTAAAATTACCTCGTATTGCATTTCGTAATATTGCACGATATTTTTGGTATTTTTTAGTGTTGCAACTATTACTCAATGACTCCCAACATTTCAGAGCTATCACTGTTGTCACCTAACTATCTATAGTGTAACAAATATAGTTGTCATTCATTTTGTATTGCAGGTTATAAACACGTTATATATATAGATGGGTTTTTATAGATCTCTCAAAGCTTGAAGTCGTCGCTTCAAAACTATGAACGTCCACTGCCGGACAAGGCTCGATCTTGCACCGCCTGGCTACTGGCGACCCTCTTTATATCATCGGTCCACCTTGTGGGGGATCTGCCTACACTGTCGTCCGGTGCGGGGTCGCTACTCCAGCACCTTCGGCCCCCAAAGTCTTTCGGTCCCTGTCACTGTGTACCCCGCCCATTGCCAATTAAGTTTCGCGATTCGTAGAATTACGTCGGTGATTTTGGTTCTGATACGGATCTCTTCATTTCTGATTCGATCGCGTAGAGAAATTCCCAGCATAGCCATCTCCATCGCACTCTGAGTGACTCTTAGCTCCCGCATTAGGCCCATATTAACCGACCAAGTCTCAGAACCGTAGAACATCACTGGCAACAGGCACTGTTCGAAGACTTTGGTCTTCAGTGACCTAGGTATATTGAACGAAAACAGCTGGCGCGGAAGCTTGAAGTAGGTGATAAATTTGTTTGCAATCTGTATATATGCCGTTGCTTGAAAACAAACACGTATTAATCCGAAAAGTTTTATATAAACTTTGGTTTTAAATAAACAAAATTTGTTTAGTGACAAAATGTGAAATAGAGTTCAAAAGTGATAATTATTGTTGACAAATACCGAAGTTATAATATATTTTTTGTTTTTTAAGTTTTTTTGGTCTGATGAAGAAGCATCAATCAATATAAACATTTAAAATGTTTCTACCAATGTCCTTTTTTTAATAATAATTATTTTAAAGGTCCTTGAATTTCTTATGAGTCTATGTCAGGCCCAATGTATTTTAACAAAACCTCTCTCTCTGTAAAACACATTAAATTGTTTAAAAAATTTTAAAAATCGATTTAAACAGTAATGCACCTGAACGGATGTTCGTGTTAACAAATACTATAGATAGTATCAATATCCCGTAGAGTATTTCCCAAATTAGCTTTTTATTTCTGAAATTATCCATTCCCAGGGTGCCAAGGTCCTTTTGAGATTCTGAAATCATCTAAACGATGTGTCTCAAACCGGTTTCAAACCACCAAACTTTCATTTATTTAATCCCCAATCGTAAAGGAATACAATTTACAACGTTCATAATTACAGTTAAAATAATAATAAATTGAAAATATAGAAGTTTCTACTTCTAACATTGCATTTGTTCGATGCTGTGACAGAATCTCTACAGATTATTGACACCCGAATCAAGCACGTATCAACAATAAAATATATTTTAATTTATTATTAAGGTGTTAACGCAATACCTTATACACTGTATATTTTTACCTACAACTAGGGTAAGTTGATACCTAGTTATTTACTGTGAAACCCGGATTCATTATTCAAGTTGAACGTGTTTATACATGCAAAAGCGTTTGTAGAACACGTAACGGGCTATGCAGGTGTCAATATGAGAATGAGCACTCGCGACAGAATTAAATGAATTGAATTCATTACTTTTGAATAAGTTTTTCTCGAGTAGAAGGAAATAAGTTTTACAAACGGACTTTAAAGACCACAATTTTGATATATTTCCGCGATTTCACACATATTGATCCTCCAGTCCTTCTAGATGCAGGGTTTATCTACATCCACGGCGAACCCTGGACGAAGTTCTTAAAAATTCTCTATTCTTTACAGTAATTTTGAGACGTTGAATTTAGTTTCTAAGTCACTATACTTCAGTTTACAGCTGATGATATTAAAGAACGACGTAAAAGTCTAAAACTTCGTGCCGTCGCGTCCTGTTCTGAAAAGATTCCACACTCAGATGAGTGTCCGTTTTATATAATCTTCATCATTGTTTCAATTTGTTTTAGTAAAAGTATTTCATTTACTGCCAAATATTTGTTATATCCTTTCAGCAATCCTAAAAATTATAATTTGATTTTTAAATCTGTAGCTCGCTTTTTATAGCAAAGTTATTCTAACCCTAGGTCTGGCCTCAAACGAGACATCCCATGGGTAACATTTTTACAAAATTATCAGGCCTTGGGGCTCTACATATCTCATCCCCGAAGCTTCTACACTATGCACCTCACTCGGTGGCGGCTAACAGTAGAATATACGTAAAATTATTTTTAAAAAGCTGTGTTATGTAAAATACATCTATACTGCATGAAAAAGTTAGCAGTCGTGTGAGTATTCGGTTTCATAGCTTCGGCTGTTTCATCACTTACCGTATAAACTTTTATAGTATTTACACAAAACTAATCCCAAGACTGCTTCTAGTCAAGCGAGTGTTTGCACCATTACCCCCACCAGTTACATTTTTGTAGCTAATTGGACTGAAAGCATAAAAAATAAATCAAAACATTGATTTCCTTGAAATTAGTATCGCCTTAATAAAAACTTAATGATAAATTCGTTTCTTTTTATAACATTTGTAACAATGTATTTCTTTGTAATACATTTATATTTGTTTTAGTGCAATAGTCTGTGGAACGCTGGCGCCATCTTTCTATCGGCGTGGGGCAGAATCAATAAGTGGCAGTCCGGCGCGTCTCTCGGCAGTTTTTCGAGTGGCGCTTGACCGGAGCGCTCGACTTTTTGAAACGATCGCGTTCCTAGCTATTATTGTTAACGAGTTTGTGTAAATTAATATCAAAAATATTACGTGATTGAACATTATAATCCGAGTTAATTAATAAAGTGTTTGATTGCACCAACGTTACCCACGAACGCCCACGGTATGGAATTATAAATGCCATTAATGACGATGTCGGCGGAGAACCCTAAACGCCTATGTTTTATGCTCTCCGTTCTCTTTTATTCTTCGAAATATACATAGTTGACCAGGCAGGGAAATTAAAAAGCACAAACATTATACCATCCGTTCATTTCATACAAGATTATGTCCATTTCGGATACCAGATTTGCAGTCATGGTAGCTGTGTGCCGGAGATTAAGAGACACATTCCAATGACCAAGAGCGCTATGATACGCTTAAACAAGATCTGGAAGAAACGCGGTATACTCACTACAAAGAGTCGCCTTGATCATGCCTTATTCTTTTCTATCTTTATATATGGAGTTGAAACTTGAACCATAAAGGTAAGAGAAAGGCAAAAAATAGATGCGTTCGAGATGTGGTATTGGAGGCGCATGTTGTTCCTTGGACGCAAAACGCACAAACTTATCTATTATATCGCAGATCAGAATCATAATTAGGCTCTCATCTGTATATTATTAGCGACTTCAGGCTTTTTTGCGCGGCGAGAGGATTGCTTGAAAAAGCACAGCAATAATCACAGGAAAGCCCGACGGAAAAAGGTCTCGAGGCCATTCCTTGACACGATGGGCTGACCAGCTGAGCGAGACCAAGCAAACTATTTTCTGTAAGCTAGGGAAGATGGCCACCAATATAAAGCAGTGGAAAACATGGACCCGTTCGCGGTTAGGATCTTACTAGGTTCACACAGAGAGGAAAATATATTCACATATACGCCGAAAAAATTAGGTCACAGATTCGATCCCCGGTAGGCCGAATTTAGGAAGATTGTGTTGTCTAATTTGACTAAGACTAATTTGACCGGTGGGACATTTCGGCCGTGGCTAGTTACCACCCTATTAAAAAGACGTAAAAAGTAAAGTAAGTAACAACCGAATAACGTCCCACTGCTGGGCACAGACCTTCTTACTCATATGAGAGAGGGTTTTTAGAGCATAGACCCACCACGCTGCTCCACTGCGGATTAGCAGGCATAGTACACAAGTGCACTCTCTATTCCTTCACTCTCATAGTCCAATGTGACGGTAATCCGACACAACCGGAGAGAGAGATCGGGCGCAGGACCGACGACTTAACGTGCTCTCCGAGGCACGGGGGTGGATCTCACCGCCAACTTCCCAACTTCGGGCAAATATTGAGAAAATCTTAATAGAAAACTCAATATCCATTTTTGGATTGGCCGGGACTCGAACCCAGGCCCTCATGTCTGTAGTCGAACATGCTAACCACTAGACCAATGAGGCAGTTTAAAAAAAAGACGTACCGCCAAGCAAAGAGATTTGTGTTCCGGTACGATGCTGTGTAGAAAACATAAGAGGTAGATTGCCTCTCACCAGATTAGCGCGCTTCCATCTTAGACCGTATCTTCGTTAGTGTGATCACAGTGAAACGGTAAAGTGAATAAAATCCCAAATCAATATAAATAAAGAAAACCTTACCCACTCCGGCGTGAGGAGATAGCAATGAAGGTCCTGATGATGACAATGTGGGACAGATAAACATGTTTATTTTGCTATTATAAAACATGATTAGAAAACTAATTTTAATCAATTAATAAATAGAGAGAAAATCACTAGTTTTAATATATTTTCAATCTTATATATAATTCAGGTGATTAAATATACCTGTTGATGATTTATAAACGCTCTATTTCCTGCCATTATAATGCTTACATATCGCATATTTAGTTAGAGTATATACACATATGCTTTTGTTAATTGTTGATTTCAATCAATTTATTGGTAATGTTAGTCGACAAGGCAAATATACATAACAGGGCAGATACTGCCAAGTTCTCTTTGTATATTTTATGTGCCCAATTTTTGTTTAATATGTATCATCGTACTTTACGGTCATAGAAAACACCATCTGTATATACATCTAGCTATTCTTGACTATATATAGCTTGAGATCCCATAGTAGAAACATGATGGATATAAATATATAATTTGATATAAATCAAATCAAATCAAAATATCTTTACAGCACTTTTGAATTGTCAAATATTTTTTTTTCTTTTCTTTTCCACACTCTAATTTTAATGTACGTCTGATGATTTTACTCAAGAACAACTTAAAGTTATGAGGGTTCTTTGGCGCCCTGATCTGAGAAGAGCCCACAACAAACTCAGTCGGGTATTTTGTTATACTGTAAAAGCTCTCTCTCTTCTTTAATTATCGACGCCTGTAGTTAACTGTGCGATGTTAATAGATTTCTTCTTGCTATTCAGTTTTTAAAGTCTTTTTCTCCATATATATTGTGAAAGTGCTCTCTCTTCTAAAACTGGACGCCTGTACTAAATAGTGAGACATAAATAATTTTCTACTTATGTTTCCTTCTTCTTGAAGTCTTTTTCTCCATATAGATTATAAAAGCTCTCTCCCTTATACTCGTAAGAATGGATGCGTGTATTTAACAGCGAGACGATAATAATTTTCTACTTGCTTTTCCTTCTCCTTGAAGTCTTATTCCCTATATATATTGAATAAATAAATAATCATTTATTTCAGACCATTTGATCCATACATAGTTAGTGTGTTAGTAACAATTTTTCCTTACTTGCAAAGTTAGTGTTGTTAGTTTGCATAATATAAAATTATTATAATACATAATATAATATTGTAAAAGCTCTCTCTCCTATAAGAGTAGACGCCTGTACTTAACAGTGGGACGTTAGTAATTTTCAACTTACTGTTCCTTCTTCTTAAAGTTTTTTTCTCTATATGTATTGTAAAAGCTCTCTCTCCTATATGAGTGGACGCCTGTACTTAATAGTGAAGTGTTAATAGTTTCCTACTTACGTTTCCTTCTTCTTGAAATCTATTTCTCCATATATATTGCAAAAGCTCTCTCTTATAAGAGTGGACGCCTTTACTGAACAGTGGGTTGTTAATAGGTGGCTACTTACTCTTCGATTAGTAAAGGTAATCAGTCACTTCAGTATACTTTATAGTATCTCTTACGAGGCGAAATAATTGGCTGGCATTCGCAATTCCAGTCAACGCTCTAATATTGTGAAGTCGTTATTCCTTTCACCAGCGATTTTGCCTATTTTATTAGTCGAAGAAATCCGTACCTTCTGTGCTTAAGGGCGTGGCCGTCTCAGAAGAATAATGATGCATTTTAAATTTATGCTGGATACAAAGTGTTTGACCAAGTATTCGAACCCGTGACTCTTAATTACAATCGACGTATCAGTCCATTGGTATATCTCGGCTCGTGCAATAGAGTAACTTAGTTAGCTCAGTCCGTGAAATAACTAGGAAGTACAGCTTTGTCCAAATCCCGAAACGGTTGCAGTTAACAACTAATTTGTATGCATCACAGAGCTTATAGCTTGATTTAGATGTGGATTTATAATAAACTTTGTCTTATTATATCGTTAAAGTTTTCTTTTATAATATAATTTAAAATAATCCATATCTCAAAATCTAGTAAGTTACGTAAATGAACAATTCGTAAAATAGTATAATATTTGTAAATGTTTATATAGAATATTTAGGTTTAAAGACATTTATTCTCAAAAGAATACAGAATTCACTTAATGAGAAATTAACAAATAAACAATAAAAGTATATGTACGTTATGTGTTATACAGAGCAAATCTTAAAAGTAGGTTATTTAAACATTCAGATATTTAAATGGCGTGTTTACCAAGCATTTTGACAATATGTGTTAAGTTTTTTCTTAAATGCTGTAAACGATTTCTCACAGAAAATGTTTTTCGGTAGGCTGTTATATAGTAGTGCTCCCTCAACCTGTATAGTTTTACTGCCATATTTAGTTCTCGTAATTTATATCTATTTCTTGTATTTAAATGGGAATTTGTTTTAAAAGTAATTTGGGTATGTTTAGCTTAGGTGAGTATTTTCCTAATTTAGATGCATGTTTTAAATTCGTATAACTGAGTAATAGAAAGCACCTAAGGTTTTTTATGAAGATATTTAGTTGGAAAGCGATAATCTAGTTGGTAGAGAGTTTTTAATAATTTGTTTTGAGAGGTTTGAAGACTTTTTAGATTCGTTTCATACGCGGTGCCCCATATTTCTATGAGGTATTCTAGTAAAGGCTTGACTAATGATTTGTAGATAATCGTGCGGACTTTTTGTGGTATACATTTAGTCGATCTACGTAAAGCCCCAGTAAGTGACCCTTTTTTTTTCGGAGGTATTCTATGTGGTTACGCCATGTTAATTTAGAGTCTAAAACTAAACCGAGATATTTTTCTGTATGAGATTGTTTAATGATTTGGCTATTTATAATTAAAGGGTCATGAGTAGGAAGTTTTTGTTTTTTGCAGTAAAGAGCATATATGATGTTTTAGTAATATTTATGGGAAGCAAATTATATTGAAACCAATCATTTAAAATATCAAGATCACTTTGTGCGTCCGATATTATTTCGTGGATTGAGCTTCCAAAGTAGAATAAATACGTATCATCAGAATACAATGAGATATCTCCGTTAAGGCCAAGACTACCTATGCTGTTTATATAAACTTGAAAAGCAGAGGACCTAAAATTGATCCGGGGGGGATTCCGCAAACAACATCTACTGGTGTGCTTTTAAAGTTTTTAATTTAAACTATTTGCTTTCTGTTTGTTAGATGGGATTCCATCATTTTTAGAGCCAATCCGGTAATACCTATACTTTGTAACTTACCTAACAAAATTGAATGTGACACAGTATCAAAAGCCTTTTTTAAATCTATAAAAATGCCTAAAACTAAGTTTTTTTAACTATGTTTATTTTTATATTAGTTACTAAATCAATAGTTGCTGAAAGAGTATTAGATTTATTACGAAAACCATATTGTCTCTTAAAAAGAAAATTTGTATCTGCTAAATGATTGTTTAAACGTGTATATAAAACTCGCTCAAATATTTTTAACAGCGTGGGTAAAACGGAAATAGGACGATAATTTCCCGGGTCAGTCTTTGTACCTGTTTTATAAATAGGGGTCACTTTAGCAATTTTTAGACTGTCGGGGAATATTCCCTCTCTAATACATTTATTTATACAGGAAGTTAAATTATCAATAATTAGGTCATTTATACATTTTAACGATTTTGGTGTGATCCCGTCGATTCCCGTACATGCGTTGCATTTTAAATTATATATAATCTTTTGTATTTCTATTTTTGTACATAGTTTAAATTCACTAAGTTTATTTATGTGTGCGTTTACAGGCGATTGGTCCAATATATCGATATTATTAGGTTTTTTTGGAGGTATTTTATTAGCTAAAATCATACCTATAGAAGAAAAGTAGTGATTAAAAGCTTCACATATCTCTATACCATCCGAAATAGTTTTACCGTGTATACTAAGTTTCGAAGGAGCACAACTATGTTCGCTTTTATTATTAGAGAAGGTATAGATTAATTCCCACATTTTTTTGGGCTTGTTGTAGCAATTAATTAAAGCATTGTAGTAATATTTATCCTTAGTATCTCTTATAATATCGCCAACTTTATTTCTCACAATGTTAAGTCAACATTTTCTTTGTCTTGTTTTAAGTTATGCAATAGTTTATTACGGTTTTTTATTTCTTCTAAAATGTTCTTATTTATCCAGTCATCCCTTGGTAAATGTTGTATTTTATATTTGATAATTTTATGTTTTTCGATAATATCCTTAAGAAAATTTTCAAATAGATTATAATCATGATCCATGTTATGGAAACTATTTTGAAGTATATCTTTGTAAAGTGTATCATAGTTGATTGCTTCGTATTTAATTTTCTTTTTTGGTTCTTTCGTACATCTCCTTCATTCACAGTAAATTTGTTTATGGTCTTATTTATTAAGTTATGTATATAGTATTAACTGTAAATATCTAGGTAAATATACATAGCCTCATTCATTTCGGGGTAGGCAGCTTCATTTAGCCTTGGTCTTCCCCTTCCAACTTTCCCGTTCGCTCTTGAATCCTTTTAGCCAGTCTACTTTTATTCATTCTTTTTACATGCCGAAACCATCTAAGCATACCTTTCTCAATTTTAGTCACTACATCTTCTTTTAAACCACAACGTTCTCTTAACACACCATTTATTACTCTGTCACTCAGTTTTAATCCACACATACTTCTCAATGCTCTCATCTCTACCGCATTTATTTTACTTTTGTGATTCTTCAGCCATACCCAACTTTCACTACTATACAAGAATGTTGCCACCAACACTCCTCCATGCACAGTCAGTCTGTGAGACATCATCTGGCTAATCATAAAAGCGTGCAGAACACTATTTACCATAATCCCTGCATTTACTCTCCTTTCAATATCACTTTCACAGTTCCATCTTTTGTAAATTTAGATCCCAAGTATACAAATTCTTTCGCCTCTTCCACTATTCATCTATTGCCACTCATCATAGATTCATCTCGTTCAAAAAGCATGACTTTCGTTTTGTTTACATTCACTTTCATTCCTTTCCTTTCCTAAGCTTCATTCATAATATTAACCATCTCCTGCAGCTCATTAGCGGATGACGCAATTATTACTTGATTATCAGTGTAGAGTCAACATTTGATGAGTAATTCATTCATTCTTCACCCATATAAAATGTAATATAAATATTAGGTAAATATATAAAATATAATAAGATTAAGTTGTAAAATATATGTTTATTAGTATTAGAATGTCGTATTTTTCTTTTTATTTGTTATTTGGTGATGGTTTAACATTATAATTCAACCATTTATAGATGATCAAAATTAAGCCTGTGATTTTCTTGTAAACCGAACAATTTTCTTTGTGCCTTCTCCAAAAAACTAGACACTGGCGAGATAATCCGTGCTCAATTGGCACATCTTAAAGCCATTCAAATCTGAAGAAGAAGAGAAGAACTGTTTATTTAATAAATTTCGAATGTTTCGATCACGGTCAAGCGCTAACCTGTAAGCAATAAAACAAAAGTAATAATGATACTAGCAATGCCGCGCGGTTTCACCCGCGTTTCAATTACCCTATACACAACGTTTGACACGGTGGAGTACGACTTGGGATACATTATTTTGTATGGAATGTCCGATTTTATTAACTTAAGAAGTATTTTACAGGTATTAAGACGGTATTTAATAAAATGTTATTGAATTGGATGAGGATTGATAAGAGCTTCCAGCATTGCTTTCTGTTGCATTCTAATGAAATTACACATGAATCGTTATTAATATATCTGAAAATATTAGTATGGTATGTTAATTTAACTAAATCGTACAATAGCACTTTACAGAAGCGCTTGGTATTTTTCAATATTCTTTTAAAAAATAACTTTCCCGAAGCATCCTGTAAAGTATTTCAAATTCATTTATGCAAAGCGCCTCGCTATTTTGTACGAATGTTGAAGTCCAACTTTTTTCCCAAGTACATCATTTTTATCGTGTTAGTTTTGATTGGGTCCGGTTGTGTGTAATTGACTAAAAATGTTATGGTAGAGAGAATTTAATCCCGTATAAATTGTTGCTAAATTTTAAAGCATAAAAATATTGGCTTGAAACTGATTGGCGTATATATTAAAAACCCCAAATACTTTGTGTGACATTTATTTAGGTATATTGATTTATTAACGCTTAGCTTTTAAGGTTTTCTCTTCAGCTTCCTATTTGAACGCAAATTATTAAAGTTAAACTTCTTCGCTGTGATGAAACATGCTTATTTGGTAAGAATCAATATACCTCTTATGATTTTTACACAGCATCGTATTGGAATATAAATCTCCTGCATGGCGATACGTTTTTAATATCAGCAAATGCGTGGTAATACAACACGGCCGAAGCCTCCCATTAATTCAGATTCAGATTGAACCCGCATTACATTACTTCAATTTTTTTCATCTCTCAATCGCATGTCACATTATTGACGATTAATTGGAGTAACGGCACTCGGCAGAGCAACCAGGGCCAATATGGTGGCACCCATGACTCGCAACAGTAGTTTCACTTGCCACGCGGTTTCATAAATCAGCACTATGTTTCTTTGCTTGGCAGCACGTCTTTGTTGGTAGAGTGGTAACTAGCCACGACCGGAGCCTTTCACTTGTCCAGATTCAGAAATAATAAAAAATGCGATTTCCTAAACTCGCCCCACTGGGGATTGAATCCGGGACCGTTTTTCATTGCCTCATTTTTTTGTCTATCTATCGCATGCCACTTTTCAGCTAAGTGGGGTAAGGTGAAAGACACTGTATAGAACAACTAAGGCCAATAAGCCGGCGCCCATGACTCGAAAATGTTGTTTCACTTGCATCTAGGTTTCGTAAAACCATTTCAGAGCTTTGAAAAATTATAAAATACAGTTCCCCAAATCTACATTAGGACTATCGTTAAAAATGTCTACTTCTGTTTTTTTTTTTTTTAAGAAAATGAAACAGATTTTCTTTAAACAAGTATTATTAGTTATGAACTAGAACAAAATAATTTTCACGTGTCATTTCATTTCTAATCTCACTTATTATATTATACAGAAGTTAAATGTGGTTAACATTAAACAAGTATATTATGGCAATCTGTTATTTGTCAGTTACAAATAAGATTTGTCAGCGTTTTATTGGATCATAAAGTGATATATATATATATATATATTTTTTATAAAAGATTCGTCAGTGCAATAAAAAACATCTTTGTTCCTTTATCGTAAATAACATTAAAGCTAGCCGCAGTGTTGTAATTAAGAGAAATGCGTTCCACAGTGTAGCCAAGGCCAATGTGTCATGGCTCGCATCAGCTGATCGTGTAGCATGTACGTACTCACTCGTTCGTGCAAATTAAAAAACGTCTCATAAACTACACAATGTTTTTCTTTATATGAGTAGATTTAATAAGGTTTTTTAATCCTTTTTAGTCTGGCCATCCGAATAACTGCCAGGATATGCAGTTTCCCTTACGATGTTTTCTTTCAAGGATTTAGTGTTTTCAATGAAAATGTGCTGAAACGCACGTCTACATAACGCTCTATCAAGTAAAATCTCTCTCTCTCTCGTCCACCGAAGGAGAAAGAGAAGAATGTTAATTTATTATTAAATATAACATTATTTACATAACTCTACGTATAATTATTAATATATATGTATATTGTCTTTGTAGGGTAAGTGGCAGCCCGTTAACTTCCCACTGCTTAGCACAGGCCTCCTCAGTCATAGGAGAGACAGTTATTGGAGCTTACACCCACCACACTGAGCCATTGCGGGTTACTCTCATAGTCCTATTTGACAGCAATCTGATAAGGCTGGACAGAGATTAGATTAGGACCGACGGCTTAACGTGCTCTCTGAGGCATGTGGGTGGAATACATTGCCAACTTTCCAACTTTGGGCATATATTAAGAAAATCTTAACAGAAAACTCAATATCGGTTTTTGAATTGGCCCGATCCGTAACTCCAAACCAGGCCCTCATGTCAGTCGAACATATTACCACTTGACCAATTTAGAGGAGATCTTTCACTGGAGAGCATAAGTGGGGTAATTCTCGCTAATGAAATTCGGTGGATGGCGGTTGCCTTCTTATCCAAGACCGTCATCTCGCTGAAGGAGGCAAATGAGAGGCTAAGCAGGAGGCTGAAGCTCTCGCACGCTGTCGGAGAGAATCTCGGTGGCAGAATCGCTCGTATCCGCTTCATGCTACACCTTATTGAGTGGCAGGTCCTTATAGTGGTATGCAGCTAGGCAATCTCTAGTGATCTCACTCATGGATGAGATATCCGCTGGATTTTAGTAGCTATTCTGTAATATGTGAGTCCCAGACTCCCAATTGGAAACGTCTTTCCTACTATACGCAATAGGCATTTCCCAGCGCAACAAAATACCACTTGACCAATGAGGCAGTTGTTAAAGCTTTCATTTATGTTGTGTGGTCTTTAGTATAAGTAAGTAAAAGTAAGTAAGTAACAGCCCATTAACGTCCCACTGCTGGGCACAGGCCTCCTCACTCCGAGGAGCGAGAGTTTTTAGAGCATAGACCCACCACGCTGCTCCACTGCGGATTGGCAGGCATAGTACACAAGTGCACTCTATTCCTTCACTCTTAAAGTTCGATGTGACGGGAATCCGACACGAGGCGCAGGACCGACGGCTTAACGTGCTCTCCGAGGCACGGGGGTGGATCACACCGCCAACTTTTCAACTTCGGGCAAATTTTGAGAAAATCTTAATAGAAAATTCAATATTGATTTTTGAATTGGCCCGACCCAGGACTCGAACCCAGAACCTCATGTCTGTAGTCGACGTGCTAACCACTAGACCAATGAGGCAGTCATGAAGCCAATGAGTGAGTCTGAAGTATACAATAAGTTTTTTATATTACTTTACATTATATGTCGGTACACAGTTAACAATTAACTTCCACATTAACTAATAAGGCGGCGCATCATACGACCGGATTAGACCAGAGGGTTAGCTTAGGTCAATACAATTAAACGTAATTGCTACAAGCAAGGCGTATTAAGCTCTCACTTTTACCATAATCGTGTGCGTTATCGTGTTGGTGGCGTGTGGACTGTGTGTGAAGTGCTTTAGTTTATGGATTTTTTTGGATATCTTCTATCTAAACTGTTAGTTTAGATAAATTTGGTAAGTATATATTTTTAATTACGTCACGTGTTGCGTATCTGTTAGTATATATAAGTGTATGTTAGGTCTTTAATCAGTGACATTTTGCTTGGAAAAAATTACGACTATATAAGCTCTATATCTCATCGCTCAGCGTGCGATGGAGAGGGCTATGCTCGGAATTTCTCTACGTGATCAAATCAGAAATGAGGAGATCCGTAGCAGAACCAAAGTCATCGACATAGCCCTACGAATCGCGAACCTGAAGTGGCAATGGGCGGGGCACATAGTCCGACGGACCGATGGACGTTGGGGCCCGAAGGTGCTGGAGTGGCGACCCCGCACCGGGCGGCGCAGTGTAGGGAGACCCCCCACAAGGTGGACCGACGACATAAAGAGGGTCGCCGGTAGCCGCTGGAGCCAGGCGGCGCAAGATCGGGCCTTGTGGACATCATTACGTGAGACCTATGTCCAGCAGTGGACGTCCATCGGTTGAAGCGACGACGACGACGACGAAGCTCTATTTATAATAAAATTATATTTTAAAATAATATAATTACAATAAATAGCTTTAGATTATATTTATATGTGAATGACAAATGTGATATCGTGCTATTTGCTGATGACACGTCCTTGATATTCAAGATTGATAAAAAATAAGGAAAATTTAGTCGATGTAAAGAATACTGTCACATGTCTCTTATTGGTTTTCAGTAAATAATTTAAATTTAAACTCGGCAAAGACTAAATATGTCGAATTCACTTTGCCAAATGCAATATAAATTTGTACAAATATTAAAATTAATGAAAATGCTGTAGAGAAAGTTAAGTCTACAGTATTCTTAGGTATAACATTAGATTCTGGGCTTCAGTGGGGCGCCCTTATTAAGACTCTGGCAAGTATACTTAGTTCCTCTGCATTTGCTGTTAGAAAAGTGAGACAATACATTGGTGTTGAAACTGCCAAAATGGTGTATTTCGCTTATTTCCATAGCATTATGTCTTAGGCATACTGTTATGTGGTAAGGCGTCGGACATTGAAACTATATTTATTTTAGAAAAAAGAGCAATACGGCCCATATATCAATTAGGATCTCGTGTTTCTCAAAGAGATAAACATTTAAAGAAACATTTATTGTCAAAATCCCAATATATATTTAATTATATCTTATATATCCGTGATAAAATACATTTATTCAGTAAGGAAAGTGAAATACAACATTTTAATATGAGAAATAAAACCAAACTTGTAATTCCATATTTTAGAGTGATAAAAGTTCAGAAATTATTTGACAAGTTGAGCACACGCATTTTTAATAAGATA
The DNA here is from genome assembly GCA_015832385.1 of Elymnias hypermnestra. Taxonomy (NCBI): domain Eukaryota; kingdom Metazoa; phylum Arthropoda; class Insecta; order Lepidoptera; family Nymphalidae; genus Elymnias; species Elymnias hypermnestra. The sequence continues at coordinate 667,981 of JACTOM010000886.1, forward strand.
CCTCGATCATTTTTAGATTTGCCTCCACATGATTTTAAGAAATATCTTTAAAACATCTTTTTACAAAAGGCATATTATAATGTTGAAGATTATTTAAGCTATAGAAATGTTTGGACTTGATTCCAGTTGCTTACAGAAGCAATATATTACACATTGTAGAATACAAACCTATCTTTAAAAGGTTTCTTCTCAGTGAATTCAACTGTCCGAACCGGTGGTAGTTTTGTTACCAACGGACAGACTACTGATGATTCAAGTGCTTTTTGAGCCTACTTGAATAAAGAATATTTTGATTTGATTACATTTGATTTCACTTCATTTACGTGTACAGTATATTTATATATTTTTTAAATTCTATGTATTATGTGTACAATAAAGGGTGTGATATTTTATTGTACAGTGGTACATTTTTATTTATAATTGTGTTAAAGCTCTATTGTAACATACTTCTAAGATCACAGATTTTGTCAAGGTTAGACTACTATTTTGCTTACATTTTTCCCATCTAATTGTACGAAATTTAAATAAAATGAATCCAAAAAAATATATTGAAATATGCGATACAAAAATTATCTCCATTGATCTTGAACCACAATTTCGATAATTTAGTTATTGATACAAAACTTTTTTGTAAAAGATGTTTTTTTTAAATCTCTTACGTTTACTATATGTCCTTCAAAAACAATACTAATCTATTCTCAATTTGACTTTAAAAATATTAATAATAGTATTTTATTTCTTAAAATGAAACCTTCAAAATCAATAGCTACGATCTACAAAGTACATTGATTTATTAGTATATGTATTTCTCATGAAACATACCAATTTCTATAAAAACATGTACACAAGAAAGTTAAACGTTGTGCATGAATATAAAAAAGGAATTTTATATTTTGCGACAATAAATAATTGTAATCACAAAGACATGTAATTCTCGGTCTCTATTCTTCACTATCCTTATAGTCTTGAGTTGGATCTGAAAATCATCTTTCTTGTAAATATATAATACATATTATAATACCAGACATTATATACATTAAACGACACGCTAACCACTAGACCAATGAAGCTGTCTTATGTAAACTGTTTTAAAATTGATTTTTCAATGTCACAATGATAGATTGATGCTTTAACTAATTAAATTAAATTTGAAAACTAACTTCAATGATTATTGCATAGGCCGTTCTTGTTTACATGTCTACAATTAAAACCGAAAATAATATCCGATGAATATAATATTATCGACAAAACAAATATATCAATTATAAAATTATAATGATTGTTTAGAATACATATTTGTGGGCGGACGCAACAGTTTCCGGTTCATATTAATTAAGCTGAGCCCAGTAATTGATGAGCCTGCTGTTCATCGTTCATGATTGACATAATGATGTTTATTAACTGTTAAAAATTCAGCAAAGTTTGTTCAAAATTAAGAATTTGTACACATTTTTTAATTACCAAAATAAAACCAAAATGGGACGATAATATTAATAACACCTTTCATGATGAGACTGAAAAAGATCGATCCTGATTTAAAAAATAAACCATATTTTGAAAACGTTTTATTAGCATTGTTTACGTTTCATCATGTTAGTAGAGCTAAATACATTAATTTACTAAAAATACCAGTAAGGAAACACAAAATCGAATATAGCTGCCGCTCGAATGCACGGGTCAACGCCCGGGCACGGCGCTGTGGAGCCAGATACATCACATCAATGACCCGTGCGTTAATCCTTTAGCTGTGAGCGTAAATAATGCGACAAAAACGTTTTAAAAATTTGTTCTAGATTAAATCAAGATCGTCTTTTTTTCGTTCCATCATCAAAGGTGTCATGACAACTATCATCTATCTTCCTTTTTGGAAGCGGTCTCCTAATACCTTATATAAAAGCCCAGAACTACTTCCGGAATATTCAGGCATATCATGACAATGTTTTCCTTCGCTGAAAAGCACAATGATGGATTGAAAAGAACAGTCAAGATATATCTAAACGAGAATCGAGCCATCTGACCACTAGGCCAAAACGGATTTAACCAATACAATGCAAATCTTTAAATAATGATAACTGCTACAAACGAAAGCTGTTATAATGTGAATTTATTGTTGTTTGCAAAGAATCATCCTTAATCACAAAACTATATACATTTACAAACTATAACTATATACTTTGTATTATATAAACTAAAAAGTCGAGAACAATGCCCTTTAGGAATTCTAGTCCTTTGGCGTGCTGATGGAAAAGAATTATTATTAACTAGCTGCCTCACGTAACTTCATCTGTGAACTTTTGAATGTAGTCATTGAGGGTTTTGAGTAAATCGCTTTACTATTTCATTGGCTTTAAATAGTAGCCTTCACCTTCTTCACAACATAAGGCATGTACTCGTGAAAGACTTGTCAAGATCGGACCATCCGCTTTAAAGATTATCCAGAACAAATAGACGAACAATACTTAAAAATACCTCTTTTTTTAATTAAGTTTCTGTATATAAATTCATATTAATGTAATATTGTAAAGATGAAACATTTGTGTGTTTGTAACGTTTTCAAACAAAAACTACTGAACCGTTTTCGAAATTTTCTTCACTGATAGAAAGCTGCATTTCCAGTACGCGACATCGGCATTGTTACTGAAAAAAATAGGGATTCCAAATATAAAAATGCATTATAGTAACCCAAGGTGTGAAAAAATTAGTCACAAAACATCTGTCATCGCGTACGCTGAGGAAACTATTGATGATAAAACAAAAAAAATGTTTCACAATATTATAGAAGCTTTTGATATCTACAAAAAAGTCAAAGCTACTATTTCTCCAGATCCTGTAGTTATGCCACCATAACTTCTTTTTTGCAATTTAAAAGTAAATAAAACTACGAACAATAATCAAACCATATTATTCATACCTCTGTATTAATCCTTATCCTATTATATATTATATTAAATGTCGTTTCAATATCTATAAAGTACTTTTTAAATTATTAAAATCGGACATTCCATTTAAAAGATATAACGAATTGAAAAATGTCAATCAAAAGAAAATTGTGGCGACCGTTATATCTGGGTCTGCCACTGGTGCGTTTGCTGATTTTCCATGGATACCGATGATATACTTTTACTGTTTTTTTTATCAAGCTAAAAATTACTAAAGCCATTTAAAATTTAAAATTTGGTATTGTCGGATATTCTACGTAAATGATGTTACGAATTTAAAAATATATTAGTTAGATCTATATTTCTTGCAATGTAAGATCTGTAAATTTATTAGATTATGTATATATCTAATGATCTAGAAAGAAATAATTAAAAACTAAGTGTTATAAAACTTTTATATTAACGAAAATAAATCTTTAGTCTGATTTCTGTGTTAATAAAAGTATGAATAATAAATAAAGTATAAATACTTACAAAAGGAATAATATGGTGAAAAGGCTAAGTGTTATATGATTGCATTTTGTTACGTGAGTGAATGATCCGGAAGTCAAAGAAGTGATAAAACATTATAGCCCTTCCGAATGGCATTGTATTGACTGTTTTACTAGTTCTCTAATGTCTATGGTCGATAAGAATCCATAAACATTACACAACAAAATTACACAGTACTCTCAAAACTACTGGATGGATTTTTATGAGGTTTTAACTGTTTGATAGAGTAGTTCTTGAGGAAGAATTTACACATATAACATGTTTAGGTTTTGTGTAAATTGGTTAATATAATGGTACTTTCATTCAAAAAGGCCTAATCCTACAGAGATATTACAGAACGCTTGCGTCATATATTTTTTAATGGAAACTCACCACATCTAATTCATTGGTCTAGTGCAGTGGTTCTCAACCTTTTTTTGTTGCAGCACATATTTAACGTTTTTAAAATTTAGCGGCACATATTCTACGATTTCAAAATTTGGCGGCAGTCAAAGAAAATGATAAAAATTGTTTATTTCCTTTAAGACTGCATAAATAGTTAATGACAAAATTTTAAAATATACAACGTCAATTAATATATACTACAATAATATCTAAACATTTATTAAGGGATTTATTGCAAGCAAATAATAGAAAATATTTTTTCCTGTTGATAAAATTTAATAATATTGATATTATTACATATTTGCATACTCTGGCGGCACACTTTTGTAATTTGGCGACACACGAAAGTGCCACGGAAGAGTGGTTAAGAATCATTGGTCTAGTGGTTAGCATGTTCCACTACAGATATGAGGTCCTGGGTTCGAGTCCCGGGTTGGACCAAATCGAAATCGATATTGAGTTTTCTTTTAAGATTTCCTCAATATTTGCCCGAAATTGGGAAAAATTTCGCGGTGTGATCCATCCCCATGCCTCGGAGAGCACGTTAAGCCGTCGGTCCTGCGCCTGATCTATCTGCGGTCGTGTCGGATTGCTGTCACGTCAGACTATGAGAGTGAAGGAATAGAGAGTGCACCTGTGTACTATGCCTGCCAATCCGCAGTGGAGCAGCATGGTGGGTCTATGCTCTACAACCCCTCTCTCATATGAGTGAGGAGCCCTGTGCCTAGCAGTGGGATTTTAATGGGCTGCTACATAGATACATACACGACATCTGTAGTTTCTCTTTTAGAAAAATTGTTTCGTACACTGCGGTAATTGGAAACTTATACGAACGGACAATGTTTTATTCCTTATTAACTGAATAAGTTTCGTGAACATTGTAATCGTTTACAAAATTTTAATGAGTTTCTTAAGAGATATTGGAAAAATATTATTACGTATGCAAATTTCATTGTCTTAACGCTCCTCCCGCTTTTGCCTACTGTTTCTATTCTATCCGATATATAAGCTGAAATTAATAGCTAGTTTATTTATTTTAAGAGTTAATATTTGCAAACTTGATTAGTATATACTTTTTGCTGTTGATAATTAAATTTTAAAGAAAATTACGCCACGAAAATTAGGTGCGTGAAATTGTAATATTTTTTCAGTTTGAATGGAAGAATTCAGTCGTAACAAAAATTACATTATATTATACGATTTGTAATAAAATCCATTGTGTATTTATAAAACTTTCATCAATGTCTTTATATAGACGTGTCAAAAAAAATTGTGGAGGGTAAAATAATTGGGCTTTCGCGTTTCTTCTGACGAGTGTCAAGTTGAATGACAGACGAAATTTCAATCGCATTTGGGCGCGTGTGTAGGTGTTCTGGAGTAAAATCACCTTTAATCAAGTAAATACTATATACAACAGGACCACGTTTACATGGGTATTGAATAAATAACTACCGTTAGTGTGCCTTTTAATAGAATATTTTATTATCGTGCAATAAAGAAGGATAATAAAGCTACAATAACTGTTAAACTTTGAAACGCATTAAAGTTATAAATAAGATATAGCTGTGCTATCTGCTTAAATATATGATATTTTCTAGATTAAGAACATGTTTTTCCCATAAGATAAAATTATTAGAATCTAAGGCCCACTAACTTGTACTTTTTGGTTTTCATTTGTTGATGACGTAGTTGATGAGGTAGTAAATATTATGAATAAAGCTTTGAAAGAGAAAGCAATGAAAGTGAATGTAAACAAAACGAAAGATATGCTTTTTGAAAGAGATGAATCTATGGTGACTGGCAATATTTTGACAGATGGGGAACAAATGGAAGAGGTGAAAGAATTTGTATACTTGGGATCTAAATTTACAAAAGATGGAAGATGTGAAAGTGATATTGAAAGGAGAGTGAATGCAGGGAATATAGTAAATGGTGCTTTGTACGCCTTTATGAATAGCCAGATAGTGTCTCAAAAGGCCAGACTGGCAGTGCATGCAGGAGTGTTGCTGCCAACACTTATGTATGGTAGTGACACTTATATAGGGTATGGCAGAAGAATCACATAAGTAAAATAAATGCGGTAGAGATGAGAGCGTTGAGAGGTATATGTGGATTAAAACTCAGTGACAGAGTAAGAAATAGTGTGATAAGAGAACGTTGTGGTATAAAAGAAGACGTAGTGACTAAAATGGAGAAAGGTATGCTTAGATGGTTTGGGCATGTAGAGAGAATGAGTGAAAGGAGACTGACAAAAAGGATTTATGAGTCAAGAGTGAATGCGAAAGTTGGAAGGGGAAGACCAAGGCGAACGTTCCTGGACCAAATCCAGGACATTTTAAATAACGGCCAGGTCAAGAGTACTCTAGACCGACGAACTTGTATGAAAGGTTTAATGAAAATGAAAGAAGCAAAGGAGATATGCAAGGGTCGTGGCAAGTGGAAGGACGTGGTCTCTGCCTACCCCTATGGGAATGAGGCGTGATGCTATGCATGTATGTATGATAAGGTAGTTTTAATATTGTTTTGCTAATTTCAAAGTATTGTATTTAATTGTTTTATATGATGTAATATGCTTTCCTACATATTCAAGTAAAGTGCCATCTGTTTTAATTACTTAGTTTGTTACTTCAATTAAATAAGCCTAAAGAAACTGTTATGAATTTAAAGCGTATCTTTTCAGTGCCTCTTTGTTGCGAATGCAAAAAATCTTTTAAAATGTTTATAATAAAACGTACGACACTTATTAGGGTTTTAATAGGGTTTAAAGTAAGCGGAAATGTATTTTCATATATTGTATTAATTATATATCAGACTATATTAATTTAATGTTGTATTTAAAGTCAGTCGTCAACCATTTGACCGATATTCTCAAAAGGAAAAGAAAGTAATTTAAAATTGACACAATGTCGAACTATAACGAATATTAAGTGACATGAGAATGTCTTATGACCTTTATTCAGAGCTTTTTCAGTTTTTCTTATTTAAAAGGAAACTTATTTGTCTTTTTGTTTTTTACAATTTATCATTGTTCTTTTCGGTGAAGGAAAACATCGTGGGGAAAGCAACTAGGTGAAGCAACACTGTAGGTCTATGCTTTAAAACGCTCTCTTCTATGAGTGAAGAGGTCCTTGCTCAGCAGTGGGATGTTGTTAGGCTATTTATCTTTTTATAAAATCAAAAATTGACAGACCTGAACAAAATCTTATGACCAACGGGCTAATTATAAAGCATTTAAAGCAAAACTTTAATCAGGGAACACAGGATTTAAGTTAAATTCCGAACGTGAACTCCTTTTTAAATTATTTTAAATCAAAAGTTCGCTATTTTCCTAGAGAAGTGACGGATGCGTTTTCAACGTAAAGTTAAACCCATTTTAAAAATGTCACCACGTCAGTGTAAACGGTCTCCAACATTTCTTAATGGAATTTAATTTTTGCTTTCCCCAACGTTGATTGATGTAACGTTGCTCTGTAATCCCATTGTGGCTTCCCGCTCTGGAATAAGATTCGTACAAAAGTTCCTTATAAGTTAATTTAAGTCAAAGTCTTTTCATTTTTTTTTCAACAAAATTGCTTATTTTACTTTGTCCAAAGTTAAATATGAGTTGTCATGTAAAATATTAAGGTTAATATGCGTGGCAGCGAGAAGAAAGTGCTTTCGTTTTAACGTTTATTTTCTACGTTTTCTTTTAATATCACAAACATTATTAAATTTCTAAAGCCTAATCTGTAAATACTATTTTAATAGATAATCTTAAATGTTTCGTGGAAACAGTACGACATTACAATTATCTTTTTTCGTGTACAATTTAAGGCTTATTATTTCCAGGATTAATCCACGTAATATTATATTGCACATTGAGTGGGAAACTATGCAATTACAACTAGCGTATATATAAAAGCATACAAGTTGCAATGTAATACTTTTTGTCCGTGGTATTTATACAATTTTTTTTCAATCCTGGATGGAAAGTTCAATATAATTATTTCAATATATTTAATTTAATAAATTTAAGCATTATATCAGGATATTAATAGTAAATATACATGTTTTGACTATGTTATCATATAACAAAGAAGCTCTCCGTTTAACAAATCACCACCTAATATACTGTCAACTTAAGAAATACAATTGATGTCATATCTTAAAGGTTTACATCAAAAATGTTGGGCTCCACCCAAAAAGCTCTTATATAGAAATAAATCAAATTATTGTTTCATTGGCTATTATAGACATGACCGATTGTTGTACGTGAATACGTCCCGTAAAGGGTAATAGCTTAAAAATGGCAGAGGATTCCCTCTCTGCCGCACGCGATGTGTTACAGTCCTTAGCGTAATTTTTTTTCATTCTTTTGCTATTCAGTAGTGGAATTGAATTTTGAATAAAGGTTAAAGATAAGTAACTACAACACCAATCTAAATCCACCGATTTAGTTATCATTCTTTTTTCCGATAAACCATCGACGTGATTGTAAAGACGTATCCACGTCAAAAGGCAAATCAGTACTCTAAACACATACATATATACATAGCATCACGCCTCATTCCCATAAGGATAGACAGAGAGCACGTCCTTTCACTTGTCACGATTCTTGCATATCTCCTTCTCTTCTTTCATTCTCATTAAACCTTTCACACAACTTCGTCGGTTTAGAGTACCCTTGACCTGGCCCTTGTTTGAAATGTCCTGGATTTGATGCAAGAACGTTTGCCTTGGTTTTCCTCTTCCAACTTTCCTATTCACTCTTCACTCATAAATCCTTTTTGTGAGTCTCCTTTCATTCATTCTCTCTATGTGCCCACACCATTTTAGCATACCTACAAACGTAAGGTTTATTATGATTTTAAACTATAACATAACAGTTATTTAAGCAAGTACAAGAAACCTAAATCATACGCACTAACTTTAAAACATTCAGAAGAAAGTCATGCACTCTAACTAATCTAATCATTGTGGAACTTTCGCTTCTAAAAGATGGATAGGAAAGCGAAATTCGTACTAGGATTTTATTATAAAAATCTTTGATTTGTTTGAGGAATTATCTTAAAAGCACTTCAGTCCTATCTGAGATAACCTACCTTCACCAATTACAGCGTCTCACCATATCAAAACATTTATGCATCAATAACAGCCGCTTACATATGCGGGTTGACAATAATGTTATGTCGACGCCCATTGTCACAGCTTTGCTACGTGAGCCTAATGAGGTCGAAATGTCGATATGACTTTACACAATGTACGCTTATCTTTACAGATTTGTTAGGCTTAGCGGTTTCAATGGTTGGGTATTTTATTATGGTTTGAGAGCTATTATTCAATTATTTATTATGATTGTTGATAGCTCCGGTTGTTCAAATAATTAGTCGAGCGTATTATTGAGTAGGTTAACTTCTATAAGCTCTTTTCAAACAAATAAATCACTTTGATTTAGAAATACGTGGAATTGAAGAGAGACATTAGATATTCAGTTTTTTAACAGAATTTTGACATGTTACACGTATTTAAAGTTGATAAGAAGGACAGGGCCCGTGGACAAGTCACTTAAACAAAAAATATATGGGAATGACGTTTAATTTTTCGATAAGTTTCGGTATCAAGCAATCTTCGAAAGTGACTTGTCTACGGGACCAGGTATTGTGGTGAGATACCTGGATTCTTGTATAACGATGACAAAGGCTTAAATTCTGGGCAGGACCCACTAAGTTTCTTTTTATATAAGGAAAGTTAAGAATTTCATTGTTGTTTAAAATCCTAAATGGATTTCAAACAACAACGAGCGTTTTGATACAGGAAAATCGTTCGTTCGATTATGAGGAAACCTGCAACATTACACATATTCTCGTGAGTCAGTGGACTTTTATGTAATTCATAATTTTTTATCTAGAATTCTCCTAAATTCATTTGATGAAGACGCTATAATCGCTTACAAAATTGAGTTATTTGGACGGGTAAACTTTTAGGAAAAACCCTAGTTTACGCGGTCGTAGAGTACGATTTTCATATTTCCTCGCTTCCATTCCCCAAGTTTTGACACTTAATCATAAAGTACAGTACACAATTGCTGGCAATGTACCAGAAAATTCACTTTGTAAAAACAAAAGTTTTTAAGTAAAAAGAGATCTTTGGAAAACTAAAGAAAGTAATAAGTATTATGAATGGGCAATGAATGAAAAGTGTACAAAACAAATGATGTGGCATTATAATTTATAGTCTAGAAAACATCCCACACATCTTCTAGAGTTATTCTAACAATATGAAGGGCATAAATAAAGCAGAAATCATACAGGTTGATAAATTAATCCCTTTACGTAAGCTTTCATTGGATTATGCTGTAAAACTAGTCAAATAAATGAATTATTATTTCAAAATTTATCAAGTAGTATCCACAATAATGTTAAAAAATGTATTAGAACTCGAATGGTTGAATCAAAATATATACGTAGGGCACAGTGTGACCCTAATTGTAGGAATTCAAAAATACAAAAGTCTATAAAAAAGTCTATTACTTACATTGAGGTTACTTGAAAATAAGGTAAAAGGAATTGGGATCAATTTAAAATAACTCTCCTTAAACGTTTCAAATAAAAGCCTGTGGTGATGTTAATTTATTTATGTTTTATTACAACAGCTTAGGTTTCATTATCAAGCAATATTTTACATTTCACAACAAAACCTTAATTAGGCACGAGCTCGCATCAACATTACAGCTAATATAAAATAAACTTTGCACATAAATTTATAATTTTCGCGCTGTTACTTCCCATGAGAGTGCGAGCGGTGCTTTCAATTTGCATCCAACTTGCTAAGGCCCTTTGATAAAGACAGTATACATTAATTTAAAAGTGTTACTAAGTGCTTAGCATAAGTTGTCAACGCCTGCTGTAATGTTAACTGGATTTACGAGGCCTTTTTATCATTAAACTGTCTTAATATCTAAATAACTTTTACTCTTAATTCATATTCTCCTATCGAGGTATATCACTCCGGTTATCAACTTAAGTCTTTGTTTTATCGAACATATAGCCTTTAAAACATAATGCTATATATATATATATATATATATATATATATATATATATATATATATATGTCGAGAAAATAAAGAAGGATAGGTTTCCCTGCCGACATCGTTATTACTGGGGTCCATAATTCAACCTCCAAGGTGTAGGCGTCTGTGGATAATGTTGGTGAAATAAAACACTTTATTAATTATTTTAGATTATAATGTCCAGTCACTAAATTGTCTCGACATCCAATAACATAAACACATTAACATCATTCGTTGGGAATGTGCGACAGTTTCAATAACCGACCGCTCTGGCGGAACATCACTCGGGAACTGTTGAGCACGCCGCCGGCTTGTTACTCATTTACTCTGTCCAACGTCGATAGATTCCGACTTTATAACTGTATTTGTAGATTAAAAGTGTTGTAGTAAGCCTGCATGAATAAAGAGTATTTGAATTTGAATTTATACTCGTAGGTATCATTACAAAAGGAAGTACAGCAATAGATATTTTATCTTTCAAACGTTGGGAGTAATAATGATTGTATACTTGACACTTAAAACGTAGCGACCATCGGTGTGATCGTTTGAAATTTTAAATCGTTATTGTATACTTTTTCAAACATTCAGTAGATGACACTTGATGTTAATACAGCTTTATTTCGCATTTCCTAAATTTATTTTGCATAAATTTGTACGAAGCTCACGTAAAAGGCTTTTGCTGTGTAATTACTTTAAGAATTTCATTTTAGAAGGCGTTAAAAAGAACACCAAAGTTACATTTATGAACTAGTGACCCTGGTTAGATCCTGAATATCGATTTACCAAATATATAAATAGTTATTTCATCCAGCGTTTCTCGCGTTCTAGATGAAAATATAAGGAGCCTAAGTTACATATCCTTATTACAACAGCTATCTTCCAGTACTCTCAAAATCGATCCAACTGTTTCAACCAGACAGATCAAAAATGATTTTCTGATACATATATCGATACGAAAGAAATCGTATGCCGTGTAAGCCTCAAAATACAAACATTTCAGCATAGCAAAAAAATTTTTTTTTTATTCGATAGCCTAAGTTTCTGGTGTCGCTCAAGAACGTAATCAATACAGTTAATGAAATAATGAACGTAATTTTACAATAAGCTGAAAATTAAATTTATTACTTTTAAATTTTAACATATTTAATACATAAATGTAGTCTTAAATATATATAATTTCACAATACACATTTTTGGTGAACTTACAGCAAATCACTCTACATTCGTTTAAAGCCCTTCTGATGTGTTTTTTCCTAAAATGGGTTGTAGCGCAGTATTTTTCTATTATAATGGTAATTTTTTCTATGTTTCCATGCATCGATATATATTTTCATGTTCATTTAGTATATACTCGTAGATGATAAATTGAGATTAAAAAGACATTAAATACAATGACCAGTGGCATACTATCACATCTTAAGATTTGATCTTATTTAAAGAGTAAATATATGTAAATGAGTATTCCCTTAGAGCTATTAGAGATACTTTGACCGTTTGATAAGTAAGAGGGAGCGAGACCAACTTCTCATTGGGTTACGACTTCGCCGAAGTAATATGCAGATCTCTTAAATGTAATAAACATTTTAGAATTTACAGCGTCCCTTTTAAGGATAACAGGAGTAAATGTTTCACTCCATCTTTATTAAGCTCATTTCTTAATATCTCTGGACATTTTCGTTTAGATAGACTGGGGAGTAATTAATTTATTGTTCTATAATTTTGTAATTACATTTTCAAAGGCTTTATTTCATATTTGAACTTCATCTTTGTGTTTATGTTCCTTATACAATTGCTACTTACTTCACATTTTTTTAATAAAAGATTATTAATTACTAAGAGATTGCCTCATTGATCTAGTGGTTAGCATGTTCGGTCATAAACATGAGGTCCTGGGTTCGAGTCCCGGGTCGGACAAATTAAAAATGGACATTGAGTTTTCTATTAAGAATTTCTCAATATATTTGCTCGAAGTGGGGAAGTTGACGGTGTTCTCCACCCTCGTGGCTCGGAGAGCACGTTAAGCCGTTGGTCCTGCGCCTGGTCTCTCTCCGGTCGTGCCGGATTCCCGTCACATCGGAGTAGGAGAGTGAAAGAATAGAGAGTGCACTTGTGTACTATGCCTGCCAACCCGCAGTGAAGCAGCATGGCGGGTCTATGCTGTAATAAGCCTCTCTCGTATGAGTGAGGAGGCCTGTGTCCCAGCAGTGGGACGTTAATGGGCTGCTTACTTACTTAATTACTATAAGAACTGTTTCTACGAAACGAGTCTAAGAAGTTTGTGTTAGATAGCGCGAGTAATACGCCTTTTTGCTGGGGTCCTTTTATAAACTAGTAGAAAATCTAAATCATCAAATGATTGTTTCTTATTGCTAATAGTTTAATGTTAGACTGTGAGCACACGTGATAGTAAGAGATAATGGTCTGAAATCTATAAGAGATATCCAAGTGTTTATTGACTCATCACGATATCTCTGGAATCGTAAGGCCTAGAGACTTGAAATTTGGTAGGATTATTCCTTTTGCCGAGTAGAGGTCAGCTAAGGGGGTTTGCGGGGGTGTTCGTTAAAAAAATAATTTTTCGCATTTAAAAAACTGAATCGTCACATTTACAAACTATATCTTTTATGGTACGTAAAACTTGATCAGAAATTTGTTTTTTGACATAATGGTATCTATCAAAACTAAATTTTAAGAAATGCGGTCTCAAAGGGCAGTGCGAGTATATTTGTTATTTGTAAAACAATTTGCCTAAATTAATGAAAATGCTACCAAAAAAACATTCCACGCAGACGAAGTCGCGGTTTCGTCTAGTAGTTTCTATAGAGCATCGTACCGGAACACAAATATCTTACTTGAAGGTACGTTTATGCTGCTAGAGTGGGAACTAGCCAGAGCCAAAGTCTCTACCAGTCCAGACTCAGACAAATGATAAAATGCGATTTCTTAAATTCGCCTTATTGGAGATCGAACCCGGAACTTCTGTTAGCAAAGCGAGTACTCACACCACTGCACAGCGTACAGAGTACAGCGAGGGCGTCAATATATGCCTTGATATTGGCAACATTCGAAATTCTAGAGTAAGAACATGTTTGATGTATTGATATTATATTATCATGTGTTGTGCAATATTCTAACTTTGACATATCCTTAATATGAACGTCGCAAGTCTACCTCAAGGCCTTATAAAAGTATGCTCCATAATATATTACATTCGTCGTCACTTACTGTCAGCAACACACCTGTGTCGCACCTACTTGGAAATAGGTGACGGTCGGATAATTTGACTCTGTGGTGGCTTAACTGAGTGATCATTTTAAGAAATATATTTCCACAGCAAAATATTCCTTATTCATGCACTTCTGAATCGCCCGTAGTCTGTCCGTTGGTAACAAATCTACCATCTATTGAGAAAGTTGAATCCGCTGAGAAGAAACCGGCAAGAAACTCAACGGTTACTCTTTTAAAGATAGTTTTGTATGGTACAATGTGTAATATATTGCTTCTGTGAGCAACTGGAATCAAGTCCAAACATTTCTATCGCTTAAATAATCCACAACATTATAATTTGCCTGTCTTAAAATTATGTGAAGGCAAATCTAAAACTGATTGCGGTATCTTATTAAAAATGCCTATGCTGAACACAAAAAATAATTACTGAACCTTCTTCACTCTAAAATATGGAATTTCAAGTGTATTTCACTTTTTTACTATATATCATATATTATTCATTATATATTGCGACGGTACTATGAGAATTGATGTTTTTTTGAATTTATCTTTTAGAGAAACTCGAGATCCTAATTGATATGTGACACGTATTGCTCTTTTCTATAAAATATAGTTTTAATGTCCACCGCCTTACTCCATAACAGTATACCGTAAGAGATAATGCTATGAAATTTGATCTATTCATCGTAAATTGCGTTGAATATATCTACATATAGACATAGTGATTTATATACTTCTATGTACACATAACAAAATATGACATTCACATATTTTTATGTACTTAAATGGCAAACGCTGACTAAATCGCACGAGATACATCGAATTAATGAACTAAGGAATTGCATTGAATTGTATATTTTCAAAAGATTTAAAATGTCCAGTATTGTATATATTTATCTTTGTAGGATAACCCATGGTAACTATTTGTGTCTTGTACATGTTCCGAAAAGAATATGTGTTATTTATCAAACAATTTTATAGAACATAGTATTATTCATTACATAAGTAAGTAGCAGCCCATTAACGTCCCACTGCTGGGCACAGGCCTCCTCACTCCGAAGAGAGAGGGTTTTTAGAGCATAGACCCACCACGCTGCTCCACTGCGGATTGGCAGGCCTGCGGATTGGCAGGCCTGCCAATCCGCAGGCCATTAATTACATAATTAAATATATTACATACGTTCATACGTTGTATTTTTCAAAATATCCG
The DNA here is from genome assembly GCA_015832385.1 of Elymnias hypermnestra. Classification (NCBI taxonomy): domain Eukaryota; kingdom Metazoa; phylum Arthropoda; class Insecta; order Lepidoptera; family Nymphalidae; genus Elymnias; species Elymnias hypermnestra. The sequence goes on from JACTOM010000886.1 coordinate 683,285, forward strand.
TGTAGTACCGCATTTCATGGATATATTGGAAAATGCATTATTTATCAGATAAAATTGTCAAATTAAACAATTCGTCTAAACATTATATAAAAATACATTTGATATTATACAAAAGTACAAGATAATGCAGTCTGAGCCTCTCAAAATAAGCTATTAATAGTATTTAGACTAAGGTCTGGACATATGACTTCGTTTAAAATCAAATATCTTAAAAGGAAGAGTTCTTCCCCTAATTGCACAGTTTGTGGAATAACTGAAGATGTTGAACACTTGCTAAAGGCATCAAATTTTGAGAGAAACATTTTTGATCCTTTGAGTTACTTGGCTTTTATATTATATAAATTCGTTAATGATTCTCATGAAGGATTTTAGTCTTTCTTGTTTGTGATTATATTTATATTACTGTTAAATATTTGTGTGTAAATTTAGAAGTTTACGATGGAGCTGGCGTGTATTATTAAAAATACAAAAGCCTGTAAAAAAAATCATTTACAAAACAGTCCAGTTGGAGTACTGAAAACAGTTTTGCTGTTTTCAATCATCAAATATCTTGAACATATCTGTTAGAGAAACAGTAGAATCAATAATATTTAATAAATCAATAATTCTTGTGTCTAAAACTCCTATCCAAATCGAAAAAATTATGCTGTGGCCTATAAAATTATGGTGTGTGTATGATTGGGAGTATTATAAAATACGTTTTTTGAGTTATATCACTATTCATTAGAAGCATCGATATATAAAGATAACAACTTTTCAACAGATATGATATTTACAGCGAAACAATATAGGGAAGTAATGCTGTACATTTTTGCTAATGAATGACCAAATTAATTATAGGTAATTTATCAAACGTAGAGGCGTGACCGGCAATGCCGAAGGGAGTTAAATTGCGCGATCGTCCTTAATAAATAATTTAGGTATTGTAAACGTCGGCTGTTATTTGAAATCATCTGGGTCAAATTGTTACTAAATATTTTTAATATTACTTGTCTTATTTATTACTAGTAACGTATCTCGGATTTGCACGGCATTAAAGCATAGTATGCCTACATGCTTTATCAGTCGTAGGTAGACAAGAGTTTGGCATACCGTCGAATGTATGGAATACATTAAATTGTAAATAAATAAAAATAATAAATATGCATCAAAAAAAAACAAGTCACGATAAAAATAAATGAGAATACCATTTTCTACTGAAAAGATTTGTTCCAGGAACCTCAGCAAGTGATAGAATTTTATAACATATGTAATGTAGTTGCAAAATTATGAATATGCTAAAGATATACAATAAACATGAAAAAAAAACAAGACATTTTTCTTTAATTAACGTGACATCGTGGGACAAGGGGTTTGTCGCATCAAGCGAGTCTCGTCATCAATGTGAGCAATGCGCTTCAATTTGTATTAACTTGTAATAGTTCAAAAAGTTAAACACGAAACTTGAACAATTATCTACATCATGAATAGTGAAAACAGCATGAAAATATCTTCAGTAGTTTTTTTACTTTATGATAAAGAAAGGGAGAAAGAGGCAGAGTCGTGGTCGAATAGTTTTTTAGAATTTTTAATATTACCCTTGAGCCCCAAACCAAGAATACCCGTTTCATAAGGGGTCTGTCCTTTCTAGTAACATTAAGGTATTCTGTACATCATATAATAATTGCCTCACTAGTCTAGTGGTTAGCATGTTCGACTCGGGTCGGGCCAATTCGAAATCGATATTAAGTTTTCTATTAAGATTTTCTCAATATTTGCCCGAAGTTGGGAAGTTGTCTGTGTAATACCCCCGTGCCTAGGAGAGCACGTTAAGGCGTTGGTCCTGCGCCTGATCTCTCTCCGGTCGTGTTGGATTGCCATCACGTTGGACTATGAGAGTGAAGGAACAGAGAGTACACTTGTGTACTATGCCTGCCAATCCGCAGTGGAACAGCGTGTTAGGTCTATGCTCTAAAAACCCTCTCTCATTTGAGTGAGGAGGCCTGTGCCCAGCAGTGGGACTTTAATGGGCTGCTACTTACCTTTTTTTACGTCATATAGTAAAGTTAAATAATTATAATTAACTAGATTGAATGTGTATGCGTGTAGTATATACTGATAATATTAAAAAGTTGGAAAATGTAATTTAATCTTTAAAAATACACATTAGATGTACCGCACGGTTTTGGTATTTCATAATTAATAATAATATTAAGACATTTATATCGTACTTCTAAAAGGAGTCTGTTGGAGAAGGAATTTTATTATATTTCAATTTAATCACGGATAGTTTTGTAGTACCTTTAATAAACGAGTGAGTGAGTGGCATTATAAAGTATCCAGTTATGGGAACAACGGTCTTATGGTTTTAAAGTCTATACCGGACATAAATGGGAACAATTACCTTTTCATCAAGTCCCTAAATACAAAGTTTATTGGTTTTACCTTCGATAATACGAAACTCTATTAATCTTTTTCGGTATTTCAACCACTGTTTGCCCTTATTAACACTTCTACTAAGATGCTTTTTTTTCTTAGTCTGTCTAACCAAATTTCATCAAAACCTGTTGAGTAATGCAGAAATAAAAGAGTTGCATTAATACTGACTATTATGACAAGAAGACACATGTCTTACTGAGTTATAAGGTTAAGCTTTTATTCATCATCAAATAACATTACGCCCGTCAATGCAGGAAGTTTCTTTGTCAATACATTATATTTTTTGTGACATCCAAATGTCGAAGTAATAAATTACTGTAAGTATATTTAATCATTTTAATACCATTCACTTCATCGCGCACGCACGTCGAGTGATTATTTCATTTCAAACCATGCATAAAATAATAGTTAACTCTAATACCATTTACGATCGAATTTAACTCAATTACTACAATTGACACTTGTATAAAGGTTTCGCTACATTTCATAAGCGAAGATATCATGAAATATGGGGTCGGAAAACATTGTTATATATCACGATATCTCTAAATCATAAAGCTGTCAACGTTATATTTTTTTTAAAACGAATGTTTTTAGTATTTTTCTATACATTTTACCGTAAATCAATTAAAGTCGTTTGACAATTTATATATTCAAAATAATCATAAAGTGACAATATCACAGAAAAGTATATACTTTTCAAATTTAAAAACAAAAAATTTAAAATCAATACATGAGCTTATCTAGTATGATCTTCTAAAACAGTTTTTTTATTTTTCACCGAGATTTAAATAAATAGATAACGTTTTATGTATTATCTAATCCCCACAAAATATAACATACAAAATACTAAAGGATATAAAAACAAATAACAAGATAAAAATATGTACAAAGGCGGCCGTATTTTTGGAGCGATGTACTCCAGACAACCTTTGAATTTTAGAAGCTTACTATATAATCGATATAATCATAGGCTTAGTGCAATATTATAAAACGAAATCCAGAAACAAAAGGACTTCTAGCTATTTTATTGATAATGTAACTACAAAATACATAGACATATATTCATATAAAAGGGCCAGGAAAGAAAAGAAAATAAATAAATATATATGATGAAGGGTATGTTTTTATGCAGGTGGTTATCTCAACGTCATCAGTAGGGTCCATAACGACCTCCAAAGTGTAGGTGTCGGTGGGTACTGTTGGTGCAATCAAACACTAAATTAATTAACTCAGATTATAATGTCCAAGTATAGTTGACCGCTCTGGCGGACTGTTACTCGAATACGGTCGGGAACGCCGCCGGCCTGTGACTCATTGACTCAGGCTCGCGATGGCGGAGATGGCGCTGGTATACCGGAAAGTACTTGACTCCAACATATATATATATATGAGACAGTTTATTACTTTTCATCCTTTGATAAATTAAACCATGTGTTGCTCTGTAAAGAAAACAGACGCTATAAATCCCTGGCACAACAGCGCGAGTGCTCGCTGAGCAAACAGAGGTTTTCCCAAGGCAAAATTTTTATTTTTTATATTAGACTGTAGAATCTAGAATGATAGGAGTATTTGGCCTTGGCTTAATACCCATCTAACAGTAAAAGGTGCACTCCCAAACAATAACAATTGCGTTTCATTACAATGCTGTGTAGAAATCGTAACATGTATATTACTTCTTACCAGTTTAGATAGCTGCCATCTTAGTATGTTTTATTCCTTACCAAGAGGTGAGATTACAGTCAATTACTAATCAAAAAACAAGGAAACAAACTATCCCGTTGAAAGACTGCACAATTTTAATACAAGAAATAAAAACTACCTTGTAACACCATATTTCAGGGGGAAAAGGATTCAAAAATCATTTGTCAGGTTAAGAATACGCATTTAAAACGAGATATCGCAATTAATTTTAGATTTGCCCCTACATAATTTGACGGCCTCGCTGGCGCAGTGGTGCGAGTACTCACTTTGCTAGCAAAGGCCCCGGGTTCGTTCCCCTAAAGTGCGAATTTAAGAAATTGCATTTTCTAATTTGTCGGAGTCTGGACGTGATGGACAAGCTTCCACCGTGCCTGGCTATCTTCCTACCAGCAAAGACGTAGCACCAAACCAAGAACTATGAATTCCTATTCTGTATAGAAACCAGTGGTCTATACAGAATGACTGCCTCATTGGTCTAGTGGCTAGCATGTTCGACTACAGACATGAGGTCCTGGGTTCGAGTCCCGGGTCGGGCCAATCCAAAAATGGATATTGAGTTTTCTATTAATATTTTCTCAATGTTTGCCCGAAGTTGGGAAGTTGGCGGTGTGATCCATCCCCGTGCCTCGGAGAGCACGTTAATCCGTCGGTCCTGCGCCCGATCTCTCTCCAGTTGTGTCGGTTCACCGTCACATCGGAACAAGAGAGTTAAGGAATAGAGAGTGCACTTGTGTTCTATGCCTGCCAATCCGCAGTGGAGCAGCGTGGTGGGGCTATGCTCTAAAAACCCTCTCTCATATGAGTGATGGTTAATGGGCTGCTACTTACCTTACATTTTTATAGAAACCATAAGAGGTAAATTGCCTCTTCACGGATTAGCGCGCTTCCATCTTCTTAGATTGTATCGTCACCATCAGGCGTAATCACAATGAAACGCTAACCTGTCAGCAATAAAAAAAATTTAATATTTTAATCATATTATAATCTTAAAGATTATTTCACGGACAGCAATATATGGACTTGATTCCAGTTGCACATGGAAGCTAAATGTTTCCTCATGTTATTACTGAGTATTTTGCAGTTCTTTCTTAGTAGAATAGACTTTCCGACCCGGTGGTAGATTTATTACCAGCGAACAGACTATTGATGACACAAACTTTGTTAACCTACTCGAATAAAGAATATTTTGTAATAATTAAATTCAGAAGTGAATTATATAATAAAAAAACCTGCTTAGTTTATATCAGAACAAAAAGTAGCAATCATCCAATTGTATGCTTAAGTAGTTGAGACAAAAGTTGTGGACTTTTACAAAGTCCGTTTGCTACAAAGAAAATTATAGTTCTATTACATTTCTTGGTATTTTGTTGCATTTATCGAAATATGTCTTCAAAGTTAGCTTTAAAAGACCATTCAGTAGTTAATTTACCATTATACGATGTATTATTTGTATAATCATTCAGTTCATGTGCTTTTTACTTCTATATATATTAGAGGTATATAAAACATAGTTTTAGTTCTTATCAGTTCATTTTCTCTTTCTTGTTGTCAAAATTCTATCAACCTGCAAGTGGAACCTCAAAACACCTTTCTCTTGGAATAAGATATCAATATAAAATAGAAAGTGGCCGAACATGGCTCTGAAAACTTTGAACGAAAGAAATCGAAACCAGAGTTTAACTTAAACCATATCTGAACTTAAATCAGAGAATCATTTGAAAGAGAAAAAGAAAATCCATGAACCAAATATAAAGAAATAAAAGAAAAAGCAAAAAAGAAAGCCATAAACCAAATAAATAAAAAAAACTGTTTGCGCTGTTTGGTAAGAACCACTAAACTATAAAGAAATGGAACGAAGGGACATACAAACAAACAATAACTTTCATATTAATTAAGTGAAAAGCTGTTAATCTGAAGCTATAAACATGCACTCCAATTATATTTATTTGTATAGGTATGATATGCTAAATTATCGTAAAGATTTTGAAATAGCTCTTTAAAAAATATAATCTACACTACGAGTTTGATGAATGTAGAGCTCTTACAATATAGAATTATTATAGTATAGCACATTTACAAAGGGGAAAAAAAGTTTAATTGGCTGTTCGCATCTCATGAGATGGCAAAGGCATTTTTAATCCTCCGAGCCGTAGTCAAAGACTTATAAAGTATTGAAGAAAATATTAACGTTAACTTTTCTTTTAATAGTATTTTATCAATATCTCAATATTTATTAAATTAGAAAAGATTAAGAATTGAAATAATTTCTTTTAGATGACCTAAGTTTATTAAAATCATCGTCTTTTTGTTCACATTGCTGGCTTAATGGTGCCAGTGCTCGCTTTGTCGATAGAGGTTTTAGCTCCTTTTTTCGGTAATGCAAATTTAGGAAAGAGTCTGAATAAGTAAGGAGGCTTTGGTCGTGTCTAATTCCCACTCAGTAAAAAGTGCTCATACTACTATACTATACTGGTCTAATGGTTAGCATGTACGACCACAGACGTGTGGTCCTGGGTTCGAGTCCCAGGTCGGGCCAATTCAAAATCGACATTGAGTTTTCTATTAAGATTGTATAAATATTTTCCGAAGTTTGGAAGTTGGCGGTGTGTTCTACCCCTGTGCCTCGGAGAGCACGTTAAGCCGTCGATCCTGCGCCTAATCTCTCTCTGGTCGTGTCGGATTCCCGTCACATCGGTCTATGAGATTTAAGGAATAGAGAGTGCACTTGTGTACTATGCCTGCCAATACGCAGTAGAGCAGCGCGGTCCTATGCTCTTAAAACCCTCGCTCGTTGGAGTAAGGAGGCCTGTGCCCAGCAGTGGGACGTTAATGGGCTGCTACTCATTTACTACTTTGAAAGTGCGTACTTACTACTTAAAAAAAAAACAACTGCGTTTCATTAAGAAGCTGTGTTGAAACCACTACTTCTTATCCCGTAGGCACGATTCCATTTAAGATGATATCATCACTTAGCAATAAAAAAAAACACAAATTACCATTTGAACATAAATAATTTAAAAATATATTTTTACCTTCCTGTTGATAACTCATTCATTTGATGTATAACCATATAACTACAGTAGAATCATACCAATCTCTGATAAATATGTGAAAAGTAAAATATAAATGAATAAAGGAAAGGTCAAAGGTAGTACTATTAGAAGCGACGTTTCTTTTATTTATCTATAAGCGAAGCTCGTGTGATCACGAAACTGCCTTCTTTATGGTTAGGAGTTGATGCTACTTGCCTTAGAGCAGTCAGCTTTTTTACTCTGAAAACGTATCCCACAATACATAATGGTATACTTCTACCTTGAGGGTGAGAGCAAGCAGCAATCATGCATCCAGGTATCCAACAAATCGCATTACCTAGATAACTTTCTTCACCAGTTATGCGATTTTCCCATTACCTCATAGAAAGACTGCAAAAAAGCCGGTAACATGTGTGTGGGAAAATATTCTGCTAAATCGTTTTATTGATGAATGCGAAGCATCCAGATGGTGTGGATGGAATTTATTTCTTCGACCAGTAGAATACTGGTAATACTGGTATGGCGGAATAATTCCAAAAGCTTTTATTATTATATATAGACTAGTTGTTTCCTGCGATGTTATTTGTTTAGTTTCCAATCCAATTGGAAGATGAGGAAGGTGACAACTTTAAAATATCGTGAGAAGTGAGTAAATTGGGTAGCCTAAAACCATTTTCGCAGTATTGTCTATAAAAGACAAATGTAGATACATTTTTTGTTTAATATATATAAAGGTTAATGATTAAGGTCCTCTTAAACATGCAAATATATATAGTTTGTATATTATACATCTATCTACAAATGTATTTATGTATTTATTCTACTATAAACATTAAATGCCTTTAAAAATTTTTATAGATTGTTATCGTTACATATATCATTTGGAAAAGTAATATAGCATCGTAATTTTCCAAAAAAATTATTACTGTGTTTAAGAAAGCTTCTTAATTAAATACTTACTTAATTTTGAATTCACTTTTTAATGGGGCAGTCCTTGATTTATGACTTAGCTAGAATTTACAGTATTAAGAAAAGTTGGTAACTATAGCTATAGCATTAAATACTCTATCGGTGGATGTTTCCATAAAACGAACGACCACTTCAGTTACATATGGTCCTAACTAAATTAATCTATACGATATTCAAAGAGAAACATTTCAAATGTTATTAGGTATCTCCTTGTGCCCTCGTTAATGCTATTAACGCCTAATATTTATTTAACAAAGGAGAAACAGTGGGGAGAAATAAGAGGCATATTCACAGGAGTTGTACTCTAAGATAACAAATTGGTATTTGAGTTCGCAACTTTGTTTTAAACTAGTGTAGAGCCTTTTCAACTGTCGATATTACAATGCAAGTTGAAAACCTCATCAAACCGAGTTTAATAATACGAAGAAGTAATTTTTATTTATATATAATCTTATTTATATTTTTTATATATAATCATAAAGTAATAATAACTACCATATATATTAATTGTCAATGATTTCTTATAAATGTCTGCCTCACTTAGTCAACGATTGACTATAATAATCTTATTGAATATGTAGAAAATTAAGTACACAAATCGTGTTAAAGGTTTTTTATGTTTTATATTTGAAGATACACAAAAAACTGAGAGCTTTGAGAAGTATGAGTGGATTAAAACTGACTGACAGAGTAAGAAATAATGTAATAATAGAATGTTGTGGTATAAAAGAAGATGTAGTGATAAAAATTGAGAAAGCTATGCTTAGATGGATTGGGCATGTAGAGAGAATGAATGAAAGGATAGTGACAAAAAGGATTTATGAGTCAAAAGTGAATGGAAAAGTTGGAAGGGGAAGACCAAGGCGAACGTTGCTGGCCCAAATCCAGGACATTTAAATAACGGGCCAGATCAATAGTACTCTAAACCGACGAACATGTTTGAAAGGTTTAATGAGAATGAAAGAAGCGAAGGAGATGGCAAGGACCGTAGCAAGTGGAAGAACGTGGTCTCTGCCTACCTCTGTAGGTATGAGGCGTGGTTCTATGTATGTATATATATCCTAAGTTAACAAAATTACGACGGAGTTAGATTAATTTATATTAATATAATTTATAGTAAACAGTTTCAAATCATAATTTTATTCTTAATATAAACCTTCTGTCTCTGTCATTCAATACCGCTAAGATTGTTTGGAAGCGATCGCTATTAAACGATAAGACCGCCTTTTATATCTCACACAATTTAAGAAGTTTGGCTATGTGGTATATAATTAAGAGTATATATTAGTGTCGGAGAAAGAAGCATAGTAATTCCTGCCGACATCGTCATTAGTGGGTTCCATAATTCAACCTCCAAAGTGTGGACGTCGGTGGGTAATGTTGGTGTTGTGCAGTAACTTGATTGAAAAGTCATATTATAAGTTGCAGGATTAGTTAGACGATAGAAACGCGTGGGATTAAACGAATTGCGGTAATTTGAATTGAAATATAATAAACTGATATGATATAATAATGATGATCGTAAAAAAAATATGAAATTCCCAACTGAGTTTTTTGTGGACTCTTCTCAGGACAATGCGCGAAGGAACCCTAGTAACTTTAGAATTGGATTCATTCTTTAATACCATCATCAGTCGTTCATTAGAATTAGTGGGTGGAAAAAAGATTTACATTTTATGATTCAAAGATGCTGTAATAGGCCTACTTACATACATACACACATAGCATCACGCCTCATTCCCATAGAGGTAGGCAGAGAGCACGTCCTTCCACTTGCCACGATCTTTGCATACCTCCTACCTACTTCGCTTCTTTTATTCTCATTAAACCTTTCATACAAGTTCGTCGGTGTAGAGTACTCTTGACCTGGCCCTTATTTCAAATGTCCTGGATTTGGTCCAGGAACGTTCGCCTTGGTTTTTCCCTTCCAACTTTCGCATTCACTCTTGACTCATAAATCCTTTTTGTCAGTCTCCTTACACTCCTTTTCTCTACATGCCCAAACCATCTAAGCATACCTTTATCGTTCTCTTATCACACTATTTCTTACTTTATCACTCAGTTTCAGTCCTCTCATACTTCTTAATGCTCTCATTTTTACCACAGTTATTTTACTTTTGTGCTTCTTCTGCCACACCCAACTTTCACTACCATATATAAGTGTTGGTACCAACACTCCTGCATGCACTGCCAGTCTGGCCCTTTGAGACACCATCTGGCTATTCATAAAGGTGTGCAGAGCACCATTTACCGTATTCTCTGCATTGACTCTTCTTTCAAGATCACTTTCACAATAACATTACTTTCACAATAAACCTACTTGATAAAGAAATATCTTTTGACTTTTAAGAAAATAATTTTTATTTGCATTGACAATTTCAACCTATCAACTAAAAGGTTGTAAGTTTTTTGGAAAACATCTCCCGCTTTGAAATAAATATTGACTGTTAGTGCTATACTCGTAAATAAAGTCTCCTATTACAGTAAAAGCTAACGCTTTCGCCTAATTTAATTGCACGCGAAGTTTACACAAGCGGAAAATTCTAGCGGGTGAAGTCGACCGGGGCTTCCGACATTGAAGACACCAGACCAAATATTTTATTAAGAGAGTCGTTTAATACAGGAGGGTAGAAAAGTTGATATATTAATTAACTAGTGAATAAGTCCGCCAGGCCGAAGAGTCACTCCGTTTTACGCAGGCGCACTAAGGATCTGTCAAGATACGCCCTACACTAGTGTGTACTCGGCATTCGGGTAAAGCGCACGACGTCCTGTGCTTCTCAAACTGCGATGTTTACTAACCCCCAAACAAGAAATCGAACTTCAATGGATACGGTGTTAAAAGTTATCACAAACAACAACGCGTAATGTAGCCTAATTTATATAACTTTAAACAGTTTCACGTTGTTTGAAAACTATTAAGGCTATATCAATAAGTTTTCGGGATTCACGCGTAGTGTCATATGAAGTGGTCGTGTTTTGTGACGGATGATGGACGAGGAAAGTTTATCTCAGTTCACGGTGAGTGGGTATTTTTCGATTCGAAATCTGTTGCCAATTTTTTTGATTTATGACCCCAATATAACTCTTTTATCGCACATTGGTTTGTTCACTTTTCAGTTAGAGTTTTGTTAAAATTAATAATCACATCTATAGCGCGTGGAATAAGCCGGGCTATTTTGCCTTTTTTTGGCTATGTGGGGGTTGCACAACCTTGTTACTGATGAAAGTTGCAATTATTTGTATAATTATATGTATAACTCTATCTCACACCGAATAAAGTTTTGTTTCTTTCTATATTTTTATATAGTCGTACAATTATCTTGGTTTGTATGAAAATATGAATGGTTTTTTATATATTAATGTTAAATAAAAAATAGGTACGCCGTTGTGTTTTTCTTTAGAATGGATGTTTGAATTTGAATATAGTCGAACATTGTCCTGTATTTCTATAAACATGAATTATTTTAATTTTGTATATAAATGTACCTATTTACACGAAAAGTAGGCATGTAATTATGTTTTTTTATTTCAATTAAATTTAGTCATCGGAGTAAAACATTTATGAAAACAACGAAGACTATGAGGTATTATTGAGAATACAGACTTGAGTTAAATAGTAGAATCATGGAAAATAATCTTTTTTACAAGCGTTAGACAGTTAAGCAATCCAAAGGTTTTGTTGAAAAAATCACCTTGTTGTGCTTTAATATTAATTATTGCACCTTTAATTATTTAGTGTTAAATAACAAGGTACCTATATTGATAATAATATAATAACTACATGTAATAATTATGTTTAAAGTGAGATTTCATGAGAAAAATCTTTGCAAGGTTAAAAGAATTAACAGTAAATTTTAAAGGTCAAAATTTTACAATAATTCTATAAAACTTCTCCCAGATTAAAACTTGTCTTTAACGAAAGAAATTCATAAATAACGCTTCGTGAATTCTAAAAATGTCGGAGAACTTTTATTAAATTATTCTTTTAGAAGTTTGGGAACAGATTTCATTTTTCGTTAACGATTTCGGATTCGAGGAAAATATTTTAGTGAAAGTTGCGATGAAAGTTTTATAAACCAATTACAGGGTATAACGTGCTTGAAGGTTAAATGTTTGACTCATATTAAAAAGAGAATCTGATAAGGGTGCGATTATAATCTAACTTCATTAACATTTAGATAGGTTCCTCTACATGAAACAGCACTTAATTTAGTAAGATCTATTGCAGTATAAGGTTTGTAAGTGATTTAGTACAGTTTAAATATATTTCTCATAGTATAATATAAATAAAAGACGTATATACCATAAAATAACACCAAATGTTTCTTTTCGTAAAGAAAGTGTAAAAAATTATGTAGAGTGTAAAATAATCCACGTAACTTTCAATATCGGTAACAATTTTACCGTGACTGAATGCAATATTTGATTTCTAATATTAATTATAAATGTACAAATGTTTATACGTTACTGAATTGTAATTATATTCTCATGTAATCTATGCATATTGTTGTATATATCTCGCGTTACGATATTCGTCATTAATGAACTCATAAAGTACACATTCGATTTTGATAGGATTTTCTAAACTGTATTTTACTTTTTAACGTACAAATGTTTATAAGAGACTGTATTGTAATTGCATTCTAATGTAATCTATGCATAATGTTATATCTCTAGTGTCACGACATTCATCGCCAATAAACTCAAAAAGTACACAACCGATTTTGATACGATTTTCTGTGCTGTGTATTACTTTTACCGTTACTGAATGTAATCTTTGAATTATAATATTATACGTTAATGTATTGTAACTATATTCACATGTAACTTATGCATATTGTTGTATATATCTCCTGTCACGACATTCATCGTCAATGAACTCAAAAAGCTAGACTACCGATTTTGATATAATTTTCTATGCTGTGTATTAATTTTAAAGTTACTGAACGCAATCTTTGATTTCTAATATTTCGTATTAAAGTTCAAATGTTTATACGGTATAATAATTATATTCTCATGTAATCTATGTATATTGTTGTATATCTCTTATATCACGACGTTCGTTATCAATGAACTCAATAAGTACTCAACTGATTTTCATATAATTTTCAATTCTGCATTCATCTTGAGGCATAGGATAGTTTTCATTTTAATTATTACACTCTTTATATAACAAATAGATTGTGCTGTACTTTAAATCCCACATTTAAGTATAGGCAGACGAAGTTGGGTGAGTCAGCTAGTAATATAATAATAATATATCGCATTTCTAGGGCAATAAACAATTTCAAGCGTATAATGTAACATAAGGACAACTTCAACTATATCAATATCACTTCAATATTTACCTCTTTTATCCGATGAATGGGTTAGATCGTGTTTTAATTACGAATATATCCAAACTAAACTAAAAAGTACTTCATTTCAATTAAACTTTATAATATGGTATCGTAGCGGAATATATTCTTATAATGTCTTCTTGTTTAGCGGGACGTCTTTGCTGGTAGAGTGGTAACTAGCCACAGCTGAAGCCTCCTAATAGTCAAGACTCAGACAAATCGGGAAAAGCAATCCTAAATTCGTCCTACCGGGGATCGAACCCAAGATCTCAGCTAGAAAAGCAAATACTCGCACCACTACACCAGCGAGGCGTATTTCAACTTCAATTTAAAAAAAAAGTAAATTCTTAGATTAAAAACTAGTTTCAGAACTAATAGTAAGAATTGAATGACTACAATTGCCTCCTCATATTTTTATTATAAAATCGAGGAGAAGGCCGTGCAAAGTCAAATTAATCAATTGTTCGAATTTATTCAAGAACTTTAAAAAATAATGAATTGAAATATACGGATATAGCTTCGACGAGCGTAACATAGCCAAACGTGACGGCTAAGACTCATTGAATAACCACAAAATAATTTACACAGCGCTACTAAAGGCCTATCGATATCTACGATAGTCTATCTGTATACCAAAGTTATAGGTTCACCTGTGCGACAATGACCAGACAGAGCAAGGTATTTTTTACATATAACATTAGAGACGATGTCATTTTATTGACATTCAAAAGAAAAATATGGGTGTTATAAATCGCATCTTTTACCTTTGATATTATTTATTTTGTTTGAAAGAGTGCTCTTGAAATAATAAGCCGACACAATTTGAGTACTCTTAATGCTGACATAAGTGTGAAGCAACGTTTTCCATTCTTAACAGTTTTGTAGAGACTGTATTTCAATATGAAAACATTTTTACATTATTATTGTATGAATTTAATTCGTGGAAAGATTCAATTTTTCGAAACAGTTTCCACAATAATAATTTTTCCATTATTAAAGTTGATTAATGACCACTTTAACATGAATGTAAACAAATCTTATGTACAGATGAGTGTGTCAGAATATGTTATGCTAATAATAATATTCGTATTTATTGTACATTTTTGAAAAATTTAAATTTTCGTATTTGTTTTATATATAAAAAATCTCGATTGCTATATAATGAATACTATATCACTTGTATAAATTTAGTACAGCTAATAAATGTTTTGTGGTCTGTGTCCTACAAAGTCCAATCCAAATATATATATTTTTTGCAGTTTTATGTAAATCTTTAAAACAATACCTTGCCACAGTTAACAATTGTTAAGTAGCAACTGTTATTTATTAGCTGGGTAATGTATTATAGATACTGAATAACGTATAAACCTCCATCCGGGAGTAAAAAACTCGCTGGCTGGATACCCATTGAAACCCAGCGGAACCTGCTCCATCCGGATGGTGAAGATATTCGCTGACATATTCAGCTCTTGTGCTCCCAGATGAAAGTTAAGACGAGAAAAATTGCGCTTTGTGATGATACCCTCTTCCGGCGTACTGTGGTAGCGTCCACCATAATCCCCTTTGTCTCTCTAATGCCTTCATCTGAAGGGTAACAGCCTCACAGAAGGAGGCCACTGCTCTCCATCCTAACTCATCAGCAATCACAGCACCCACTATTCTGAAGAGTATGAGGTCCTTCCTAATCTGCCACTCTGTAGTACGCCGTATCGTCGACCATCTCACATAAACTTCAATCAAGCATCTCTTCATAGCCCACAATCCAGTTGAGATAGTAACCGAAGCTACCATATTTACAAATGCAATCTAGAATGTGGTTAAAACTCACTGCCTCTCTATGCGGCTGGCTCCTTACTGAATTGCGCTTTGATGTAGACATAATATGAATTAAGGTTCTGAAACAAGAAAAAGATAGTATAAAAAAGACAGTTTAAAAGAAAGTATGTATGGGTTAACAATGAATGAATTACTTATCGAATGTTACTATACGCTATTTATCAAGTAATTCTTGAATTATCTGCTAATGAGTTACAGGAGATGGCAAATATTATGAATGAAGCTTTAACAAGGTAACAAAAAGAAAGCTATGCTTTTTGAAAGAAATGAATCTTTGATGAATGGTTATATTTAGATAGACGGAGAACAAGTGGAAGAGGTGAAAGAATTTGTATACTTGGGATCTAAATTTACCAAAGATGGAACAGGTGAAAGTGGTATTGAAAGAAGAGTGAATGCAGGGAATATGGAAAATGGTGCTCTGCATGCCTTTTTGAGTAGCCAGATAGTGTCTCAAAGGACAGACTGGCTGTGCATGCAGGAGTGTTTGTGCCAACACTTATGTCTGGTAGTGAAATTGGATATGGCAGAAGAATCACAAAAGTACAACAAATGCCTATGAGTGGATTGAAACTGAGTGACAAAGTAAGAAAAAGTTTGATAAGAGAACGTTGTGGTATAAATGAAGATGTAGTGACTAAAATAGGGAAAAGTACGCTTAGATGGTTTGGGTTACATACAATACAAAAGACAATATTTTTCCCGATAACCCTGCCTTAGTGACTTTATTATCAGCATTAATTATTATTGAAATTGTCGATCTCTGAAGTTAAGACAGATGAAGTTTCGAGCATAATGATATGACAAATGGAATAAAAACATTACTTAATACATTTATAGTGGATATTTCTACTATATAAAATACCTGTTCGTTCACAGCACGAATTAGTATCGAACTGCCTACGTCATATATTATGCGATGATGTGTAAAAGGTTCGTGTGGGTGGTCCCAATTCTATTCCATTCGCTGCTGCTTTTATAGCCTAATTGATATTAACGTCCTGAACACCTTAGTTGTACTTCGGTCTGTGTGTTTGCTATCCGCCTATATCACATTCTCGGAATTGTCTTCTTTTATGTTACTACATTATTTTCTAATGTGAACGTTTTTGTACGTGATACCTTTTTATTATGACTCATCGTTCTTTATGAACTATTTAATTCATAGTTTTACCTAGAAAGTGGTGTGATTTTATTTCTTTCTTTTCGTTAAACTCTGTTTTTTTCTTGTGAGAATTTTTTTCTTAGTGAAAGGTTCTATCCTAGTAAATAATCTTGAAGGTCTAACAATCAGCGATTGTCCTTCACTTTTATATCACGAGGGAATATGGTGAAATTATATGTTTTTCCAAAAAAAATTTTCGATATTTGAATAGCTATACTGCTATTTAGTCCAGGTGTTCTTGAGTTGTACATACATAATTAGTAACGTGACTTTATGAATAGACATGTTATATACGGATACTTCAGATTACAGATGAAATGTACTCTTTAACATTATATAATAGTTGGTGTCGTTGTAGTTTATTAAGTATCAGCAATTTGGAGATGATCATAATTCTGTTGAGAGCATAATATGAATGATATCTTTCTTGCCTTCTCCACGTAATAATGGAGAATTAATATGAGTCAATGAATTTGGCAAACAAGTAATTTCCATAACCAAATTTTTTAAAATTATACTTTACTTTTCTCGTACCACCAATAGAAGTTAGCTCTTCTGAACTGCAATCAATCAATACTTCGTGTAAAACTCCCTATTGGAAAAATAATATAATCACAGTCTACGTTAAAACAACAACTTCAAACCGAAATTGTAATTAAACTAGCAAACAAAACCGGAATATCATTAAACCGGAAGTGGCGAATGTTACCGTTGTATTAATATAATTACAAAGACTTCAGTATGATATAAGAGTATAGAAAAAATTAAAACGGAGAATTAGACTATGCAAATTAATAACAGACAAGAGGCGGTCTTTTCGTGTGTGAAATAAATCGCTTTTGAGCGATTTCTTTCAGACAAACTTACTGTAAACTATAAAAAAGATCGCGAGAATAATAAATACACTGCATACAGCCATACATAAATATAAATGAAAATAGAATACATATATATGTCGGAGAATAAGAGAGAGAAGAAAGCATAAAGAAAAGGGGCGTAGGGTTCTCCGCCAACATCGTCATTAGTGGCATCCACAATTCAATCTTCTTACTCTGGGCGTTTGTTGGGTAATGTTGGTGCAAACAAACACTTTATTAATTAACTCAGATTATAATGTTCAATCACTTAGTGTTCCCGATATCAATTTACACAAACTGATTAATAATAATAGCTAAGAACGCGACAGTTTCAATAGTCGACCGCTCTGGCGGACCATCACCCGAGAACTGGAGAGACGCGCGCCGGATTGTCACTATTGACTCTGCCCCACGCCGATTAACAGATGGCGCCAGCGTTCCACAGATACCTGCCCTCCGACATATATATATAATAGTAATATAATCTAACAAATATTATAATAACAATTTCTAACAAATGCTTAATTGACATTCCTGAAAGTCAATAATTGTAAAAGAAAATATTCTAAACTAACAATCAATGAAGTATCCATTGTTCAAGTTGTTTATAAAAAGTATTACCAAAATAATTTGTATTGCAAATTTCCAAATTAGCATGATGCAAGGAAACCGCACGTTTATAGCGTCCTTTCCACTCTCCAACTTGTCAAATACTCAAATTTTAAACAAAATATGAAAAAAAACACAATTCTAATTTAGAAAAAAATCACGTAAAACAGATCTCGACATGTTTCAATTGATGATACAATAGTTTTAAATAGATAATAATTAAAATGAAGAATCCCATTGTTGATTGCACTTGACCCGCATATTCTTTTGATTGGTAGCGCTTAAAACTACGTTTACATTACGAGAATATTGTTGAAAATAATATATTGATATAAATTAATTTAGAATATCCGTAATATTTGCCTGACTTACTGACTAATGTTTTGAATCGACGTTTATTTAAAGAACGAATTTAGTGAAATACCTTTTTGACATAAAATTCTTGGCTACGTTGACATCTTTCGTTATTTATTAACATAACCGTCGATTCTCATTAAATTACTATAAAGTAGTTTTACAAGATCTTAACTAAATACTAAATTAAAACTAATTACTATTGTGGTGAAATATTTAATTAAATGTGTTAATAGAATATATAACAAGTTAAAATGTTTGCGTCATGATATTAGTTTTTGTATTGATTAAGTTGGGCGGCGCAAACGATGACGAATGATGACGATTGTTCGTAGAGTACGACAGTTGTGGTTTTATTATTAAGTGTATAAGTGGAGCGGTAAGAATGTATTAATGTATGGAGTTTAATGTTTCATATAAATGTGTGGATAAATCGGGATCAATAGACTTATAATTATAAATAAAAGAATATATTTTTAAATCGCAACACCAATAACTTTGACTCACAGTCGGTCTCAGAAACTTATTCACTGCACTCAGATTATAGAAATTGTCGTAGATAACGACTTATTACTTTTTATAGCCACTATAGTGAGTTGAGAGGATTATATGACAACAAAGCTGAAAGCCACTTACTTTTTTTACTCCTTAAAACATCATTCTCATATAAAAGGTTTATGAAAGAAAGTAGTAGACATTAAGTTAAATATATAATAGCTAATCTTCACAACTTTGTCTGCAACAAATTAGTACACGTGATCCTTTAGTATCTTATACGAGTATATTTACAAAAAAAATACCATTCAGTGTTCGATATAAAAATAATATATATATAAAAGAGGTAAAAATTAATTTGCTCGATTTTAAAATATTAACGATATTAAATAATCTAAACATCCCTTTAAGAATTGTTCAAGTTGTATCCTTAATTAAAATATTGTCTTTATTTGTCAACTGAGCCCTGTCTATTTTTACGCTGTTGTATATTAAAATTGTATAATTATCACATTTATAATAATCAATCAACTAAATTAAAATATGAAACAATGTTATTGCATTTTGATTAATTACTTATTATGCTTAATACCAGGTCTGGTGGAGTTTTCATTAAAAAGCAATGTTTTATGAAAAATCAATTCCTATTTAAAACTATATTAATGTTAAGTGCTATCCACTACTAGTTTAACAAATATATTTGAACTTAAGTAGATGAATTTAAAACCATTTTATTAGGTACTAGTTCATTGTGCGACACTTATTATTTTAAGATTCAGTTTAAGCTTCCTGTTTATGTGTTTTATATTTTCCCAGCTATATTTCCGGCAAAAAGTACATAACGTCAGCTGACTGCCAGTGAACGTCTTGTGAAAATCGTTCCAGCCGTTTCAGACCCTGAAAAACAGACAACCATACAAAGACAGAGATGAGCAAAAATTTTTAACATTGTCTATTTATACAATATAACGCATATACTTTCATATGTATTTAATGAAAAGCTTCAAAATTACATTATTTGTCAAGATTGAAAATTTAAAAAGATGTATAATCTAAGGTAATTCGTAGAGTATTAACGTCCCACTGCAGACCATATGCCTTATCACTCGTAGGAGATATATACCCCAGGATTACTTCGGGCATGTTCAGGTTTCCTCCCGATGTTTTCTTTACTGAATTTTTTTTTATAAAGAGAAACATGAAAGTTACTGCCCAGAAACTGATGTATACAAGGAATTAGACTACGAAGACATATGATAGTACTAATGATACCTTTGATGATGAGACGGAAAAAAAATTGGTCCTGATTTAAAAAAAATAAACTTTTTATAAAGTTTATTTGGCATTATTTACGCTCCATCCTGTTAGTACACCTAAATGAAACGAAAGTTTACAAAAAAAGTCATTTCAATTCGTTATTAAGATGATCGTCTAAGATAAAGATTAATATTTAAACTGATGTGATTATATACAATGTGTTAAGAGACCGTTCCCGAAAACACGTTAATAATCAGCTGACGCTTGGGTCAACGAACGCATGGGCACGGCTAGGTGGTTTTTCACACGTTCGCTTACGCACATTAACGCCGACCGCGTGCGTTTGTTGACCCGAGCGTCAGTTGTTTTTTGTTTTATAGATGGTGATTAATATAGTAAAAAATGGTTTCTTTTTAAATCATCGTTTCATTTAGCTGTACTAACGTGATGGAGCGTAAATAATGCTAACAAAATGTTGATGGTTTTTCCGTCCTATCATCAAAGATGTCATTATTATCAACATCTTTCTTCGTTTTCGGGAGCGGTCTTGTATTTGTTTATATGTAAAGAAAGTGAGAACAAATAGCATGCATTCTTAAAAGTTCAAGAACCATTCGTATAACCAAAGACCGCAAACACTTTGTTGAAACAGCAAGAGAATTTATTTCCAACATTAGTGTAGCAGTGTAAACGGAGCTTAAGTCTTGTTGACTCATATGCAACACATATTAAGCAATTTGTCTCGGATGTAGTCGCCAAATGGTCGTTAACAGTCTTACTGAGAACTAAATAGCAAGAGACACGAAGCAAATAGTTTCTACGAATGTTTTTGTATAATTTTCATGAAATATTGCAAAATTCAGAGCTTTTACTCAATTAACTAGCTTGAAAATGATTTAGAAGAGCTTGTTTTCATACATCGACAGTATAACATAAATTCTACTACAGTTACATAACATTCTTACTTCAAATTGTTTATTATATAATTTTCAATAAAAATGTTAAATTCTACAAAAAAGGACAAAACATGGATAATACATGTTTTGAAAGCTCGCATATAAGCTTTCATGAGGACTTTATAGATGAATGTTTGCTTTAATTAAACATTTAACTGACGATAGTAAGAGCTCTTATTAGTTATTTTATTTGTAGTTATTATATATTTATTGGGTTTCATTGTACAAATTTTAATGTTTCATATGCAATTGTTTTTATGTTTAATTAAGTCTTCGTATTTGTATTATTACATATTGTGTGACTTCATCGTTAGGATCCTAGTTAGGTCAAAAGGGTAACAGACCTAAAAAGATTAAGAACCAGTGCTCTAATCCAGTAAAATAATATTAAAATGATGATGAGAAAAGAAAGGATATACGATTGAATTTGTTTTTGATTCTTTACAGAACAGAAGCGAAGGAACCTTCGTAACTTTAGTTTCTTCGCAACTAAAACTGTCAAAATCAAGCCAGTAAATTCAAGGAAAAGTAACGCTATTATTTTTAAAGTTAACTTTGAAATAATGAAGGTAAAACTCGGTTATCATTCCAGTATATACTTTTGTGATTGACGAACAAACAACTTATCTGGATTAAATTAAGGCATAATTAAGCTACGTGATTAAGTCCAGTCACGCAACAGTGTGTTATGAACGCACCTCTTGTAATCGTCCTTGTAGTGAAAAAATGTAAATGAACATCATCGCAAAATTACTTTTTAAAATTAATAACATAGTTAAAGTACCCTGGATCCTTAAAGCTAGGCGAACCCGTGTTTTAAGGATCAGTGTTCCCAGTTTTGCATCCTTACTTCTATATATAAATGCGAAAGTAACCCAGTCTGCTAGTCGCGATTTGACACCAAAACTACTCAACCAATTTAAATGAAATTTGGTACACACACAGTCTAGAGCCTGAGAAAGGACATAGGCTACTTTTTAATGCAGAAAGGGTTGTAACGCATGGTAGATTAGAGCTGGCCTGATCCTTTTTTATTTAGGCTATTGATTCGATATAAATACAGATCACATTAAAAGTTGCACTCTCCAGACTGTAAAATAATAATCCTTGGTAATATTGAAACTCTGTTTGTCTGTTTGTCGCGCGTTTACATCAAACCTACTGCTTTAAATGAAATTCAGTACACAGATAGTCTAAATCCTCAGAAAGGACAATAAGCTTTTAACAGTAAAATAGTGCGAATAGCTCATTAAAATATTTAAGCGTTTGTGACTTATTTGTAAAATAATTAATCTAAATTATTAAAAATGCTACCCAATATCACTCTTCCACGCGGACGACGTTGCTTGCACAGTTAATTACATATATTATAAGTCTAATCTACAGAATTAGCAATATCTTTTATATTAAATATTTTGCATTACCTAGATCCATTGTAGACATTGATACCACCAAATCCAAATGCCTAAAACTGGTTCCATTAAAGAGGTAGTAACAAGTCGGAGATAGATTTAGTTTACTAACCTCACTCATATCTCTCTTCTCCAAAACTATTATCTTAGTTAGTGACCATTTACATTGCGAATGTAGATGGCCACTAAGTATGTCTTTATAGTCGCGATTGGGAACTACATTTTTAAAGCAATAGATGTTTTTCTCCGTCCTTTTTCGATGTAGATAAAGTATGGCCTACTTAGTCAACTTGTTCTCCAAGGAGGAATAACTTTAAGATATGGTTCTGTACACTTTGTGGCAAATCTCGTTTATGATATCAACTAATTGTATTCATACAGAATAGAATAAAATGTAAGCTGGTATAAATCTTAAAGCGATAAAAGCAACAGAGCCCAAGTTGTTTGAATGAACCATTAATAATTCGTGAGTGCAGCTGTTAGTGTCGCAGCGTTCATCCGTTAATCTTGACGAGCTCTTACAGTTGACTTTGTGGAATGAGTTTCTTGATAAAACACAAAGTTTTTCTCACGAAAACAACAATTCATTTATATTTTTATATTATTAGTATTTAGTTACGTTACTTTTTTTATTATAGGAGATATATAAATCTACTATAATAAAGAACATTGAGAAGTATGAGTGGATTGAAACTGAGTGACCAAGTAAGAATTAGTGTGATAAGAGAACGCTGTGGTGTGAGAGAAGATATAGCGACTACAATTCAGAAAGGTATGCTTAGATGGTTTGACACGTAGACAGAATAAATGAAAGGAGACCGATAAAAAGGATTTATGAGTCAAGATTAAATGAGAAAGTTGGGAAAGGGGAAAACCAAGGCGAACGTTCCTGGACAAAATCCAAGTCATTTCTAAATAAGGTTCAGGTCAAAAATACTCTAAACCGATGAACTTGTATGAAAGATTAAATCCAAAGATCATGGCAAGTGGAAGCACGTAGTCTCCACCTTTCCCTATGGGAATGAGGCGTGATGGTATGTATCTACTAGTGGTGAAGTTTAGCAACTGCTTATATGTGTTTGAGAGAATGAACCTAGTAAGACATTAAACTCTCAGGTACTGGTATCAATTCCTAATAAATAAACAACAAGATCTCATTTTAATTTATATAAAAAAGTGGATACGCAATTGTTTTATTTGTGGAAGCAAATAACAACCAGTAAAACGTGTTAAAGAAACTACTGAATAGCTTTCAAAAGAATAGTTGAAGCCATTAATAATAGACCAAACTTCCTGATACAGATATCACCCCTTAAAAGATGATAGAATATGGTGTTTCTAGATAACCACTATTCGATGCCATCGTCGTCGTCGTCGTCGAAATTACCTCATACTATAAATATATTAAAATAAAAAAATAATACACTTTGAAAATTAATTTTTAATAGTAAATTAAATAGCTTAGAAGTTTTGACTATTATTTATCATTTTTACAATATACAAATGTAAATGTTTCTTTATGAAATATAAATAATTGGCTTTTAAACGCAGTAGAAATTAACAGTGAGATCATATATTTTAAAGAAACTACAAATATGTTTCTAAAAGAACAATTTAAGTCAGTAATAATAGGTTAAACTTCCAGGTGCTGGAATAAATCCTGTTAAGATAAAAGCGGCAGAGACCGAGTTATCTGAATGAACCATTAATAATTCTTGAGTGCAGCTGTTAGTGTCGCAGCGTTCTGTTAATCTTGATGAGCCCCTACTGTTGACTTTGTGGAATTAGCTCTGTGATGGAAAGATAAAGGAAGGTTTTTCGTTGAGGTAAAATATAATAAGAGCAGAGTTTGACGAGATTTCTTACCATAGGGCCAACATTACTTATAGAATGGTCCTTATCAACTACCATTATCATCAGTACCTTTATTTCCTCCGACACAAACGTTTTAACATTAGAAATTATTTGTCTTCAAATTTAACTTGTTATTTCGACATACATAGGATTAAAAGTTAAATAAGTAACAAACCTGGTCTTTAAAGAAATATTCTTTTAGTTATCGTCGCATTTCTAATAGTAGCGTAGTTTGGAGCAAAGTTTCTCAATATTTTACCCTCCCTTAGATAAGTAGAAATAAAGACATGTTTTTAAAACATTTCTTATTTAATAAGACAGTATATTACTTGGCTGTGAACTCATCTGATGGTAAATGATGTACCATAACTTAGTTATTGTTCTAACTACAGTCTACGATAGAAGTATGTCCAAAATTGGTTTGTCCACTTATTATTTCCGATGTACGACAAATGATAAATAAGGAACGACTTAAAATCTCAAGTAACAACGGTTTTTTCGCGTCCTTTCTTGAAAAGAACCCACAAAAAACTCAGTTGGGTATCCTTTTTATACCACCATCAGAAAATACAATTTTAATTAATTTTATATACATTTAATTAAATTAGTATCATACTTTTTTATTCTTTTAGTTATCCTTCAAATTATAGTTCGATTTTTTTTTTATTAATTTCCTTCTAATAACGGATTAAAATTCATTGGGTAGCGTCTCTAACGCGCCTTTTTAGTCACTTATATAAAATGAATGAGGAAATGATATGCCTTATCGTAAACATTAATAAATAAAAGTATTTTTATGGACATAAAACTCCAATTAGAGGGCTATGAGAGCTAACTCTAAATTCAATAAAACCAAATGATAAATTAGTGTGTACTTCAATCACTCTTTTTAGAAAATGAAACAAAATCATCAAAAAATTTGCAAATTATTCGAAGAGGTTCACGTTGCTATATCAAGGTAAAACCGACTATCTCACGGAAAATTTAATGATTTATTTTCATAAAAATGGAATTATTGTTAAGCTAGGATTACAGGAAAATCGGATTGGCAAACCTATTTCTATTCCCACGTACAATGGATATCTAATATGTTTTAATATTCAATAAGGATTACTCAATTAGTATTTCATCGGATATATTTAACCACGGTAGAGCCCAACTTGGAGTCAGTCATTGAATGCAGCTCGTAACTATAATATCACCTAATGACATTTATTGAAGGACCACCAGTAGTTACTACACTTAATGTCTTATAATATAAAAAACTTAAATGTAGAAATTGGTGGTGTGCAACTTTTTAAGGTGGCCACAACATGAGTTATAATTATATTAATATATATATACATTAAAATATAGATTATATAAAAATTAAAAAGTTAAAAAAAAAAAAAAATGTCGTATTTATGCTTATAGCCAGAAATAACATCCCTCAACAATGTAACATGTAATTATAGTCTAGAATTTCACCATTTCCTACATTTCCTCAGTATTGAATCGAAATCACGACTTTAATAGGCTGTCTGTCAGTTACTTACCTCACGTAATAGTATTAAAGATTTGTTTATATAGAGCTCATCATAACATTAATAATATTACAACATCGAAATCCTGTGCTGAAATTATTAAACATTCATCAAACAACAAAATACTTGCATACTAAGAATGGTTCCATGAAATTTCAATTTCCTGTCCCTTTGATTGAGGGGCAACCCCACTTTTGATCCGCTGATAATTTTATGTATAATTTAAATCAAAATAATATTATATTAACAGCACTTCCCGTCGGTCGATCAGAATAAAATTTGGGGAGAAAAAGGGTCACTTGGAACCGTCGCTTATATCGCGTTGTTTCTATTTGAAAAGGGACGTTGAATTGTCATATAGAGTAAATGGGGGTGTAGTAAATCCGGGTCATCAAGTGCTTCAAAGTTACGGGTTATTTCTCTGTTTCCGAGGATGGTAATATAACAGGAACGTGACTCAATATAAATTTGATATTATCTATGAAAAAACATTCCACGTTTTTGATATAGAACTGGTTGAATGCGGCTACACTTTGCTTTACCTAAATTTGATACGATATATATACAGTTGAAGCTTGTTTTTATCCCTTAAAATGTATTTATTCCGACTTTATGCATCCAATAAATATCCTGTAATATGTCTCACGTTGGTTTTCTGTTAATAATTTAATATTAAACTTTGCAAAGACTAAGTGTGTAGAATTAGCTTTGCCGAATGCAAAAGAAGTCTGTAAAAATATCCAAATAGATGAGTGTCCATTAAAGAAAGTTAAGTCTACAATCTTCTTAAGAATAAATTTAGACTCTGGGCTTCAGTGCGATGCCCATATTAAGACTCTGGCAGGCAAACTCAGTTCAGCTGCATATGCTGTTAGAAAAATAAGGCAATACACTGATGTTGAAACTGCTAACATGTTGTATTTCGCTTATTTTCACTGCATTATGTCTTACAGCATGCTGTTATGGGGCAAGGCAGTAGACATTGAAACTATCTTTATATTGCAAAAAAGAGCAATACGTATCATATATCAATTGGGATGTCGTGTTTCCTTGAGAGAAAAATTCAAAGTAATATCAATTCTCACAGTACCGTCGCAATATATATTGAATAACATCTTTTACATCCGTGATAACATTCATTTATACAGCAAAAGGAGCGAAACACACAATTTTAATACAAGAAATAAAAACAAACTTGTAATGCCATATTTTAGAGTGATCGAGTTGAGCATACGCATTTTTAATAAGATACTCGAATCACTTCTCGAGTGTGTCTCTACATAGATTTAAGAAATATGTTAAAAATAATAAAGATGTTTGGACTTCCAGTGGCACATGAAAGATAAACACGTTGTAACTTAAAAAAAATGTTAAAAGGAGTAACCGTTGAGTTTCTTACCGGTTTCTTCTCAGCGGAATTAACTTTCCGAGCCGATGGTAGATTTGTTTACAACGGACAGACCAAAGAGCTTTTTGAGACTTCCGTAAAGAATATGTAGATTTTGGTTTTTCATATATATTATAATTATAGTTCATCGAATTAAATGGAGGGTTATAATTATTTGTATGAAAATAAATAATAAATTGTTAATACTACCAATAAAGCTATATCACAAAGGTATCCGGATTATATTTCAGTCACTTATATAATATATTTTTCGATATCAATCAAAATCAAACCGTTGTAACAAATCTGCCACTGGTTCGGTTGATTGTTATACCACAAGTTGATTCTGCTAAAAAGAAACCGACAAGAAACTCAGCGATTGCTCTTGTCAATATAGTTTTGTGTATAATTTAGTAACGTTATAATTTTTCACTAGTTTCGTTCCTAAATGCAGAGTTAGTCTAAAAATGTTATACGAAGCACCCCACTTTTTAGAACAGTAAAGTTAAATACTCCCGTCAGTAGTTATATTCGTATGCTTAGAATTATATTCTACTTTTTAGTTTCATTATCTCGCTTGTTTTTTTAGTTTTTTTGCAGTGAAACTTCTTTAGGCTCATGAGGGTGAAATTTTTACGGATGAAACGCGTTTGAAGGTTAGGTAGTTTTAATATTTACAAATAACATGTTGGATTTTAATTTGCCATTCGATATTTAATAATTTAATATTCTATTTTTCACAACGTAAAAATATTTCATAAAATCTCTTTTCTATATTTTAAATTCAAAAACAAAATTTAATTATTAATTTCTTATATTGACACGAAACACGTGGCATTTTTATTTACAATTCGTTATTTGAGATTTCTATAAATTATTTCTATTAATTTTCCATAATTTTAATGAAAATTCAATTAAAAGATATCTACCCTTTCCCCTCGCTCTAAGTCTAAAGTGTTAGATTTGTATAAATATAAGCAATACTTAAAAATTAGTTTGCAATAGAAGTTTCACTTCTGAGATGTGCGCTTTGTACTTTGTACTTTTTTATTATAATTTTGATTCTTTAAACAATTCTTTAGATATAAATGCAATTTATTTTGTGCGATATATTGTAAAACGGCTATTGTATTCTCACGTATGTTTAGGGGTCTTTCTATATAATGAGTTCAAGAAGTCCGTGCTAAATGACGTAGGGATTATAATAATAATAATTAATTGAACACCACAACAGGAAAATACAATGATTTTACGTAATTAATTCTAATATATACAGTGTATCCTAAATTATGTGATACTATGTAGCTGAACTGGTTAAAACTATATTTCGGCATACAGCTCCAATCTTCAAAATTCTTGATTAAAAATGTATATAAAACATGTCTTATTAAGAAAACTAATAAAAATAAATATATTATGGTTGTCTTTAAGTTTAAAGGGTCATCCTCGGATAAGGCGTTACAATCTTGGGTTTTGTCTGCCATAATGTGGGTAGTCGGGCGAGGACATCAACGTCGGGTATTTCAATAAAATATTCCACGATACAATTAGTACTACCTTTATTAATTTTACTATAAAAAATAAACGCTTACAGTTTTAGTTAATTAACAAAGTATAACTAGATTGAAATCATTCCACCAGAACACTTGTACGCGTGCGCACTCAATGAAATCCGAACCAGTAGTGGCCGCCACCCTAGAGCTCGGTGTTATGTCAGCTGTCAACCTCAAAAATGACAAGTTCGATTCGATTGTAAACCGATTAACAATCTGTGCGCCGTCAAGTTTATTCCTAACGTATTTTAACTTAATGCTTTCAAGGTACTAGTAAATATTTTATACTTATATATTAATAAAAACACGTCTAGCATTATTCTTAATAAAAAAGAGCGTAAATATTTTATGTGTGAGTTATATTTTTTTCAACGCGTACGTACATCGTCTTAACGCGAGAGGCGGTGAAGACAATTTATTCTTCAATATCAATGTTATACATACTGATGGAAAACATAATTCAATTTGGCTGCTTTTTCTTATATCCATGTTTCGGGTCCCAGCGCAATTGTTAATGTAAATTGTAGATTTTCCTTTGGCCCTGAGGAATCGTATGAAAAATTGTAGCAAAAATTTTGTTTTCATACTCAGGAGGATGTCATATGAATACTTATGTTCCTTCTTTTCTGTTGTACGGCGACACTTGTCCTTTGGCTTATTTTACTTAAGCTCATCACAAAAGCTTCAATATGAAAGGCTGTTTTGTACGTAGATATTACCAACAAGCGCTAGTTTTCCTCGTTCTAGTCTTTATTGTATTATAAATAAGAAGGTAGTTGATATAAATATTACATACTTGTAAAAGTATTCTTTAAGAATTTACTCTTTCGCGTTTTTTTTTACAAAAATATGACAATAAGGCGAAATAATAATATAAAGAGAGGAAATAAACTCTTACTCTAAGTTAACATAAATTTAAATTAAAATCAACGAAAATATAAATCGGTTAAAATTAAAATTATCATAATTAAAATTGAACAAATTCAAAGTTATTTATCTCTTTATTATTATACTCGGTTTTATTTCTTTAAAGAAAATAGCAATCACTATCAAATCAAAAAGAAGCGAAATAAATAATAACTAGAATCAAAATAAAAGAATTTAAAAAGTAACAAATCTACTATCAGTTTGGAAATTTGATTCTATAAAGACGTTTGTTAAAGAATAATTTTTCTCTTTACGTACAACATCCTGTCACAGTGAATCCTAGTCGGAATCAGCCGGGACATCCAATACAAATACAAAGGAGATTCTCGGATTTTCTACTAAAATATAAAATACATAACATCACGCCATATTCACATAGGGGTAGCCAGAGACCACGTCGTTTCACTTGCCACAATCGTTACGTCGAAGTCAAAATATCTTTATTCAAGTAGGCCTATTACAGCACTTTTAAATCGTCAAATATATTTTTGAAGTTATACTTCTTTTGGCGCGTTAGGGAAAATGATGACAGTAGTCTTTTACGATGCGCGTGCACACCGTCACAAAAAGCCGACACCCTGAAGTTAGCTAACGTTTTAGTTCTTTGAAAATATATTTATCTTGTTACGCCAAGTATAACATCTAACGCGTGTACATAAGTAAACACACACTTTTTTCAACACACTAATTGTAATGTATGGCTACTGATGGTATTTTTTTTGTAGCTGGCGAATGCATTTACGCACACGACTAATGGGTTCGGCAGTGTGGGACTCCGCGAAGGTACAAACTCGCAATACCCACTAAAATCTAGTGGGACCGCCAAAAACCACGGGTGGGGAGCCAAAGGTTCGTTGAGGCATTCCTCTGTGACCCCTCGGTTGCAGCTCACAGATATTCTATAGGGAGAGGAGTTGTACGAATCTTCGCCTTTTGTTTCCTGCACCCCTTCGTCGGGGCTGCAGTGTTTCGGCGGTATTCACCCACTCCTTTTGCCGTGCCTCCTTAAGCGAGATGACAGTCTCGCAAAAGGAGGCAACCGCACACTAGGCCTGCTCACTGGTAAGTATTTCTATTATAATACCTGCCAGTGAGATGTCTGTACCGATCAGCGACGTCATAATGAGTCATAATTCTGCCACAGTGTGGTGGGGATCACCTAACAGGATTGTTGCTGCCGTCCATGACACTGTACGGTACCCCCGTGTCTGCTGATGGTATTAAAAATGACTTAAAATCTAAGTTTTTCATATTTCCATCGCTTCTTTTCATTTTCATTCTGTTTTAACCTTTCATACGAGTTCATTCGTGTCGAGTAATCTTGATCTGGCCCTTATTTTAATTATCCTGGAATTGGTACAGAAAAGTTTGACTTGGTTTTCCCCTTCCAACTTTCCCATTGACTCTTGACTCATAAATCCTTTTAGTCAGTCTACTTTCATAAATTCTATCTACGTGCCCAAACCAAGTAAGCATACCTTTCTCAATTTTAGTAACTACATCTCCTTTTATACCACAACGTTATCTTATCACACTATTTCATACTTAGTCACTCAGTTTCAATTTACTCATACTTATCAACGCTCTCATCTCTACCGCATTTTACTTTTGTGATTCTTCTGCCATACTAACACTCCTCTATGCAGAGCCAGTGCGTCCCTTTGAGACACCACCTAGCTATTCATAATGACGTGCAGAGCACCATTTATTTTACGTATTATTTAAAGGAAATACTAAAAATATAAATAGGTCAAAGCCTTTCTTTGGTTAACAGTGTTATAATTATAACAAATCACAATAGGATTGTGGTCACGCATTCTCTAATAATCCCTTTTCGTGTTTTACCCAGATAGCTAAAATTATGTTACTTAAATTGGCGCTTTATCTTTGACCATACAAAGGTAAATTACTTGACTATTTGAAATTGAGCCCACAAAATTAAGCAAGAAATTTGTTTTTGTCACCGATATTATATAACAAAGAAAAAGGAAGGATATTATATAACAAAGTTAAAGGATTTCTTTTATTGCTGACAAATCAGTGGATGATTTTAATCTCATCTGATGATTAGAAGTGACATATTATAAGATGGATGCTCAATGATTATATATTTTGAATGAATTTAATTTTAGATTACTTAAATTTCCATGTAGTTCTCCTTTATTTAATTATTACGCAAATTGGAGCGGAGACGAATCTCACAAATCAATCCAGCGGCTCTTGAGTTATAAACAAATGGTGTAACTAACATGAGTAATTTTAAAAAGAGAAATAAATCCAACTTGTAATACCATATTTTAGAGTGCAGAAGATTCAGAAATCTTTTGTCGGGTTATGCATTTTTAATAAGATATCCCAATCAGTTTTAGATTTGCCTTCACATAATTTTAAGAAATATGTCAAAAACATCCTTTTACAAAAGGCATATTATAATGTTATAGATTATTAAGGCCGTAAAAATATTTTGATTTGATTCCAGTTTCACAAAAAAGCAAAATTTTACACATTGTAATCTACAAAACTGTATTTAAAAGAGTAAGGACCGAGTTTCTTAACAATGGACAAAATACTGACGGTCCAAAATTGCTTTTTTGACTTAATTGAATAAAGAACATTTTGAAATTGACTTTATTTTATATATATATAGTCACAAAAGTGTGATTGTCTAGCCTATGTACTTTCTATATTTATATTTTAAGTAATTTTAACTTTTTAATTTATTTTTGTATTACTGTTATTATGACATGTTTAATATTCAATAGATAAAAATTGAAGAGTGCTGATGATAAAGACTGCAAGTTTGATTCTAAATACCATCATAGCCTCGTAAGCAATGGCAAAAACATTTCCAACTGTGTCACAATTCGCAATTGTCACGGATATTGGCGTATTTCCAAGCCTATTTTCTCTGGCTGTGTAACGTGATGCAAAATTATTCAAATTTTACACGACGTGATTCCACCACCGAATTGGGGATGATCTAATTATTAATGCCATTGGCTAAACGGACAATGATTGTTTTAGCATCATTAGAAAATCGTTTTGTCACATTAGGTTTATTTTTACCAGTAGTTATTAGACTGAATCTGATTGTAATATAAAACTTACATCTATTTTTACAGATCTACAAAAAAATCCGCAATTCTATCGATTAAATATGAATGGCATAATTCATTTTATCTCATACAAAAATCAAGCCATCATCATCCCTCATCAAAAACACTGCTTAATTCCTTGGAGATATAATAAAACAATGTACGGTAGGATAATTACTCTTTTGTAGATCTACAATTGCATATATCTATTTCAAAATCAAAATATTCCTTATTCCAGTCAGCTCTAAAATGACCTTTTGTGTATGTTACAATGCTTCTTTGTGCAACTGGAATCAAGTCTAATCCATTCCAGTCCATTTTTATCACTTAAATCATCTTCAACATTATAATATGCCTTTTGTAAAAGGATGTTTATGACATATTTCCTAAAATTATACGGAGGCAAATCTAAAACCGATTGCGGTATCTCATTAAAAATACTTATGTTCAATCCTACTAAGGATTTCTGAATATTATTCACTCTAAGGTATGATCACAAGTTTGTTATTGTATTGAAATTGTCTATATCGCTTTTTTTGCTGTAAAAGTGAATATTATTACGGATATAAAAGATATTATTCAATATATTCTGATGTATCTTTGACTTTATCTCTTAGAGAAGCACGAGATCCTAATTAACATGTGGATGTTATATTGTTTTAATATAAGCCACATTATTCATTTTATCTTAGGAAAAAATTTAGATATAATAAAACAATGTATGGTTATAAGTTATACACATATGGATACAGATTTAATATTTATCAATATATGTATTTAAGCATTTCATTTACATTATTATGTTCGTCTACGTCACATAATTAATAATTTCTTTGATGATATTGGAATAATACTTTTGATGTGTCCGTTTTTGTGGACATCAGTTGGGTGGTTTCAAAATCTATGTTGATGTTTGTATTTTAAATATATATATGTAGGTTGCAGCAATGCGTCATTCATTGTTCAGGATATCAGATGTCTTTATTTTATCCACTCATTTCTTCTATGTTGTCCATATTGCGTGACTAGCACTAGACAGTAATATTATCCATATTCGATATAATTTTCTTTTCTCGAATCAAATATATCGATCTGATTTACGACCTTGTTGTTATGCTTATATAACAATGTTATTGTAATAGGTCAGAAATATATGACCAGATTTTATCCTCACGGTCATAGTGATGCGAGTATTTGCATTTCTAGCAGAGGTTGCAGTTTCGATCCCTGGAAGGGCGAATATCTTACCAAATTAGCTTCTTTCCACTTTTTGCTTATAACGTCTTTACTTTCAAAGTCAGGGCGAAAAGTTATATGAACATATTTGTAGGAAAATCAATTCACTAAAAATTATGTCTTTTACGATTTTTTTGTGGGACGCATATTTTCCGAGATATCGCCAAAAGCTGTTTGTTCCCCTTTTTCTAAGATGGCGGCCGGCGGACAAGAGCGGCAACCCCACAAACTTAGGAGTTAAGCTTCAGTTGCCCCCAACACGTATTCCAAAAATCAAATTACGTCCTCTACTAAATGCAAATCTCATGTAAAATTTCAATGGACTTTAATTACACTACAATTAAATACTTCGTAGTATCTACTCGAAAGTAGATTTTGAATACGTTGTTATATAAAGATTGTTTTCCTTGTTTCAGAATTGGACCCTACCAGTATTGGGGAGACGAATTGAATAAGAGTATAAACGTGCAATGTATTAGATATTAAAAACTAATGTTTGACAAAGATTAAGCGCAATGCGCCCCGTGTGGTATACGGAACGGACATTGTTGGCGTTTCTTACAATTGCTGTGTCCACTTCACCTTCAGCTACCCAAAGTACCGTCCTGGCAGGTAATTGGTTCGAATTTTATTTTTCTTTAACATTTACTTTGTCTTTGTCTTTTAAAATCTTTGTATAATAAATAAGTTGTATGGAATAATTATCAAGATAAGTTATATTATAAGATCAACCGCACACGAGAAATAGATCAGATGACGCGCTTTCCGTGACAAGGCTGCAGCTGGAAATCGGCCCCGTGTGACAGGTCTGTGGCACACGGCACATACCGAGCTGTCCTGCCTTTTTGGAGCCGTGTGAGGGTTGCACAGCATTTCGATCACTTGCTGTAGCTTAAGTGCTGTGCAATCAATTAAAACTATTCACGAGTATTTTATCTATTTCAACAATGTATCACACTGCTTTGAATAAAATTTTCTTTCTTTCTTTACAATTTTCTTACTTCTCAAACATATCACTTACTATTTCAACAGTTTTTCAATTCGTACTACTTGTTTCCACTCTGGCTATTTAAAAGAGGTAAGTACCAACCTTGTACCACTCATAGGAGAGTGGGCTATAAGAGCATAAGCCCATGACGCTGCTGCTGTGAGTTGGCAAGCTACACGTTCTCCCGAACAAATCCCAGGATATTCAGGATTTTCTTTACTGTAAAGCACAGTTATAAATGGCAAAGAACATTTTACAAAAGTAAAATTGCATGCCTACAGTGTACACGTGTCAGAAGTTAAACTTCTTTGGCGAATAATTTTTTAAGTCTTGTTTATATTTAAACAAATCTAAAACTTTAGCTTTCCGTGACTTGGAGGGAAAAAAGAAGATATGTTAGAAATTTTATCAATTTAATGAGAAAAATGAAATAACTTATTGAAATTACAAATGACGAATTGTCAATACAAACGCTACGTGTTTTTGTGAATATTAGACATTTATAATTAAATTTTGTTTTTGAATTTAAAATTTAGACTAGAGAATTTATGAAATATTTTATTTTATGAAAAGCAGTATATTGAATTATTAAAATGCCACGTCATGTTGTTTTTAAATATAAAAACTACCTAACCTTCAAACGAATTAGATTAAAAAACGTATGTGTAAAAGTTTTACCTCCATTTTCCATTTCAAAAATTATCCCCTATTAAAAAATGGTATAATATAAAGGTATAAACAACAGGTTTTCTAAAGAAAACTGCTGAAATACTATATAATGGTAGTAAAATTTAGTTGTATCATCCTAAGATTTTCACGAAAAGTCGCAAAATTTTCGAATTTCTTTATATATGTTATATAATATTAAAGTCACCACAAACCGTGGTTTAATGGATAAATTTTTTTGCTAATATTTTTAACAGATTACCTTGAACATTTCAAAATATTTGTAATGCTGTGCATCAAGCCAAATAATACAAGTTATGACCAATATCTTAATGTGACTTGTAAAATGTACGTGTCATAAAGTACATGATAGTTGTAATACATTAGTAATAAAATTTCAATACACAGAAAGTAAACTAATTCAATTTGAATACAATTTCTCAGGAAGCAGCGTAGCGGTGATACATTTGAATTGGCAGCGGTAAAAATCGCCGCAATGCTGGCGATGTAGTTGTTTTTCTTTTTTGAGGTTCACCTCAGCTAAGCAAATACAATTGGGCATATGTTTTTCATTTTTTTTAATGTTGACCATACAGTTTTTCAGCGGCGTTGGATTATTTGTCGAGTAAATTGCCTTATTGATCAAGTGGTTAGAATTTTTCACGTAAGGTCCTGGATAAGAGTTACACATAGTTAGATATTGAGATTTTTTTCAATCTTTGCCTGAACTTAAGAAATTGGAGATGAATTACACCCTCGTGCCTCGGACAGCATGTTAAGTCGTTGTTTTACGTCTTATCTCACTCCAGTCGCGTCAGATTGCCGTTACATCTGACTATAAGAGTGAAGAAATAGAGAGCGTGTTATGCCTGCCAACCCGCAGTAAATTAGCGTGGTGAGTCTAGGCTCTAAATACCTTTTCTCATATGTATAATGAGATTTGTATCCAGTAGTGGGACATTAATGAGTTGCTACCTATTTACTGTGTGTGTACCTATGTACTACTGTGACATATCTATGTAAAATGAAGAAAAAATCTAATATTGCGAAAACTTTGTTACCATTAACGTCCCACTGTTGGTCACAGGCCTCCTCACTTCGAGGATTGAGGGTTTTTAGAGCAAAGACCCACCTCGCTGCTTAACTGCGGTTTGGCAGGCATAGTACAACAAGTGCACTCTCTATTTCTTCACTCTCATAGTCCGATGTAAAGGGAATCCGACTCGACTGACCGTAGGATCGACGGCTTAACGTACTCTCCAAGGCATAGGGGGTGGATCGCACCGCCAACTTCTCAACTTTGGCCAAATATTGAGAAAATATAGAAAACTCAATATTGATTTTTGAATTAGCCCGACCCGGGAACATGCTAACCACTAGATCAATGAGGCAGTACCCGGTATGGTAAAAGTAGAA
This sequence comes from Elymnias hypermnestra, assembly GCA_015832385.1. Lineage (NCBI taxonomy): Eukaryota > Metazoa > Arthropoda > Insecta > Lepidoptera > Nymphalidae > Elymnias > Elymnias hypermnestra. The sequence continues at coordinate 720,336 of JACTOM010000886.1, forward strand.
TATTTTCTTATATTTCTGAGTCTGGACTTGTGGCTTCGCCAATGGGCTTATGCCCAGCAGTGGAACGTTAATGTACTACTACTTACTTTACTCGTTTTGTTATCAGAGGTTCTAGGCTATCCTAGTTATAGTAAGTTTAGAACATTGTAATTTCTAATACGTCTAGATCTAGTTAATTACCATCCATGCAAAGATAAACTGCCAAGAATAATTATTGCTTTTAGTTACGTTTCTTGTGTATATATCAATTTTTCTTAATAATTACAGCATATTTAACTTTAAATTTTGGTTTCCTTACCGTCAAACGACTTCACAATATAGATCTTAGTTAAATTAATTAATATATACATACATATACATGCAAAAAAAATTAAGAAGCAAAGTATTTGTTTGTGTTCGATTTGGTAAGCCTTTATAAATAAAAGGAGAAATAAATATCAAGGTGGTATTTATTAAATAATTTAATCTATGCCACAAGTAAATCGATTTTGTTTGTAAATCTACATCATATGTTCTATTGACCTATTTATATAATCTGTAAACATCGTTGAGCCCAATATTTTCTAAGTTTCTAGTGAACTTAAATAAAGTGTCTGAGTCAAAATTAAACTTAATATCTTGGTTAGGTAAAAACAGTAGTTACGCCGAAACTTGGAGTGTAAATCATATTTCTTTTAAAGCTATTCATACAATCTGTACGTTCCGACATAACACAAGGTTGGACACAACATGCTCTGAATTCCAAATGAATTGAAACAACGTATTTGAGTTTTGCCTTTGCTCGAAAGTTTTATTAATACGGTCGTCAGTTGTTTTGCGCTTGTATTATCATTTCGTTGAAAAAAGTACCCTATATCCTATACTGCATATTAAACTATTCACTATACCGAATAGAGTTTAAAATGCTTTGTAGCATTATATCCACTCTGCAATGTATTTAGTGTTTTTCGTTGCCAGCATAACTTTGGAGTATAATTTTTTTTCCGACAAATTTATATTCCAAGTTCGCACTTTCGAAAATAGAGGCCATTTATTATTTGATTGTCATCTTTTGTATGTTTGTTATAAAATACATTTCTACGTGTATTTGTCTGATATTTTTTGTGAACATTAATTTAGAAATGCAAATGATCTCTTTTACGAATATCAATTATATCCAAAATACTTTCTATCCAATACGAAGCTGTAGTCTCTCTCAGTTAGTGACAACGCGAGAAATAATAAGTTTTTGTGTGTTTACGTGCGAGTGATTTTTTGTTGATTGTTTGAAAGTTAATAACACTTTAAGATGGTAATTTTGTTGATTCTAGGGGTATAAGACTGTTCACTGAATCAACGTTTCGACATTAAATGAGCTAAACAAAATACTAAAATTTCGACTTAAACGAAAAACCAAAAAGTTCATTGCGCTTTCGTCGATTTAGAAAAGGCAATCATTGAAGTCTCTCTATGAGGGTTCTAGTGCTTGTGTCAGAATAAACGGCGCGTACACGGAGTGGTTTCCGTTGGAAAGAGGGGTTCGACAGGGATGTGTTGCGTCACCGTGGCTGTTCAACCTATTCATGGATAAATGTTTGACAGATTTAAAAGAAAGTATGTATGGGTTAAGAATGAATGAATTACTCATCAAATGTTTACTCTACGCTGATGATCAAGTAATACTTGCATCATCCGCTAATAAGCTACAGGAGATGGTAAATATTATAAATGAAGCTTTGAAAATAAAAGGAATGAAAGTGAATTTAAAGAAAACGAAAGTTATACTTTTTGAAAGAGATTAATCTATGATGAACGGTAATATTTTGATGGATGGGGAACAAGTGGGAGAGGTGACAGAATTTGTATACTTGGGATCTAAATTTACAAAAGATGGAACATGTGAAAGTGATATTGAAAGGAGAGTGAATGCAGAGAATATGGTAAATGGTGCCCTGCGCGCCTTTATGGATACCCAGATGGTGTCTCAAAGGGACAGACTGGCTATGCATGCAGGAGTGCCAACACTCTTGTATAGAAGTGAAAGTTGGGTATCGCAGATGAATCACAAAAGTAAAATAAATGCGGTAGATATGAGAGCGTTGAGAAGTATGAGTGGATTAAAACTGAGTGACAGAGTAAGAAATAGTGTGATAAGAAAACGTTGTGGTTTAAAAGAAGTTGTAGTAACTAAAATTGAGAAAGGTATGCTTAGATAGTTTGTAGTGAGAATGAATGAAAGGAAACTGACAAAAAGGATTTATGAGTCAAGAGTGAATACGAAAGTTGGAAGGGGAAGACCAAGGTGAACTTTCCTGGATCAAATCCAAGACATTTTAAGTAAGGGCCAAGTCAAGAGTACTTTAAACCGATGAACTTGTATGAAAGGTTTAATGAGAATGAAAGAATCGAAGGAGATATGCAGGGATCGTGGCAAGTGAAAGGACGTTGTCTCTGCCTACCCCTATGGGAATAAGGCGTGATGTATGTATGTATGTATTAAACGAATCCTATATTTAGGACAAAGAAGGTTAAACAATATCCCAGCTCAAAATCAAAACGTCCACGAAGTACTCATTAATACAATGCATAAGAAAAACCACGAATAGAGACAAATGGAGAAATACCTGATCATCCATAACCAACTGTGTGGCTATTAAAAATAATTTATATAAAGAAGGAAAAGAAAATTTTATGCGGAACACTGTAAGATAAAAATTATATACAAATGAAGATAAATACTAGTTTAAAAAATAACAATTAATAATAAATGAACGAGTTATACATATGTATGAAAATAGCCTAAATATTTTTGAAATGAACTTCTTAAGGCGCATAAGAGAATTTTTTTACACGTATCATATGTATGATTAGCGTCACGAAAATGTGCAGCGTTTTTTATGCTAATTCATTTAGTATATAAATAGCGTTAGGTTGTTTAAATATTTTAATGACAATTAAATTCATTAAATTCCTAGTATATCTTTCTTTTTCCTTCCCTCTAAGTCTCGGAAGCTTTAAATTTGTATAGATATAAGTAAGTAAGTAGCAGCCCATTAACGTCCCACTGCTGGGCACAGGCCTCCTCTCTCATAGGAGAGAGGGTTGTTAGAGCATAGACCCCCACCGCGCTGCTCCACTGCGGATTGGCAGGCATAGTACACAAGTGCACTCTCTAATCCTTCACTCTCATAGTCCAATGAGATGGGATCCGATACGACCGGTGAGAGATCAGGCGCAGGACCGACGGCTTAACGTGCTCTCCGAGGCACGGGGATGGATCAGACCGCCGACTTCCCAACTTAGGGCAAATATTGAGAAAATCATAATAGAAAATTCAATATTAGATTTTGAAATGGCCCGACCCGGGACTCGAACCCAGGACCTCACGTCTGTAGTCGAACATGCTAACCACTAGACCATTGAGGCAGTCTATAGATATAAACAAGACTTAAAAATTAGTTTGCCAAAGACGTTTCACTTCTGACATGTGTACTTTGTACTCAGGCACTTTTTTATTTATTTATTTAAAAATGTAACTATATAATGGCCTCAGGAATCAACACCCTTATGACTAAGCGTCATGGGGTGCTCCCCTAATTAAGATAACGCACGACTTCCGCTGCGACAATGGGTAGGTTTTATACAATACATATTAAATTTGGCGTTTCATTGTATTATTTTGGTCAAATTTACTTATTACAAAATAAATTTTAACTTCCTATGCCAGGGCAGGTAAAAGCTTTCGCAAAGTATATGCAAGCATGTATAAATGTTTATTACGCATTTACTTTATTTAGTCGCACTTTGCTTAGAAAAAAATACTTGGTAATTACTTAATACTAAGAAATAAATTTTAAATAAAATTACATAATAGCATTTAATACAATTTAAACCAAAAAAGCTTCACTTCCCCCCGTTTACACAGATACAAGCTCACCTTCTATATTATACTCTGCTAAGAAAAAATAATGACTCAATTAAAAAAAGGGAAATTTTACATTAAATACATCCTTCCACTTGCCACGATCCTCGCATATCTCCTTCGCTTCTTTCAATCTCATTCAACCTTTCATACAAGTTCATCGATTAAGAGTACTCTTAACCTAGTCCTATTTAAAATATCTTGGACTTAGTCCAGGAACGTTCGCCTTGGTCTTCCCCTTCCAACTTTCGCATTCACTCTTGACTCATAAAGCCTTTTTGTCAGTCTCCTTTCATTCATTCTCTCTACAAACCATCTAAGCATACCTTTCTCAATTTTAGTTACTACAACTTCTTTTAAACCACAACGTTTTCTTATCACACTATTTCTTACTCTGTCACTTAGTTTTAATCCACTCATACTTCTCAACGCTCTCATCTCTACCGCATTTATTTTACTTTTGTGCTTCTTCTGACATACCCAACTTTCACTACCAACCATAAGTGTTGGCACCAACATTCCAGCATGCACACCCAGTCTGGCCCTTTGAGACACCATCTGGCTATTCATAAAGGCGCACAGAGCATTTACCATATTCCCTGCATTCACTCTCCTTTCAATATCACTTTTTCTTTCTCCTTTCAATATTTACGTTACAGCGATTTAAAAAATTATGTAACTGTTTAAATCAATCCGAATTTGTATGATGTTTTGTGATGCTACAACGTCGTTTTTGTCGATTTAAATATAAACTTTAAAAGAAGAAAATGTCAATAAAGCTGACTTCTGCTATTTTTAAACAGAAGTTTAGAGGATTTTGTATTATGTGATTGGTTTTACTTGCGTCGAAGTCCCAATTTATATATTTTTTACTATGTTTATACCGTATAATAAGCTTAAGTTACCATTGTACCAGCAAAGTCGTACTACCAAGCGAAAAATTTGCCTGTCCGTACGATGCTGTGTAGAAACCAATTTAGGTAAAATTACCTATTTATTAATAGGTTAATGTCAACCAAAATTAGATTATAATCATTTACCCTTAATAAGATAACAGTCACGCACTATCATCTCATTAATAAATGAATTAACGCTTTTTAGTATACCACGATTGAAAGAATTTATTACATTCGTCGTATAATCTGAAACTTCGTAATATCCCTTTCAAGGAAACGATACATTTAATTGAAAAAGTTTGCTTTGACGTTGTTTAAATAATCATTTGGTCGCAAAAGAAAATTTTAACGACAAACTTTTCCCACTACTGACAAATTGCTGCACAATATGTCACTTTTTTTGTAACTATTTAACGTTGTAGTATTGGTTAGCACTTGAATGTGATCAGACCATATGGTAAGTGATGATATAAACTGAAATGGAAGTGCGTTAATCTGATTTGAGACTATTAACTTCTTGTGGTTTCTACATAGTATCTTACCGGAACACAAATCTCTTTGCTTGGTTTTATATTGGCTCGTAGAGTGGTTACGAGCTACGACCGAACCCACCTGTTAGACTGTAGATAGTTGGGTGACAACACTGATAGCACTTAAATATTTGGAGTTATTGAGTAATAGTACACTTAAAAATACCAAAAACATTGTGCAATTTTAAGAAGTTTATTTATTATATACTCTTTATTGTACACCAAAGAAAAAAATTACAAAGAATAACAGGCGCACAAGTAATAACAAAACAAATGTACAAAAAGCCGGTTTTATCGCTAATCAGCGATTTTTTCCAGACAACCTTAGGGAGAAGGAAATTGTGCTAAAGTAAGTGGGAGGTGCATAAAAAATAATACATACTAATATTAAACAGAATACACATATAATATAATATATAAATGAAATATACTTACATATACATACTAACACAGTAATAAAAATAAATTTGTAATAAAGTAAAAAGTAAGTAACAGCCCAATAACGTCCCACTGCTGGGCACAGGCCTCCTTACTCATATGAGAGAGGGTTTTTAGAGCATAGACCCACCCCGCTGCTCTACTGCGGATTGGCAGGCATAGTACACAAGTGCACTCTCTATTCCTTCACTCTCACAGTCCGATATGACGGTAATCCCACACAACCGGAGAGAGATCGGGCGCAGGACCGACGGCTTAACGTGCTCTCCGAGGCACGGGGGTGGATCACACCGTCAACTTCCCAACTTCGGGCAAATATTGAGAAAGTCTTAATAGGAAACTCAATATCCATTTTTTTTATTGGCCCGATCTGGTACTCGAACCCAGGACCTCATGTCTGTAGTCGAACATGCTAACCACTAGACCAATGAGGCAGTGAATTTGTAATAAGTAATAATATCATCTATTTATATAACAATATCATAAAGGAATTTAAAGATTGTGCTCGTCTTATATTCACTGATAGTGCGTTCGACAGCCGGCTGGCCGTAACAGTGAAGGAGTTGCCGATGAATTTAGTCCGATGTATCGGTATCTTTAATGTTAAAAGTGAAGTAGACCTTAATTCTTGGCCAAAGTGCCCTTCCAGGAAGGAGATATTAAATAGTTTAGGGTAGTGGGTTCAAATAGTGTATAGTACAGAAGCGAAGAAAGCGAGAAATCTCATGCAATACGAGGTAACTTTAACGAAGGGAACAAATTTGTAATGATAGCATTTCGAGCTGCCTTGTGGTGTAGTTGATTTAAAGATAGGTGCAAAATTGTATAAATTCAAATAGTGAAGTAATTTTTAGTACAGTGCAAGTTGTGTATATTTTAATAGTGGAGAGGATTCAAGTTGTTAGTTAATGTGAGTTGGTGTTTATAAAATATTCTTATAAGCCCAGCCACCACGTTTTGGAGCCGTAGGTGATCACTGGGAACACGCACTGTTCGAAGAGCTTTATCTTCAGACACTGAGGAATATTGGACGAAAAGATCTGTCGTAGTTTCCCGAACGCTGCCCAACCGAGTAGGATTCGGCGGTTGACCTCCTTCTCGAAATTACTACCTAGCTATCTGGACTATTTGTCCCAGGTATGTATACTCGTCTACAATTTCGAGTAGTGAGTTCTCAACGATGACAGGGTAGAGCTGAAAATGGATATTGGATATAAATTTCGTCTTATCCATGTTCATTTTTAGGCCCACCTGTTGAGAAACTCTGCTGAGGTCATCGAGCATTGCATTGAGATCTTCCAGAGTCACTGCCATAATGACCACAATCCAGCTCAGAGTCACTCAACGTGCGATGAACAGGGCTATGCTCGGAGTTTCTCTACCAGATCAAATCAGAAATGTGGAGATCCATAGCAGAACCAAAGTTACCGGCATAGCACTACGAATCGCGAACCTGAAGTGGCAATGGGCGGGGCACATAGTCCGATAGACCGTTGGTTGTTCGGGCACTAAGGTGCTGGAGTGACGACCCCGCACCGGAAGGCGCAGTGTAGGGAAAGCCCTCACGGTGGACCGTCGACATCAAGAAAATCGCCGGTAGCCGGTAGAACATCATTAGGTGAGACCTATGTTCAGCAGTGGACGCCCATTGGTTGAAGCCACGACGACGACGACGATAAACCCAGACTGAGTCAAATTAAAAAATGCAATTTTTATACCCAACCGGCGATCGAACCTAGATCTGCTAGCGAATATTTGTCCTATTCCCTCAGCGAGGCCGTTAAATATGTAACACTAAAGTTTTCATTTAATCACCGATGCTATAAGAGTATTTATATATTTACGTTGCTTTGTCACTTTATGAATTTACTAAAGTGGTAGAGTCACTATAAGTAATATCAAAGTGGAATGTTGACGGATAAGTGCTTCCTTAATATTCAACCACTTCTCAGTTGAATATTCATTTTAATGATACCTTATTAGGCTAATTAAAGTAACCAGTAACTATCAAGCAAATATTAACTGTAAACGCATATCTAAAGAAAATCCCGTTGACTTGACTAGACTTTCCTGTGGACTTTTACAGCGTTACAAAGGCAGTCTTTTTCTAATTTCCAATCAATAACTGATGAGGATATTAAAGTATGAATTAAAATCTAAAGTTACGGGGGTTTCTTCACCCACTTTTACAAAAAGAAGTCCTTTTTTATACACTTCACATTTCCTGATGCGATAGAAGTTTGGCGTTACAAATAAATTATTATTTTTATCACGAACTATTTGTCAGTGAAAGTCAAATCAAAATTTGTCCAGCTGTTAATCAAAAGGAATGTTAAATAGTATATAAGAAAAGCCTGGTATCTATTATATACAATATTATACAATATTTATTCTTCGAATAATATTCTAAACACTTTCACAATTCAAATGTTAGTATGCTTCAATCATAGATTAAATCATCATTTAATATCAGGTCAAATTTAGTCAAAAGGAACAAATCAGCAATAAAAAAGCTTTTCTCGGTTATATAAAAACATATAAAGTATTCTTAGATAACGGTAATCTTTAACTGAGATCGGAAATGTATGTAAAAACATTTTAAAAAGCGCTCCTGAGCTTTTCAGCGTACTTCAAAAGCCATTCTCATTTCGACATAAATATATTTACTTAAAAATGCACCCTGCATCTAGAATCGATTAGGGGTGTGTTTGTTTTTTATTAAAACATAATATTTTATCCACAGCGACTATAAAATACTTGGAAATGACAAGCGCAGGTTTAACGTGCTCGATTTATCGGCATATATTTCCAAACGCTTCGAACTATGGCTAACCTGAAATAAAATAATAATGTAAGCCAAAATTTTATATTAAGGGAATTTAAAGAAGAAATATTTTATAGCCCGAAGCTCCTGTACTGGTGGAAATATGGGACAATTCGTTCTGAGTGGCGAAAACAGTCATATACAGGAAGATATCGCCCAATTACGCTGCTTCCGCACGTAGCCAACGTAGGCAGCGACTCTTCTGGCTGGCGATCCTCCGTGGGAGCTACGGGCGGAAGTCTTTGCGGCTGTCTATCGGGACAGGACAGCTGCGAGGCCTCAGGGACTGCGGCCTGATGCCGATGAGGTCCGTAGGATCAGGGTCCTAGCCAACCAGGCTCTGATTCAGAAGTGGAAGGAAGATCTCAGGTTCTTAGCAGTGGGCGTGGTTAAGGTCTAAGCGATTCGTCCTCACCGGGACCAATGGTTTTCCAAGGGGCGTGGACGTGGGCGCTTTCTTACAGATTGGTGCAGATCCTGACCGAGCATGGTTGTCTCGGAGAGTTCTTTCACCAAATCGGCCAAGGGGAGTCGCCCAAGTGCCATGAGTGTGGTGCAGCGCGTGATTCCGCACACTACACAGTGGCAGAATGCGCAGCCTGCGGACCTCAGCGTCACATCTTGGTGGCACTGATAGGCGGGATGCTACCCAGTGAGAGGTGTTGGTCGGGAATGGCCTTCTTCTGCGAGACCGTAGTCTCACTAAAGGAGGCCCGTGAACGAGAGAGGGAGAATGCAATAGATGCCCCCTCTCACCGCCGGAGAAGGTGGAATTCTAGGCGGCGCATGTTTGCGCACCAGTTCCCGTTTCCGTGAATCCTCAGTCGGACTCATCCCAGAAACCCGGTAGGATTGCGCAAGCTGATCCTCTGGTGTCTCACTCACGGATGAAGAGGGTTCCGCTGGGTTTTAGTGGGTATTGCGAGTTTCCTCTCTCGCAGAGTCCCACACTCCCAAGCTACGGATCGGGATTAGTGCGTAAATGCATTTCCCAGTGAAAAAAAATGAAGCTCACCGTGACGGTGTTCGTCTACCAGATGGCGAAGGGTGTTTTGCCTAGCGGACTGGCCGCTTATACACCTCCACGGGAATGCCAGCTGCTGCTCTAGAATGGCAAACACTGGGCGTCCCCTGCCTCGTGAGCTCCTGCTAGCATCTGCGTGATACTCGAAGCTAAGCCCAGGTAATGGAGGAAACGAATCGAGGCTCGTAATACTCGACCAGAGTTGAGACAAATAATAAAGAAAGCACTAAAATTGTACGAATAATTATATTATATGAAAATTTGTATATAAAATAATTAAACGAGTGGCAAATTAAAAAGCCACCTGTTAATCGTAAATATTAAAACTATCTGAACTTCAAACGAATTAGCATAAAAAACGCTGCACATCTTCGTAACGTTGATCACGCGTTTTATCCATAGAAATTTTACCTTCGTACGTCTAAAGAAGTTTCACTTAAAAAATGAAGTCCTTGGCTTTTTTTTTGCTGACAGTTTATCGTATAACTGTGATCTCACTAATCGTAAGTGATGATACAGTTAAAGAAGGAAGCGCGCTAAAATGGGTAAGAGGCGAAATACCCCCTACGGTTTCGAAACAGTATCGTAACGGAACACAAATCTCTTTGTTTTTGGCGTTACGTCTTTGCTGGTAGGGTGATAACTAACCACGGCCTAAGCCTCCTACCAGATCAGACTCAGACAAAGTAGAAAATACAATTTTCTAAATACACCCTACTGGGGATCGAACACGGGGCCTCTGCTGGCTAGGCGAGTACTTGCACCACTGCGCATGCGAGGCCGTCGAATCCATCCATCCTCAAACACGGTAAATCTTCTTGAAGAGTTACTGGGCCTATTAACAAACAAAACCGTGTATTAGAGGTGATTTCGCAACCTTTATGAAAAATAAACTGTTATAAAGGGGTTACTGGTATATTTTTCGAAGGGGTTAAGTTTCTGCATCCGCGCCCGGTTCTGGCGACAGCTACGACGCGCACTAACGTAAATTGTTACAAGCAAAAACAAGCAAGTTGATAAACGTGATAAAATATTCTAAAATCCGAATTAATTCTTTATATACACACCGGCATATTAAGCGGAACATAAAAAAATAAAGATTTGATATCAGTACCATAACCTTATTTGATACTGATGTCAATTTTTTTTTATGTTGCGCTAAAAAACTCTGGAAGATTCTAATACCATGCTCGATGACCCCAACAGAGCTTATCAACAGGTGGGCGTAAAAATGAACATGGATAACGAAAGTTATGTCCAATATCCACGTTCCGCTCTGCCCAGTTATCGTTGGGAACTCTGCACTGGAAAAGGTTGACGAATATACATATAGTCCGGGAAGGTAGATCCAATTTCGAGAAATAGGTCAACCGCTGGATCCTCTTCGATTGGGCAGCGTTCGGAAAGCTACGTTAGATATTTGCCCGCAATAACCCTCAGTGCCAGAAGACCAAACGGATCGGAAACGTGGTCGCTGACTATGGGCCTCATTCGAAATCTCAAAGTCACACAGCGTGCGATGGAGAAGGCTATGCTTGGAATTTATCTACGCGATCAAATCAGAAATGAGGAGATCCGTAGAAGAACAAAGAAACCTACATAGCCCTAAGAATCAGAAGTTGAAGTGGCAATGCACATAGGGCACATAATCCGACGAACCGATGGACGGTCGGGTTCGAAGGTGCTGGAATGGCGACCCCGCACCGGAAGGCGAAGTGTAGGCAGACCCCCCACAAGGTTGACTGACGACATAAGGAGGGTCGCCGGTAGCCGCTGGAGCCAGGCGGCACAAGATCGGGCACAGTGGGTATCATTAAGTGAGACCTATGTCCAGCAGCAGATGTCCATCGGTTGAAGTGAGTGCCTGAGTGAGTGAGAAATATGCCGGTTTATATATATAGGCCATCAAAATGGACACCTTTTCTCTTTCAAATATAAATATTGTAATTGATGTAGGATTTATTACCAAAATTATAACCACTGAGGCATTACAAATCCAGCAAGTGAAGACAATATGTAAATTCACAAGCTATTTCTGCGAAATGGTGTGACTTTTATAAATGTGTCGGCTTTTTTTATGGTGATGAGCTATATGAGGTTGGAACACGCGAAGTATTGGTATAATGACCGTCAATATTGTACACGATACGAGAAAAGTTGGTCTGGTTTTATCAAATATAACTTGATATTTCGTTTATTGTTTTATGTTTCTGGGTATGTGTAATACAATTTTATTAAACTCCTAGCAATTTGAGAGAATTACAGCAAAATTTCGATAATTGAAATCGGCAGGTGAATGTTGTAATAAGATGTATGATATTTTTTAGGAAAATCTGTAACTTTTAGTATTTTTTTTCTACTTGAATTACATAAATTTATATTATAATAACCAAACTTTAGTTTTTTATAATATAAAATTATAATCTAGCCTCACAGAGTAATAAGTAATAATACTTTGACCTAATCTACCTAAGATGTACTTGTATTCTAAGTATAGAATCTATCGACTAAGCTTAGTTTACTATAAGGTCTATTGACTCACACTGTTCTTGAATTCTTGCTCAAGATCATCACATAATCCTATATTTGTGTCACTGTACTTTCACTTACTCAAAAGGTTTTGTTCTTTTAATTCTTTTCTTTGTCCGTGTAAAATCCAGAAGTTTAGCAGCTCCGGGACTCACGTGATGGCGAAATCTTTGGTGATGAGCTTTGGCAAAACTTACGATGTAATTATTAACGAGCTCTATGTGTTGTGAAGATCGCTATTTCTTATATACCAAGGTGCATTAACAATTTCCCTAAGTACTTTATATTGGAATTTTTGTATTATTATGTGACTGCTAGGTTTGGTACATACATTAAGTGATCGATTTCAATCAGTAGAAATCTCTATTTGTAACTTTAAGCATTAGTTAACCTTTCTGTTACAAAAACAGTTGTTATTAAAGTTTAATAAATGATTTACCCAACCATTGTTCTAACTTATATTATTAACTAATGAATATTTTAATAATAAATAGGGAAAAATTATGAATACTTCGTTTTCCTTTTTTTCCTGCATTACTACTCTTTCACGTTTAAAGAAATTAATTATTGTAAATCAATATTATTTGATTTATTACTGTCTACTTTTGACAACAATTATAAAACATTATTAGAACTCATTATTTATAATATTTTGACAATATTGTGATAATTTATTTCACATAATAGTAAATAATGATCGAAGAACTAGGCAATATATAATTCTCATTTTGCAAGCCCTAACTGGGTTTTATTCTTAAATAGGCTTCTTGAATTCAATAATTATTTTCCATTAAAATATTTAATAGTTGAAATAATACAAGACCAAACTAAAAAGCATAAAATATATATAATATGGTTACAATTATAATAGGCTAATTAACAAAATATTCGATTTATTTTTAAAAGCGTGGGAGGATTTTAACAATTATCATCGAGCACTCCACCCTTTTTTCCGAATTTTTACTGTGAATTACCATTTATCTGTAATTGTTAGGCCTTTTTTTATTTAAAATCTATATCATTTGTAAAAAAAAATGTTTATAATTTCTAAGGAAAATAGCAGACATGCAAATTACTTACTTTCAGAAGGTGGAGGTTACCTTGAAGGCTCTGGTACAGATTGCAAAAAAAGAGCGTGCGTACAAAGTACACATGTCAGAAGAGAACCTTCATTGGCACACAAATTTTTGGTTTTACTTATACAGATCTAAAACATTAGCTTTCTGAGACTTAGAAGCTGGTAATAAGGAAGATACGAGTATATTAGGAATTAAATCGTCATTAAAATATCAGAAGTGTCGAAAATTAATACACATAATTGACTGAAATGTCAGATGAGTAATTGGAAATAGAATTGCCACGTTTTATTGTCAGTATTAGAAATTATTAATTCAATTTTGTTTTTGAATTAGAAAAGAGAATTTATGCAACATTTTTATTTTATATTTTATGAAAAACAAAAGTATATTAAATGACGAGTGGTAAATTAAATTGCCACATGATATTTGTCAATATTGAAACTTTATATATAATATATATTATATATATATATATATATATATATATATATATGAAGCTATTACTATGTAAGCTTGTTACATACAGACATACATACATAGCATCACGCCTCATTCCCATAGGGGTAGACAGAGACCACGTCCTTCCACTTGCCACAATCCTTGCATATCTCCTTCGCTTCTTTCATTCTCATTAAACCTTTCATACAAGTTCGTCGGTTTAGAGTACTCTTGACCTGGCCGTTATTTAAAATGTCCTGGATTTGGTCCAGGAACGTTCGCCTTGGTCTTCCCCTTCCAACTTTCGCATTCACTCTTGACTCATAAATCCTTTTTGTCAGTCTCCTTTCATTCATTCTCTCTACATGCCCAAACCATCTAAGCATACCTTTCTCAATTTTAGTCACTACGTCTTCTTTTATACCACAACGTTCTCTTATCACACTATTTCTTACTCTGTCACTCAGTTTTAATCCACACATACTTCTCAACGCTCTCATCTCTACCGCATTTATTTTACTTATGTGATTCTTCTGACATACCCAACTTCCACTACCATACATAAGTGTTGGCACCAACACTCCTGCATGCACTGCCAGTCTGGCCTTTTGAGACACCATCTGGATATTCGTAAAGGCGCGCAGAGCACCATTTACCATATTCCCTGCATTCACTCTCCTTTTAATATCACTTTCACATGTTCCATCTTTTGTAAATTTAGATCCCAAGTATAAAAATTCTTTCACCTCTTCCACTTGTTCCCCATCTATCAAAATATTGCCAGTCATCATAGATTCATCTCTTTCAAAAAGCATAACTTTCGTTTTGTTTACATTCACTTTTATTCCTTTCCCTTACAAAGCTTTATTCATAATATTTATCATCTCCTGTAGTTCATTAGCGGATGACGCAAGTATTACTTGATCATCAGCGTAAAGTAAACAGTTGATGAGTAATTAATTCATTCTTAACCCGTACATACTTTCTTTTAAATCTGTCAAACAGTTATCCATGAATAGGTTGAACAGCCATCGTGACGCAACACATCCCTGTCGAACACCTCTTACGACAGGAAACCACTCCGTGTACGCCCCGTTTATTCTGACACAAGCGCTAGAAGCCTCATAGAGAGACTTCAATGCATGAATCAGTTTACCGCTCACCCCATACATAGATAACGTTGACCACAGCTCGTTCCTCACCACTCGATCATAGGACTTTTCTAAATCTACGAACGCGCAATACACTTTTTGGTGTTTACCCAAACATTTTTCGATTATGGAGCGTAAAGAAAAGACCTGATCCGTATATCCCATTCCTCTTCTGAATCCCGCTTGTACGTCCCATATTTCCTCACCAGTTTCATTAATCACCCTTTCAAGTTTGTTACAAACAACCTAATTGCAGAAAAAGAAACGAAAGACCTTTTTATGAGGCAAAATACCGAAATCATTGCCGATTCGACTGTAAAATATGCTGGCAAACTACATATTTCACTAATTGGTATCAGTTTTACTTATTACGGGGTCGTTGGGGTTATGCCGCTTTGCATAAAAATGGGAAACCTGCCAAATGTAGTTAAAGTGTAACTCACTGGTTGAGGCAAATTGGGGCAATGTCGGCAAAAATGAAAACCAATATTTCAGCTTTCTTTTATTGATAATGGTTTTGAGCTGAACCACAAACGGGCCCAAAGTGAACTGGTGTTGAAGTTATTACTAAAATTTTTAATATCTTATTATTAAGGATGTCTAGAAATTCCCCAAGGCGTCACTCGCGTAGTTCACGTTCCTATGAGATTAAAGAAATCACTTTAGTAAATTTCAAGTCGATTTCAAATAGTTTGCGAGTGTTTTTTTATTGGTGACGTATAGCACTTGAATGTAATCTAATCTGAAGGAGAAACAATCTAAAAGAGAAGCGCCCTGATCTTGTAAGAGGTAATTTATCTATTATGGTATCTACACGTCTACGTTATTGAAGTGAAACTTCTTTATTTGTATGAGGGTAAAATCACGTTACTAATTCGTTTGAAGGTCGTGACGTGACGGCAATTCGACTCGACCGGAGAGAGATCCGACGCAGCACCGACGGCTTAACGTGCTCTCCGAGGCACGCGACTGGATCACTCCGCCAAATTTTTCCCAACTTCGGACAAATATTGAGAAAATTTTAATAGTAAACTCAATATCGATTGCGAATTGGCCCGACCCGGGACTCGAACCCAGGACCTCATGTCTGTAGTCGAACATGCTAACCACTAGACCAATGAGGCAGTCTAAGTCTGAGATTTGTATAGATATAAACAAGACTTTAAAATAAGTTTGGCAAAAAAGTTTCACTTCTGCCACGTGTACTTTATACTCACGCACTTTTTTGTATTGTTTTATTACTGTCAGGTTGGCGTTTGATTATGATCTCACCTGATAGTAAGTAATGATACACTAATATGGAAGCATCATAACAGTGTAAAAGGTAATCCACCTAAACATGCTTTTTGATGGTAGGGTAATAATTAGCCACCGCCGAAGCCTCTCAAAAGTCCAGACTCTTAATGCAGTCCAGTGCAATTTTCTTAATGTTTCCTGCAAAGAATGGAAACCAGGACCACAGCTAACGAAGGGATTACTTATACCATTGCGGCAGAGAGGCTGTTAAAGTTTAATGGCTTAATATTGTACTATCTTCGCATTATTTCTTAGGAAAACGATTTGGATGCATCAATTGGGTGGTTTTAAAGTCAGTAATGGATGTAGGCAGACAGTTTTTGTTGCCAGGAGAATTCATCTCTAGACTTTCACCGTGTGGCCAAATAATTGATTAGAATTCGACACATAATATTCATAACTGAATGTGTTTCTCTTGTGACGAATAAAAGTCCTGAAGCTAGTTTCCATTGTAGTGTTTTAGAATACTAATTATAAATAATTGGAAGAGAAGTTACATTTATTATATACAACAAATCAAAAATTCTTCACTCGAATAGGCTACAGCATTTCTGGATCGAAAAATAATTTTGTTGGATTGTTTTTTATGTACGATTGATGATGATTTTAACGAAAGACAAAATTCTAAAGTTACTATTATTTGTTCGTGCCTGTTTTGAGAAGAATCCACAATAAACTCAGTCGGGTGTCTTTTTTGTGTCATCATCATCACGATATAATTTTAATTATATTTCAAGCTTTTTAAATTAGCAGTTGAGTAAAGTTATTCTCGAAATAGAAGCCTGGTAGTACTATATTTTTAATGACGTTTTCTCTTAAAAGCCTTAATGTTTATATGCATACAATTATACTGTATTTACTAATGTATATTTAATATACAAAGAGTTCTTTGACGTTGAGGCAACTCCCGTCGTAGAAACTTGTCATTTAATATAGGTCCTCAAAGAAAATATTACCTGGTATGTAGACGTATTCACTTCACGTAACTTTACGAAATGGTTGGATTTTCCTCATTTCCTCGGGAAATTTTGTGTTAAAGTACTGTCATATAAAAATGCAATGTGGTAAAAATGTTT
Source organism: Elymnias hypermnestra (assembly GCA_015832385.1). NCBI lineage: Eukaryota > Metazoa > Arthropoda > Insecta > Lepidoptera > Nymphalidae > Elymnias > Elymnias hypermnestra. Next base: position 737,518 of record JACTOM010000886.1, read on the forward strand.
AAAGTTAATCCACGACCATACGAGTTTCACAGTGGCAAACATAAGTACCTTTATTTTTTACTTTAAGAAGTATTGCAAAAATTTGAATTACGTTCTTTATGAATAGTAAATTAATATATTATTTTATATAATACAAGAGTTAATGGATTATGGGTGAAGTTGTTGATATCGTTTAGACACATTCTCTCATTTTTAAGGCAGAATTCGCTTGAATGTGTCAAATGTATTCATTCACTTTAATTGAAAATACCCAAATCTAAATTCATCTAAACAATGTGTTTGGAACTTCAAAACAACAGAAAGTTAGAAAAGAGAGTTCAAAATAACCTCTTTGAAGTTTTCGTATGCTAATTTTTGTTTGTAAAATGATGATTTTATTTCTATAAAAAATAAAATTGAGAATATTTTATAGTGTACTCTAAAAATCTACTCTTCTATTAGTAAGGAGGCTTGTGCCCAGCAGTGGGATGATAATGGGCTGCTACTTGCCTAATTAGATTTTAATGTACCGATAGCAAAACGTTGCCTTGTTTGTTATGTATAATCGTGTTAATGTATACATTATAAATCAATTCATACTTCATTCAAGTTGAAATTTACAGTACTTTGAATCATCAAATACAATTACTTTCCTCATATTACTTTCAATGTAGGAGTCATGGTGATATTAAAGAATGATTTAACGAAAAATTAAAGTAAAAAGCTTCGTTCACACCCTGTTCTGAAGCCCTCCCACAATAAGTTCAGTCGGTTATTATTTTTTGTCATAAATAAATATTCTTTTTTTTTGTTATTTACGCCAAAACAATATTGAAAAATTATATCTTTCTTTCTATTTGCTTGTACCGATTCAACTCCATTAGCCGATGTCCTGTAGAATAATATGGGCTTCTTCTTATTCTTAAATTTCTACGTATGTATACAATATATGGTTAGCTAGTTGTGCATTAGCTTTATACAAACGTAATATATTAATTCTCTTGCAATGTGGGTAACATATAAAACACTAAGAAAACCAATAGTCAAAGATTACACTCTAGGGAACGTAAGGTTTCCAATTCGTGACCTCCGATAGTTATTTCCAGAGTTCATTTCTTCGAGCATTATGCGTGCCTTCAAAATCCTTCTAATCCCTTGTAGGTTCTCGCAAAATATGACCCAACCTTACCTAATAGAGATTTCGTTTTATTCCGAGATTTCTTTCCCCGGAATAAATCCACCTTTCTCTGACCAAATTGGATTATTTTCCACGGTGCGGTTAAATACTGAATGGGCTATCGGTGCTTTTTTTCGCAGCCCGCCTTCGGTTCTTTTTATTGATGCCCGCAATATTTTGTTGGGGCTAAACTCTGTGAAAAACATATTTTACGGTATGACCTTAACTTCCTCGGGGGATATCGATTCACTTTTTATTTGAGGAGACGATGTTGAAAAGATAATTCCACTGATAAATAAGGCTGACTTCTAAACGGGCGCTTAATTACTGTGGATCAACTTTATCTTCCCATCTTCATTGAAATTAATTACATTGCGTTCTTTTGTATAAAACATGATTACATATTGATAATTGTTGACGAGTGCACATACCTGAGACATAGAGTCCAGCTAGATAGGTTCAATTTGGAGAAGGAGGTCAACCACCGAATCAAACTCGGTTGGGTAGCGTTCGGGAAACTACGCCAGATATTTTCATCCGATATCCCTCAGTGATGACCTACGTTCTGAGACGTGGCCGCTGACTAAGGGCTTCATGCGGAGGTAATGGACGGGGCACATAGTTTGAAGAACCGATGGGCGTTGGGACCCGAAGGTACTGTAGTGGCCACCCCGCACCCGACGGCGCAGTGTAGGCAGACCCTCCACAAGGTGGACCGATGACATAAAGAGGTTTGCCGGTAGCCGCTGGAACCAGGCGGCATAAGATCAGGCCTTGTGGGCGTCATTATATGAGATCTAAATACAGCTGTGGATGTCCATATGTTGAGACGACAACGACGACGACTACGACATATTGAATAATGTGATAACAGATGTCCTTTATACAGTTTAAAACTAATCAACCGAAGTACCCCTAACCTATTTCGTTAAAAAGGCCAATATTGCCAGTTTTAGACAAGTAAATTTATTCACACATCAAGAAAATATTGCGAAGATGGTAGTAAGGTTACGATATATTAATAAACATAATGTATTTAGTATTTTTAGAATAGTAGCACTACTATGTTTGTATTATAACCGTATCCGCTACTTAAAGATTATATTCTACAGGAAGGCTCGAAGGAACCCTCGTAACTTTAGATTGTAAGTCGTTCTTTAATGATATCATCAGTCATTCATTTAAAGAATATATGGAAAAAAATGATACTTGACGATTTAAAAGTGCTGTAACAGGCCTACTTGAATAAAGATATTTTGACTTTGACTTTGACAAAGTTTGGATTTCAGTTTTATTCTTAATTTTTTAACAATAATTGTTCTGATACACACAGACACGTAACAATACTTTTTATCTGACACATGAACCCTGTTCATCAGCATTCTGTATCTTCAGGCAAATATTATACATAAATCAGATGAACAGCGAGTAAAGATATGTAAAAGGTTACACATAAGTAAACTTTTAAATATTTTTTACGTGAGACGCTTGAGTACTCGTTTAGATATAACGCAGGTTCAAATTGTAGGCACCACTAAGATTCGCTTTAAAAGAAACTTCCGTGGTTTGACAGAATAATTTCTTATCCACCATTGTGCTTTTCGGTGAATGGGAAACATCGTAAGGAAACCTGCATATCCCGGGAGCAATTTTGGGACATGCCTAGACGACAAACTTGCAGTGGAGCATCGCGGTAGGTAAAACCCTGTCTCCTATGAATAGTTTAGCCTATGTTCAGCACTGGGATGTCCTTTTTACGTCTTTTAAACCTGTAACATGCTACTATTGGGCAAAGTTGTTCCGTTGCTGTTTGTAGTAGTGTGGTTTAGTGGGAATCTACCTCAATTATAAAAGTAATTGTTCTTGTAATTGAAGGCCTATTTTGTGGAATGTAGTTATTTCTAAGGGGAAGAAATTATGTTCCTCGAAATGGGAAACCTTATCAGTTAAAACTTTTATCAGAAATCTAATATTTTGATTTGGTAGCGTTATAGGTTAAATTAACCAATCTAAGCTTACGGACTATAGTAATTATTCAAGTTGAGAGTATTCTCTTAGTTATGCTTATCTATTGATGAGCTCTAGTGTCACACAGATTACAACTAGGCCACAATAAAAAAACGAACCACAATCCTATAAAAAATACTATATTTCAATAGTAAAGGACCTCCTTCATTGTGGCATTAATATAATGAATGATTATTCATCCATATGTAATGAATATGAATAAAAGAGAATGATATTACGAGGCTACTACAAACTAATACTCAAATTTCATTAAGTCGCATACAAAGATGAAAATAATACGTTGAAGTTATATCTTACCTTCCAAAGCTTTTATAAATCCCTTGCTAAGAATAAGGAACTTATTTCAAGAAATAAAACTACTGTACACTTTAAAACTCAAGAAAACAGATAAATCTTTTCAAAAAATATAGCTCAGTCGGGTAAAAGAGAAATGTAATAGCAGTGCTTCTGTTTATTGTATTTCTACTAACTTATTTCAGTTTCAGTAGCAGTTAATTGATTGTTTTCTAATTTTCAATGGCTTTCTGTATACTTGAAGTAGCAACAATAGGTGTAAATTGTTTTAAAATCAATTCCATCTACCAATGTTTTAAACTTAGCCTTTGTTATTAAACTTTTAACCTCGATAAAACAGATAAATCTCTTCAAGAAATAAAGCTCAGTATTGTAAAAGATAATAAAATAATAGCAGTACTGCTGTTTATTGTATTTCTATTACTTATTGTGCAGTTAATTGATTGTTTTGTAAATTGCAATGGATTTATAGACCATTGAAGTATCAACATTATTATAAATTCTTTTATTTATAAATAGCAACTCCAATTGATATCGCTTTAAACAAAGGCTTTGTTATTGGTATTGAAATAAGAAACTTATGTCAAGAAGTAAACTAATATACGCTTTTAAAACACGATGAAATAGATAAATCCTTTCAAGAAATTAAACTCTGTAGCGTGAAAGAAAATTAATTAACAGAAATACTCCGAGTATTGCTGTTAAATGATCAATGTATTTAGAGAGCATTGCAGTAACAACATTAAATATATAAGTTTGTAACAACAACATAAATACACGCTATAATTTTAGCTTTTGTTAATGGAAATGTAATTGTTTGATACAAATAAGGAACTCAATTCAATAATATAATTACTGTACACTTTTAAAACTTTATAAAACAGATAAATCTTCTCAAGAAACCAAGCTCAGTAGCGAATGAGAATTAATTAATAGCGATACTGGTGTTTGTATTTCTATTAAATTATTTTGCAATTTATTGAATTTGCAACCGATTTGTAAACTAGTGCAGTATCAATATTAGGCGTAAATTGCTTTTCTAACAATTCCATTTGCATATTGCTTTATACTCCGACTTATTTAGTGGTTTAAATATTTAAAACAATTAATGGTTTTTATAGAAGATATATTACAACAGTCGTGTCGATCGGGTTTTACAAGGTACTTTTAATTGATGTCGCGATAAAGAGAATTATAGCGGAGGTTCTAGGTTCGATACCTGACAGGATGAGCTTAGGAAATTGTATATTTAAATTTATCTAAGTGTGGGCAGTCAAGAAGCTTGCCGTGGCTACTACCGTGCCAACAAGCAAGTATCAACAAGCATATAATTTGCGTGCTTGTAGAACTTTGTAAACTATTGCAGTATCAATATTAGGTGACCTTTAAGAGGTGAGTTACGCCCTTCTATGCAACCATCTTAGACTGTATTATCACTCACTCAGCGTATTACGCTGTAGCAGATTGTGCAGCTTCTGGTCGTTAGCGTTATCTCGTGGTGGGAAGTAATAAAGTCACGATGCGCTAAACTGAAAATCTACGGAGACCGTTCCAGACTGAAGTATGCGGCTCTTGCCGAGTACTCTTTTATAGGCTGTAAACCCAGCAAAACAAGGGCCTTCGTATGATAGTAGAAGCTCCGAAGTACGTCAGAAACGACGTCATCCACCAGTAACACCAGGTGTTCGTCTGGAAGTTGGTGACGAGTATGTTCTGCCACACGGCATTGCCAGCCAGCACCCAAGAGCAGCAAACACTGGGCATCCCCTACCTCGTGACTTCCTGCTGTCACCGCTTTCTGACGTAGGCTATGTTGACTGCGAAGATAACGCAATTGCAGTGGCGATACCCGAATTGGACAACTAAACTAAAGAACCAGCCCATATGATTTTGGGCACAATAGAGTACCAGGCAGCAAACTAATGTCTGAGGAGAATGTTTTGGAAAGGAGGCATTGCCTCGAGGCCCGAGCCCCTCAACCCCCCGCAGTCGAGAAGAACCCAGGATGGATCTCCAGTGCGAAATGGTGGGTATAGCAAGAAGGCCCCTTGGCCTTCTTCTGCGATACGGTAATCTTGCTAAAGGAACACCACGCGAAAGAGAGGGTGAATGCAGTGGAACCTCCCTCTCACCGCGGACCGTAAATCCATAATTGGATTCAGCGGGTACACCAAAAAAGAATGCGAAAGGTGAACTTCTAGTTCCTCATAGATAGATGAAAATGGTTACGATGTAATTAAGCGGGTATGTCCAAGTCTCCTGTATCGCCGAATCCTCCAGTCCTGACCTGTCTTAAGACGGGATTCGTCTGTAAATTGCTTTTCCCAGTGACAAAAAAGGACTATGCTGACATTCAAATGTTTACTTGTCTGCAAAAATACTTAATTCTTTATCTACACCCAAGGAATTGCAATATTAATACATCGCAATAATTAGAACAAGGTTTTGTATGTTCTTTAGATACGCATAATTTGCTTCTACATTTAATTTTGCCTAAAATTAAATAAAACGTTTGAAGCCATGTGCATTTCCTAGCATTCGAAGGTATTTTAAAATATAATCTCAATTTTTTCTTTTCCCCTTTCACAATTTACACAGAATGTATATTTTATTGTAATACAAATGCTTACAAAATATTGTAGCCTGATATAAAATAAAGAAGCTCAGTGTTTTCATTATTGTATAGTTCTTTCTTATTGTGTGTGAAAATAAAAGGGTTTATCGAAATCCTCAATACGAGAAATAATAAATTTACTGTACATTGTTGAAGAGCAGTGGAAATCAGAGATTTATCTTTGCTACGACATTGTTAAAACTTATTTTGTATTACGATATAAAGCCTACAGACATTAAAATTATTGCTTATTGTGTCATAATTTTTCAATTCACATTCTCCTTATCTATGTAACTTGTAGTAATTTTTGATTGTTAATGAAATGAAATGAAAAAACTTTTCATTCATATATTTATAAATATATTAAATTTATATTGTGAACGGTTATGCAGTGCCATGTATTGAAAGCACATAAAAAGATTCGTTCCTATGTGATAAGTTTAAGAAGTTGCTATATGGCGTAGTATTTGTCTTTAACCTTTTTTAATATTAACAGGTAAGCAACATTGAAACTCGCAATCCTGGTAAGAGGTAATTTACCTCTTATGATACATATATAGCACTGTATCGTAACGCAAGGGTTTTGCTTGGCATTTCTTTGTTGGTCGAGCAACTAGCGACGACCGAAGCCACGACTCCAGACTCAGAAAAGCTACAAAATGCTATTTCCTAAATTTTCCTCACTGAAAATCGAAAGCGGGACCTCTGCTAGCAAAACAAGGCTGTCAAATACATTGTAATACTAGCAATACCCTGCGGTTTAACCCGCTTAGATAAGGATCTCGTGGCAGTGGAAAGGCTACTAAGAACTATAGATTTTATTTTTGAAATTACTTCGTTTCAGATTATTAGATACACACTTATATTCATAATCTAATAAATATACAGATTTAAACTTTACAATAACAACTACAATTTAAAAATACTCTACAGGTATTGAAAAAAATATTTTAATTTGGTCCTTATATTTAAGTAATTTATAGATTGATAACAATTTGTTAAATATAAAAACAAAAATTAAAAATGCATCACTTTCTTCTATAATATTAGAAAACATATTAAATTGTCACAGAAATTCCCTATATACAACATTTGACACTGAAGTTCGACTCAAGATACGTTATTTTGTTAATATTGAGATTTTTTAATTCGTTATACCTTTTGAATGGAATTTACGATTTCAATAATTTCAAAAGTATTTTATAGAAATTTAAACGGTGTTTAATAAAATGAGAAAAGGATTAATATATGAATAATATGGTTTCATTATTGTAGCCACATTTAAAATGAAAAAAAAAGTAGTGGCATAACAACAGTCATTAGACTTATGGTATCACATTTTTTTTATTGTAGATATTTATACGTTCTATAATACTGCTGAACATTTTTTTGTTATATCTTCAATAGTTTCTACAGCGCACGCGATAACTGATTTTTTTGTTTCACACCTTTGGTGACATTAATGATTTTTTCTTAGGGAACCCTATTTTTTGAGAACTTAATATAGCCTGTGTCGCTCAGTGAACATGCAGCTTTTTAATGGTGAATTTTTTTTTTGATATCGGTCCAGTAGTTTTTATGTGAAAACGTAACAAACATAAATACAAAAACACAAGCGTTTCCTCTTTAAAATATTAGTTTAGAGATAAATGTACAATATAATATATGTCAGAGACATATACACACATCCATACTGGAGGCGTTGGTGGGTAATGTTGGTGCAATCAAACACTTTATTAAGTAACTCGCGGACCGCCACTCGAGAACTACTGAGAAACGGGCGACAGATTGTCATTATTGACTCTGTCCCAAGCTGATAGACAGATGGCGCCAGCGTTCCACAGATTACAGCACTCCGACATATATAAGTTAATAAGATATTTTCATTCTACACAAATAAAACCACGTGAATGAATCATTAAGTCGGGTTTTGACATCGCAGTAGCTATTGCTCATGGCAATTATGGTTTTTTGGTTTTTTATGTATTCGCAACCCCATGGCAATGATGCCATCGGGTTTCCCTGTATGCTGATAATTAACATTACAGCCCAGTGAAGCGATACTGCCACCCTTTTAGGGACGCACCCTATGACATCGATTCAATTGAGAGATAAAATTCTATATATACGTACAACTATAAATATTAGGTTGGCGAGACAATAATTTCAGTTTTCCATTACATTATATTGTACGTGTATGATTGTGACTGCTTTAAGAAGGCTCGATTGGTTTAATGACATGTTTTGTGTGTTCAATTGAGTTCTATAAATTGAATCAAAAATAATTGAAATTGACAATTTGTTCTGGATTTGGCCATATGACTACCACGGAAATTATACGGTTATCACCAGGATCAAACTCTATGATTGTATAAATACATAAGCAACAAAGAAGGAATACCCAAATCCACGTCTTCGGGTCACGACCGAAGCCTCCCTCACATCCGTCCGTGGAAAAGCGTGAAAATTTAATATCCTTTACATTGTGTGATAAATATTTATATGTATATATATACATATGTAATTATTTGTATGTACGAGTATATGTATGAGTATTTGTATATATTTACAATATTCTGTATATATCTGTATATATTATTTTTATGAATTGTATGCCTATTTATTTATACACACCACTTACCTTCTCTCTCCTTTCTTTGACGGGTTCTTTAACGCCAGGGTTGTCTGGAAGAGATCGCTAATGAGCGATAAGACCGCCCAATTGCACACTAAAAGTACCTTATACTGAGTAATTGTAAATCTATTTTTAGCGTGGTGTTCAATAAAGAATATTATCTATCTATCTATCCTTAATTAAAATTGTAACACAATATTCTATTCTTTTACTTCCCCTGGCACTTCTTTGAAACATAAGTTTAAATAGCATAGAACACCTGCAAAGTAAACATCATTCTTTACAATATCCTACATGCTTATACTTTAAATTACATACAGAATTATAATTTTTTTATTACAAAATTCTTGGTAAACTCGATAGAGAGTAATCCGTTTGTAACTTCACGTAAGTGAAGTAAGTACATATTTTCTGCAAAGGAAACATGTTACAGCTTAATTTAAGTTTTATTTAATGCAAAGAGACCATTATATTTACCTTATTCCAATCACCCTTTGTGATCTTTTCTAATGGCATCGTAAAAGATTTTCTTAATGGCTGCCATCGCTTACGCAACCCAGTTTAAAATTAATGAGGAAATCCTTCAAGCCCGCGCTGCCGTGATTATCAACCGTTGAAAAAAAAACAATTAAGCACATTTTGTCTCGGACGAGAATGTTGAAGCCTTCTGTTTTAATTAAAACCGTGGTTATTTTTAAGGATTCCGTGGGAACAAGGTAAAAAATTACGATTTTATACATAAAACTTTGACAATTCGAACTTAGACTTCAAGTTAATCTTAAACTTGAAATACCAAATGCCTTATGTCATATTTTATAGGTTTTTTTGTTCCTAATTACTATAAAATAATAAGGCAGAATATGCCAATCCTATTTTATAAGAAAAATGCGTTTAGAAATGTATTTTCTATTATATAAAAAATTAACTAAAATAAAAATTTAAAATATCTGTAGTACAATCGCTTCTTCTGGCAATTTTGAATTATGCAGGTCCTTGTTACCCAGATTTCACTAAAGAACTTCTGTATAAGATGCAGCGTCTACAAAATCTATGCGTACGATTTGTATTCGGTGTTCGAAAATATGATCACATATCACTTTATCGTCAAGAACTAAAGTGGTTTTCTATCAGATATCGTAGAAATGTTCGTGGTCTTTCTATCCTTTACAGAGTTATATTTTATCCACAGAGTCCCACTTATCTCAAAGAACGTTATCATTTCTTGTCTGATAGTAAGCCCAATCTCCGTTCTCAATATGAAGACAATCTCAAAACACCCTTCAGTCAAACGCAGATATATAAGAAGTCCTTTACCATGAAATTTGTTGGATTATGGAACTCACTCCCATTACACATTCGTCGGTCCGAATCACTACCAATTTTCAAGCATCGTTTAAAGGAATATTACTTTTCTCAGGATAACTAAAATACAAAATGATTAAGTTCATAGCTATTGTATTTATTATATATACGCCCATATTATATTATTTACATAATTATATATACACACACCCAAATTATTTATTAATATATATGTTAATTTTATATGTATTGTTTAATTAATTTTATAGAGATATAACTAACGTAAGTGTCTGTACTTCTTTGTACCTCTCGCTCCTGCTTACTTCTCCTTTCATCAAAGGTTGTCTGTAAGAGATCGCTATAGCGATAAGGGCGCCTTTGCGCACTTCGCTAAATATTGTTTATTTATAAAACTTACTCGTATTGTATATGTGTGCAATAAAGTATAAATAAATAAAAATAAAATAGATAAAAATATAATTTTATATTTACATTATCAATAAACCATTTTAATCAATAAATATGCCCCGAGACACCAAAAGGGAGTATGCAAATTTGCACGTAGGATAGAGGGTGATTTGCTACATTTAATTAATTTTAATGCAGATAAATATTTACTCTATATATACATATATGAATAAATTGTAGATCTTTTGTTTGTAGGTTACTTTCTATCAAAGTAATTCCATAGGAACGCGACAATTTAATGGTATGAACAATATGATACTAAGGCAGAGTGAAGCGTAATTGGTTTGAACAATCTATTATATATATATATATATATATATATAAACTAGTAATATAAAAGATATACAATCTAACACAAACTTCTAAAACTCAAAATATTAAAATTCATCTTTTACGTAAGCGTTTAATAGATTCCTCTGTACAAATTTTCGCAAAATAAACTAATTAATATTTGAAATAACTAAATAAACATGTCGTGTGCCGTGTTACATATAATAATACAAGTTGCTAAAGAAATCCAATTTTAATATTATAATATTAACTTTGTGCTAAATGTAAGATAATAGCAGATATTGATACTAATTCTTTTAAACTTAAATTTTCGTGGTTTATTAAAATATTGACTATTTGAACGGGTACATACCACGATGGCGTTTTTTTTATTATTTATTATTTCTTTTTTTTTTTAATTTTGCCGATATTTCGACCCAGTTGCATGGATCGTGGTCACGTTACTGCTGTGGTCGGTTGTGTCAAGCTGTCAAGGGCAGAATCTGTCTACCCTTCATCTGATCCTTTTATTTTTCACGGCACCCACATCCATTTTTCTTTAAAAATAAAAAAAAAAAAAGAAAATAAAAATACCGCCATCGTGGTATGTACCCGTTCAAATAGTCAACAGATATTGATAGATTGATAACATTGTAAACAAACATCAAGTGTACAAAACGACCCTCTACGTTTGTTTCTATTTAGCATGAGAATGTGAACAGACATACTATTTTATTTATAAAGCCTGAAGTCCACAACGCTCTAGGTGTTAACATGACGTCAAGTATTATTTTGTAGACTTGCCACACCTTCATTTGCCTTGGAAATAAGGTGACATTTAAACGTTTTTCTATATAGGTATATAATGTGAAAATGTTGCCTGTCTGTTACGTTGACACCGCTAAATCAATTCCGATAAATTTTTATACAGACACAAACAAGACTTACAGTCGGATATGCTCGTAAGTTAGTTTTCATAAAAATAAACAAGCTTAAGAAGGGTGTTATGTACAACTTAGCTATATACGAATGTTTATATATTAAAATACAGGATTATATTAAAAAAAAAATTAAAAGTGCCTGCGTTACTAGTGAACTCATTTTTAAGTCTTGTTTATAGTTATACAATTCACAAAACTTTCGATTTCCGAGACAAAGAGGGAAGGAAAAAGGAAGATATGTTAGGAATTTAACTTATTAAAATATTAAGTGTCGAAAGTTATTACAAATAATCTATCGAAATCTCAAATAACGAAATGCAAATAAAAATGCCACATGATTTTGTTAATATTAGAAATTATTAATTTAATTTTTTTTAATTTAAATTTTAGAAAATATCTGATAAAAAATATTTTATTAAATGACTAGTGGCAAATTAAAATGCAACATGTTATTAGTAAATATTATAACTACCTAACCTTCAAACGTATTAGCATAAAAAAAACGCTGCAGATCTTCGTGATACTTATCAAGAGTTTTACCAGTAAAAATTTTACACTCATGCGCCTTAAGAAGTTTCACTTCAAAAATATCCCTAACCAACGAGCACATAAATATTTTATATAAACCATATGGATGAAGGAGATGCTACAGGGTTGCCAAATAAAACGACGCCTAATAGGTTGCAAGATTTAAATATATATACAAACATAAATAAATAAATAAAATTTTTAACAAAAAAATAACCACCTTCAGAACCAACTCTTACAAATGTATTAATATCCTCTAAAAAGTTAAAAATAATTAGTATTCTTTTCTTTTTTTGTTAAAATTTTTATTCATTTTGTGAATTTGAAGAAACCAAAAAAATTATCTGAATAGAACACACCTAACAAACGATGTTTCTTATATAAGACAGCATCGTTTAAATGAATCTACTTTACAAACTGAGATTCACATTGGTACCGCCACACCGGAGATCGAACCCGGTTATTTAGCCACCCCGCTATCACCAGTTTTTTATATGATAATCGAACATATCACTTATACGCAAAAGATTCCCTCCCCCCACACACCCGGCTATCACCGCTTCACACATAATACTGTAATGCAGCAACAAACGTAAAGTCATTGCCATTACTTTACAGACAATTACATATTCTGCCACAAATCGCACCCTGTGTATAAGCCGTTGAGGAGTTCCATTGACCATCATATTTAACAACGACAATCACTTGACCATACCAATGTTACGATAGGTGACTCAAATATCTGGAAAGCCTATAAACGATTCTGCTGAGTATCGTCAATTCGCTCCTTAGAATTGAAGAAATCCGATACTTTGTCAGGGATCCTAAGATCAAAACCGTAACAAACTTTCATCAAACAACCGTTGAAATAAACCCTTTCTAATAAAAACGAATCATCGAAATCGGTTGGCGTGATCTTGAATTATTCGTCCATTTGTCGCGCACTTGCTTAATGCAAATTCAAAACTTATCCGGTTTACTCATGCATGCCATGATCAGACCTGGATTTAAAAAAAATGGCAACCTACGACAAGCACCACCTTTCATGATAAAAAAATCATCAAGATCGGTTAACCCAGTCGAAATTTTGAGGTAAAAAACATACAAACGATTTGATAACCTCCTCCTTTTTTTGAAGTCGGTTAATATAGTGGGATTAATCCACTCGTTGTTATACAAGCGTGACTAAAAAGGCAACATGCAAATTGACGTATATTAATCCAGTCGCAATCGCAATCCTCTCAAGTCCCATAACAATATACTTTGGGTCGAAATTCGTTCAAACTTGACCAATTTTCCTCAATTCCCAAACAAAGGGAGGGAGCTTGTCCTAAAAATACGCTATTATTAATAATTTAATGCTAATGAACAGAATTCATTGCGAGGACGAGAGAAACAACAGACGTTTTACATTTTATGAAACCATTATTTTTTATATCATTTTATATTATGACTGTGATGACTATGTTCGACCACAGACATGAGGTCCTGAGTTCGAGTCAAGGCGAATTCAAAAATAGATATTGAGGTTTCTGCTAATATTTTTTCAATATTTGCCAGAAGATGGGAAGTTATCATTGTGATCTACCACCGTGCCTCGGAGAGCACGTTGAGCTACGCTGAGAGAGCTCAGGTCGTGTCGGATTGTCGTCACATCGGACTATGGGAATGAATGAATAAAAAGTACAGTAAAGGAATAGATAGTGCATTTGTATGACTGTCAACATGCAGTGGCGCAGCCTGGTGGATCTATGCTCTAAAAACCCCCTCTCCTATGAGTGAGGAGTTCTGTGCCCATTAGTGGAACGTTATTGGGCTGCTAAGTCCCGTCAAGATCAATCAAGTTTCAGAGATTAACGAGACTATTATTTCAAAATCAAAATCGAAATATTCTTTATTCAAGTACGCTCAAAAAGCACTTTTGAATCGTCAGTACTCCGTCCGTTGATAATAAATTTACCACCGATTCGGAAAATTGATTCCACTGAGAAGAAACCGGCAAGAAACTCAAAAGTTACTCCTTTAAATATAGTTTTTCTGTAGGTTACAATGTGTTTAGCTTTCATGTGCAACTGGAATCAAGTCCATACAGCTTTGTCATTTAAATAATCTTCAATATTATAATGTTTTTTGTAATAGGACGTTTTTAACACATTTCTTAAATCTATGTGGAGACAGACCCAGAAGTAATTCGAGTATCTTATTAAAAATACGCATGTTCAACTCAACAAATGATTTCTGAATCTTCTTCACTCTAAAATATGGCATTACAAGTTTGTTTTTATTTCTTGTATTAAAATTATGTGTTTCCCTTCGTTTTCTGTATAAATGAATATTATCACGGATATATAAAATATTATTCAATATATATTGCGACGGTACCGTGAGAATTGATATTTCTTTGAATTTTTCTCTTAAGGAAACGCGAGATCCCAATTAATATTTTTTTGTAATAGAAAGACAATTTCAATATCCTCCGCCTTACCCCATAAAAGCATGCCCTAAGACATAATGCTATGAAATCAAGCGAAATACACCATTTTAGTAGTGTTCAACATCAGTGTATTGCCTTACTTTCCTAACAGCAAATGCAGCTGCACTCAGTTTGCCTGCCAGTCTTAATATGGACACCCCACTGATGCCCAGAGTCTAAGATTATTCCTAAGAAGACTGTAGACATAACTTTCTTTAATGGACTATCACCTATATTATACTACTATTTTTAGGATCCTTATTTTTATAAAAATGTATTCTAGAATATGGGCTGTCCCTCAGAGAGACACGGAATTAACATTTTTTAATAAGAATTACTTCGTTAAAATGTTTTTCTTTTGTAATGTGTTGTAATTTAATTCGTTTCTTCTGTCTATCTTTCTAATTCTTTGTTGACTAATGTTGTTGTTGTAATATGCCGAGCTGTACTGCCTTTTTGGGGCTGTGTGGAGGTTGCACGGCATTTGAATCACTTGTTGTGGCTTAAATGCTGTGCAAATTTATTATATTAATAGTTAATTATGTTCACTTGTATCACACTGCTCTGTATAAAGTTTTCTTTCTTTTCTTTCTATATGGATGTAAAATATCCAGACTTTTTTGCATTTGGCAAAGTGAATTCAACACACTTAGTTTTTGGCGAGTTTAATATAAAATTATCAACAGAAAACCAACGTGAGACATGTGACAGGGTACTATTAACATCGTCATAATTTTCTACCTTTCTATCTACTTAAAACAGCAAAGAAGTATCGTCAGCAAATATATCACATTTGTCTTTCACAGAAATATCATGTATACTTTTAAATGACTGATTCAAAAGCTGTTTAATTTTTATTTTGAAACATTCATTCCAATGTTTTTAATAGACAGGATTTTGATTTGAAAAACTAAAATACATATTATTCTTTATATTACATTTAGATAGTGGTCAAATTTGCTTCGTATGTTGTTTTCATGGATAAAAGCCAGGAAAAACGCCACCTCAGGCAGATATGTCAAGAACAGAATCCATGCACCTCTTTCCTTACCACTTTACTACAGCCAGGTTTCTCTTTTCTTGTTTGAAATACTATTTGTGTGTTAGTACAAATTAATTAACTTTTCTTTTATCCACTTAGCACTACATTAATTAATATACACACTAGACATTTCCCTTTGCATATATAATACAGATGAGACATAATTATGTGATGATCAAGATAAATTTTTAGTCATATACAACTATAACATTTAAAAAGATTGAGATATACGTATATTGATAAATATTTTGCCGTGTGTTAGTGATTATTATTATTTTATTTGTTGGATTGCCATTAAATTACTATATTTGTTAATATGCTGAGGTAATTATATCAGTGAAATGGTTACATGCACTACATCCGGTTTAACGCTATTCGGGAAATTCTCAAATTTAATAAACACTTCTGTTTAGTCGTAGTTTTCACGACTACTGTAATTGGTGGACTTATTATTTTTTGAGTTGGGCGTTTAGTACAAGAAATGTACCACATATTGACTCGCGTAACGTCGTGACCACGATCCATGCAATTGGGTCGAAATATCGGCAAAATTAAAAAAAGGCCATCGTGGTATGTACCCGTTCAAATAGTGAATATGTTAATAAACCACGAAAATTTAAGTGTAAAACAAATGTACCACAGTAGAATAAAGAGACATTCGCCTAGTGACTGTTCATAGTTTGTATCAACGTTGGTATTATTTTAAATGATTCATAAATTGTCCACAGTTCTTTAAAAGTGGGACTCAAGTGTATATAAGTTCATCATTTTGTGATAACATAGTGTTCATCGATTGAATATTTTAAAATGTTAGTTTTTTGACCATTTGTAAAATAAAGTTAACATTATGTTATTAGCTTCTACCCCATTAATAGAGGTTTTTATTTATTATTATGCATTTATATGTACAGTTAAGCTTATATTACAAGGCTTCCATTTGAAGCTTACGCTACTAGGATTAATCCACCAGATTTATAAAAAGCATTTGTACGTATTCAGTTAAGCCAGACTTCCGTTTTACATTACAATTTATATTTTTATGTATCAGTTAAACCACCCCATTGGTCTAGTGGTCAGCTTATTCGGCTACAGAAATAAGGTCCTGGGTACGAGCCCCGGATAGACTGGACTGGACGCATTAAACTATCGATATTTGAGCTTTCTTTTGAGAAATTTTCGGTATTTCTCCGAAGTGGAAAAATTACCTCGGAGAGCAGGTTAAGCCATTCTTTCTTTTATACATGTTATTTTAAAAATATTAACACCATTTTAACCCATATCAGTAAAATTCTATTGAAGTTGAATGGTTAGACGTTATTCCAACAACACAAGCGTTTCTAAACAAAACTTCCGTAAAAAAATATGTCCAGTCTAGCACTTTTTACGAGAATATTTTCCTGCGTTGGAATTTTTATTTTACCTCGCTATCCAACAATAGAAGTGGTATACGTAAGCTTGAAATTAAACACGAAGCCATACAATCTCACCTATTTTTGTTCACCATAATTACGTATATTTAGTTCGAATCCTAAGGGTTGATACAATCTGCTTATTACAGTTCCTTTAGAAGAATAATGACACGATTAAAGAAAACGAGTGTGCTGTCAACCACATGACTGAAGTATACTAGCTGTCCGTTGGCCTCGCCTCGCATTTATTAACTCATTCCCCAAGTCAAGTCTATGTCAGGAATGAGAAATAATCAGTAAATTAGTAATATGCTTATAATTTTAACTGTTTTCAAATTCAATAGGATTTAATAATGAAAGTCAATAACCAAACTAAAGTACTCTTTAACTCCACTATGCTTAATAAACTTTTTTGTCAACCGAATCTTCCATCGGTTCGGATTATCATATCTACTAAGAAGAATTCAGCAAGAAACGCAATATTTTCTCTTACCTTTTAATGTTATTATTAACAAAGCAAAACAGTTGCATCATCAACATCCATTAACATTAAATAGACAATTATCATTATGACACATTAAAGGTTTTAAATTGGAGAAATATACTACACTTAGCTTTGTATTGCAGAGTAGCCCGATTTACAAACACAAATAGCTTAAAAGACTATAACTAGTAGCTAAAGCTGATTAAAACTGTGAACTAAACTAACTTCTACGACACATATACTTTTATGTTTTTACAAATGAGGCAATTATATCTAAACACCAATTAATGTTTGCCGCCAAATACATTTGTTAATTACCTCATTTATTAAGATACTTCCATTCCCTATTAGTTTTTAATAATTGCAACTAATATAATTTAAGTAATTCTAATCATTTATGAAACACTAAAACGACTCTATAACAAATTGGCATCAATTTTAGTATTTAGAAATCCACCAAAGGGAAGGCCATTGTTTCTAAGAATACAATTTAGTCAAACAATTCGTTGTTTATTTTCCGTATCCTTTATTTAAAACATTATTTGATATATACTTAACCAACATAAAGAAGTTTTACTTTAAAAGGTTGTAGTTTATAGGGAAAGTGATTGATAGTTATACATTTTTAAATCATCTAATGACATAATGACATTTCATTGATACCAAAACGTCACTTTTACCCTTGTAAACCACAACAAAATATGTAGTATTCGAGATTCTGTGGTATTTTGGTTACCATACTAAACTGTATTATAACTTCATTGACAGGCGAGACAGGACTCTGATCTTCGTCGTAGAATAACAAAAGGAGGAAGGATATATTAATGCCAAGTATTGATCTGAATTATTTTTAATAGGGGTAAAACTGTTAATGACTAATAAAAAAATATAGACGAATTGATAACCTCCTCCGTTTTTTTGAAGTCGGTTAAAAATAAAATAATAATGGACTATAAACGAAATTTCCGAAATATAAAACATTTGTAGACTGAATACTATCCGGTGCTTGTGACTTTGTCCACATTAGCGTCACACATTAGCGAGCCTCTTAACTCTTTCGAGAAAGAGGATTTTGAGAGCATAGACCCAACACGCAGCTCAACTGCGGATTTGCAGGAATAGTACACAAGTGTATGCGCTAACACAAGTGCACTCTCTATTTCCTCACTCTCATAGAGCGATGTGATGCTAATCCTACATGACCATAGGTAGATCAGGCGCAGGACTGATGGCTTAACGTGCTCTCCCAGGCACGGGGAAGAAGCGCAACGCAAACTTTCCAACTTCTGGCAAATACTGAAAATTTCTTAACAGAAAACTCGATATTATCGTAGCCTCTCTAATACTAATGGTGGAGACGGCCATTTTTATTCAGAGGCAAAGTTAAATGATTATCATTAGTTTTATAGCTAGAGTTTTTACAATTATCAATTTTACATTCGGTAGTTGCAGAATTCTGAATTATTGCAAAGTTCTTTTAACTTATCTATAATATCAACTATAGTGGTCTCATTTTTATCACAATCTACATTAGCATTGTTATTAATTATTTCATTTATATGCATCTTCCATAAGACCTGTATTATATAATTTAATTAAACGTGTAACTGGACTTAATTTTTTGAAACAATGCCTTCAACCCACTTATTCATATTACTTCTATAATCTCTATCTTTACCTCCCCAGCATATAGCTTTTGTACTTTATGTATATGATTCACATGACTTTCAACATTAGGTCTTAATAGATCAAACTTAGTTTAAAATGGTTATTCAGGACCCAGGACTCGAACGTAGGCACTCATGTCTGCGGTCGAACACGTTGACTACTAGACCAATGAGGCAGCCTATTATAAATTGATACATCTCTTTAATTAAATATTTATCGTTACTTATATTATTTTGCATAGTAATAGCTTAGAGTAATGCCCATGCACTCGCTTTGTTAGAAGAGGTTCCTGATTCGATTCCCGACAAAGCCAATTTAGTATATTCAATTTCCTAAATTGTCTAAGTCAGGACTGATGGAAGGCTTCGATGGTGAATAATAAATGATAGTCAGCACTTTACTAATGATAGTCACTAAGTCATGTCATTAACCAAAAATTCTGATACATACACAGACACAATTCAAATAATGTTAGTGAACTAAATACCAATAAAGCTATTTAAAAATTAAAATTACTTCGGCATTTCCGTATTTGGTCAAAATCACTAAATGATTCGCAATGTCTTAATAAAAAATATCCGATATCCATTTTCTACACATATACGCAAATAGACAGATAGAGTTACTTTGTATTAACATAGATTTTCCAAGTTAAAATTGTATTTAAATTAAAATTCACCATGGGATAGCTAAAACTAACATTTCAACGGAGTTTTGAAGTAAGTTAAATTCACCATTCATATTTTTAATTAAATTTTTCTCGAGCTGATGTTTTATGTGGGCAAACATTTGTTTGAAAGAGAATATTTCGCTTGAAACAGCTCTTGCAACTTTGTATTTCGGATTGAATGTTCTAGTATTATTTATACTAAACGTGATGCAAATTAAATTATGTAGGTCATATTTGTAGCATAAAAACAAATAATAACAAAAAGTGTGGTTTTCTATTAAATTCAGATTATACATAGGTATATTATTCTAAGTAAAATTTGATTGAATAAAGACTCTAAAGCGTAACGCAAATCTTCCTTAGCATGCCACTTTAAAGTAATAATAAGATAAATCCTACATTAATAGCAAGAAAATCTTAAACTGATTATAAAGAATGAAAGATAAAACCTTTTTCTTGAGCTTTCAATAGAAGGTGTTAAACAATATGTTGTATAAACTGTGCAAACATTATTTAAAAATATATTTGAACTTGAGTTATCCACTCAATAACGATAAATTTATTAACGATTGAAACTCAAACACGATATTATGGATATAGGGAAAGTGTGAACAAATAGTAGCAATTGAAATATACTATAAGGGGTTGAAACAGCAGAAGTAATTCATAAGGTAATGTAATTCAATAATGTATGAAATTAATATATTTAATAGTAAAATACTTCTGTAAAAAGTAAGTAAGTAGCAACCCATTAGCGACGTCCCACAGCTGGGCACAGGCCTCCTCACTCATACGAGAGAGGGTTTTTAGAGCATAGACCCACCACGTTGCTCCATTGCGGATTGGCAGGCATAGTACACAAGTGTACTCTCTATTCCTCCACTCCCATAGTCCCACGTGACGGCAATCTTACACGACCGGAGAGAGATCAGGACCAGGACCGACGACTATACGTGCTCTTCGAGGCACGGAGGTGGATCACACTGCCAAATTTTTCCCAACTTCGGTTAAATATTGAAAAAATTTTAATCGACAACTCAATATCGATTTCAAATAGTCCCGACCCGGGACTCGAACCCAGGACCTCATGTCTGTGGTCGAACATGCGCAATCGACTCAAATAGTCAAAATACTTCTGATTATTATTTGATTATCGCACACTTTAAACTAGAAATGCACGTTCAATTTTTAAAAAAGTAATTTTAAAATGATATGTTGCCTTCGGACTATAATCGCACCCAAAAATTTGAGTCTACTTTTGAAAGAGTGTGTCTTATATTACGAAAAATGCTGTTATTTTATACAGTCAAGGTTGCAAGTATAAAGCATTATAAATGTCGGAGGGCAGGTATCTGTGGAACGCTGGCGCCATCTATCGGCGTGGGACAAAGTCAATGGTGGCAGTCCGGCGGGATTCTCTCGGCAGTTCTCGAGTGGCGCTCAACCGAAGCGGTCTACTATTGGAACTGTCGCGTTCCTAGTTAATAAGTTTGTGTAAATTGATATCGGGAACATTAAGTGATTGAACATTATAATCCGACTTAATTAATAAAGTGTTTGATTGCACCAACATTACCCGTGAAATCCCACAGTATAAGAAATTATATTATGAATCCCATTAATAACGATGTCGGCGGAGAACCCTACGCCCCCGTGCTGTATACTTCTCCGTTCTCTCTTATTCTCCAACATATAAAATATCGTTCGTCTAAAACTCATTTGAAAAATCACTCGGAGACAACCCTGTTCATGATAGTGTATACGTAATATGTATAACTCTACTGTGTATTTTGGAAGCAGAAATTGGATTACAATGTTGTATTCAGAATGCGCGTCGAGTATAAGTAGATGTGTACATAATAATGTGCGAATGTTGTGGGTGGAATTATTTTAAGTATGATCGTGATATTTTGAAAATCAAAAATTTCATAATGACAATTTATATTAAACGACATAACTTTGACGGAAATAACTTCGATTTATGTTTTATGTTCGTCCGCGACATGAGAGAAAGCGAGAGAGAGGCAAACAAAGATGGAGAGAACAAGTTGGATTACCATTCAAAAGTCAAAGCTATTTGAGTCAGTATAAAATAAACAATGCTTTCATTTTTGACCCAAAAATTTGAAAATCTAGGTACCATCTGTTAGATTTTTTGTCAATTTTTAAGTATTGAATGGGACTGACCTGTTACATTGGGTTATGTAACGTTCGTACATTAGTAAAGTCTCCCCGTCGTCAAAGCGAGCATTGAAACACAAATGCTTGACTTTGAATATAGTT
Organism: Elymnias hypermnestra; assembly: GCA_015832385.1. Classification (NCBI taxonomy): domain Eukaryota; kingdom Metazoa; phylum Arthropoda; class Insecta; order Lepidoptera; family Nymphalidae; genus Elymnias; species Elymnias hypermnestra. The sequence goes on from JACTOM010000886.1 coordinate 759,783, forward strand.
CCGTGTAAATTTTCTAGTTTGCGCAATGGTGAGACTATTTATATTACTAGCAGAAGTCCTGGATTAGATTTTCAATTGGTTAAATTTAGTTAATTGCAATTTAAATTGAGTCTAAGTGCTTCCAAAATAAAATATTGCGTTCCGGTAAGATGCAGTCTAAAAATCATCAGAGGTAAAATACCCCTCATAAGCACAGTGCCATTTTACGCTGGTATCATCACATACTGTAATAAAAACATTAAGTTAATTAAGTGAAAGTTGTTAATAAAATCAGTTTCATGCCTCCATTGCCTTGTCTTACTGAGTCTCTTCTCAATAGAATCAATCTTCCGAACTGAAGCATGATTCATTACCAATGGACAGAAATTTTTTGTCCTACTTGACATAAAAAAATACTTTTTTTACTACTAATAATATTGTTCTATTTAGTCAGAGTTGTTGTATAAGTCCGCGAAAGCATATTTTTATCTTTTATGCCTCAATCATTTTGACCTTTGAATGGTAAGCTAACTTTCCTCTCCGTCTCTATCTGCCTCCCTTCCTCATGTCTCAGACGAACATAAAACATAAGACGAAGCAACGTAACCCAAAGTTATGTCGTTTAATAAAAGTTTTAATATGAAATTTTTCATTTCCAAAATATCACGGTCATACTTAAAATTACACTAGCTGAATGGGCAACGTTCCTACCTCTATAGAATACGTAAAAAAGCTGAATGGTTATTGCAGAAGCGAAAAAAATTCATAATCAAAAAACACGACTTGTAGACCCAGATTCCTGCCAAAGTCCGTAAAATATTATAGTAGTGATCGGAAATTGTGAATTTTCAATGCTATAAATAAGTGAAAAAGGGTATTCTTTTAAAATCAATTTAACTTCTGAACGACGGGATGAATATCAAATGTTTAACAGGTAGGAATAGTTTCTAATTGTGAGTGCACCTTATATAACTTAAGAAATAAAAATAAAATTTGTTGTAAATTCTAGTAGGCTACATAAAATTGACAAGTGATTCAAGGGTAACTGTATACGTTTCTACATCAAGCTCCCAGAAGAAGTTACAAAGATGTCTCTTAATAAATTTAAATCATTTATTAAAAGAAAACTAATTGAGAAATCATTCTATAATTTGAAAGAATACTTAGAAAACAAAAAAGCGTGGGAGTGAATGAATCGCTCTATATGTATATAGTTATAGAATAAATTTATAATATATATTGTAATGATGATGAAAACAAAACGTACACCCGACTGAGTTTGTTATGGACACTTCTCAGAACAGGGCGCAAAGGAACCCTCGTAACTTTAGATTGTAAGCCGTCCTTTAATGTTATCATCAGTCATTCATTTAAATAATATATAAAAAAACGATATTTGACGATTCAAAAGTGCTGTGATAGGCCTACTTGAATAACGATATATTGACTTTGACTTTGAATTTAAAATTTCTAGCTTTGTGTTCATATTTTCTCACCTCTTAAACCTTCCTTGAACTTCCACAAATATTTCAAAACCAAAATAGCTAAGTCAGTTCTGCTATTCTCAAGTTTTACCGAAACTAATGAATTGGTTTATATACATACATATTGATATAGATTTAGTAAGTTGTTAAAATTTAGAAAAAGTGTATTAATAAGTGTATTTTTGAATAATGAAACTCCAGTTTCATATTAAATTCTGTTAAGCCGTACATCGCGAAATCAGTTCATGTTTGCGGTGAATTCGTTAACTCCGTAAAGTTCACAGTTCCCGTTAGGTATATTTGCACAATACGTTCAAAATTCGTGCACATTTCATATCTATATATTAAACGACATAACATTAGGTTAGCTTTCTTCGGCTTTACGTTTCACGAGGAAACTCGCGTTACTTAGTCTGTATCACATAAAATATAAAAAGGTTTAGTGAAAGGCAATAAAACTTGATAGTCTTATAAAGTAGCTAATATGTTTTATGCCTTTAAAATAAAGCCATACAACATATTAGGTACTTTTTTTAGAACTTACACTCTAATTGACTGCTAACACGCATTGGGACAGCGTGGTGGATTTAGGAGGGTTAGGGGGAAACGCGTCCCAGTCCTCTTCTCCAAACGCCAAGCTAACCTTCACGCCGTGCACCCTGTTCCTATTAACGAGGCTCTGGCGAGCCACTAATGGCAGTATGACCATTCTTTATAGCTGATCTAAATTTCACTGACCGCTAACAGGCAGCAGCACTGCGATCACCAACCCGCCTCTCAATCGAGGTGATTATTGGCACAACCACAGTAATAACTAAAACAAGACAGCAACGGTCCCTAAGCCTTGGCAGGCCCTCTATTCCTGGCTCTAGCTGCCGTTACGGCAACGGTTGGGTAGGGGTGCTAAGACTCTCCGGAAGACATTCCACTGCCAACCCCAATGACTTGACCTGCTAACATACAACGGACGGACGTTGGGGCCCGAAGATGCTGGAGTGGCAACCCCGCATCGGGCGTAGTAGATAGAACCCCCACAAGGTGGACCGATGACATAAAGCCAGGCGGCGCAAGATCGGGCCTTGTGGGCATCATTACATGAAACCTACGACCATTGGTTGAGACGACGATGGATGCTCCAGAAACCCTGTTTCCTACAAAGAAAGAGGCCTGTGCCTGTCTCTGTGCCTGTGCTTTACTATTTGCGAAATTTTAATGGTTCATTCGAACATATCGGTCTGTGTTGCTTTTATCGGTTTAAGATTTATATCAGTTTAAATATTTTTTATTGACCAGTACCATAAGAAGTGTCATAGGGTAATGTTATTACTACTAGACTACCGGACTTACTAGTTCCCATTATTTTCTGATGATATTTTAAATTCGATGCTAGTTTTTAAATATTTTAAAGTATATTCAATCTATAATGAAAACATGAACACTTAAACGTCCTTGGTATTAAGACAAGAGAATCTGAACGATTTCGGCCTGAAGCAAACATTCCCCGGAAATTACCCAAAGCTGAGGATTTATATTATGTTGTTAGGTAAAGGTACTCTCGCAGTAATCGTTAGGAAATTTTTACTACCCGCATCAAAGAAAATCCGCTGACCTGTGAAATAGTTTGATCCTAACTGGCGGGGAATATACGAGATTTGCAAAATATTCAGGAATTTGAAGCAACTACAAAGTGTAAATAGTGATTAGTATATACGAGTAGACATGATTTTTTAAACATCTCGATTCGATTTCCGGCAAAGCACTACTAGATACTAGAAAAAACGTGAAGACAAGCAAAAAAAAATTTGGTATTATGCTGTGTAGAAACTATAAGAGGTATTTTAACTCTTACCAGGTTATTACGCTGCCATCTTTATCACCATAGCAGCAATAAAAAAGACCTATTAAATCTTTTTTCAACGAAAATTTTATTCAGAAAAAAGCTAGGAATTTTTGTATTAAAATTAGATGATATTATTTATTAGTATTATAATATAGCATATATGTGAGTACCTTATTTTGAACAAATCCATTTAAAAATATTTTTGTTGAATTTGTGAAAGAAAAAGTATTTTTTTATGATGTTATAATGAGACATTTATTTATTTACGTTTTAGTAATAATCCAAATAAAAAATGCAAGAAGAAGATGCTCGAGTAAGGACTTTCTTGCAATCTAAAAAGTGTCGCCTTAAATAGTGATGGTTTTTATATTATTCCACGTATCTACTCGTTAAACTTTGCAGTTAACCCAACACTACAATAAAGCCTATCATAAAAATCTAAGTTATGACGTGTTGTATGCCATTAGAGGTATCCGGCTGATAGTGATAATTACAACCACAAATCCAGATAATTGACCTACGATTAAAGCATTAACATTCAGCACTAATGTGTGCATTAAAACGATTCGTTTTTATACTTTTATTGCTTTTTAAATTTGATGAAGCGCTATTGAAGTGTAACTATTTATAGTAAATCAAATTAAGTTAAAATGCTTGTATATAAAGAAGTTTCACTCCCACCACGTAAACACAAATATATGCGACTTTTAAAAAATATAATATTAATACCGTATAGTTCTAAATAGTGAAGCTCACGTGACTTTGTTTTTGATAAGATGATATCAAAAACTATTTGAAAGGTTTACTGAATAATAGAATAACTATGAAAATATTGGTGAAATCGGCATAAAAATTATTTGGGGTGATAATGTAATACATAATAACTACTCGAATCGAAATATTAACAAAAATATGAAAGAACTGTTAAAGTTAACAGAAATAGGATCAGTCATGGCCTCACACAAAGATCTAATAAACTATTCGCACCATTGACTTGAAATACGACATACATATTCTTTTCACGACGTAAACGCTCACTGAGAGGGAGTTCCCCCTAAACTAGATCGTGTTATATAAGTACAAATCAAACACTGTGATCTCTAAAGCATTTCGCCCAATCGCAGAATACACTGTTAAAGCTTTTACTATAAACGGGCTCTACAATTTTTGACAGATTTACAAGAATGTATATATGGGTTAAGAATGAATGAGTTACTCATCAAATGTTTACTCTACACTGATGATCAAGATGGGGAACAAGTGGAAGAGGCGAAAGAATTTGTATAGTTGGGATCTAAATTTACAAAAGATGGAACATGTGAAAGTTATATTGAAAGGAGATTAAATGCAGGGAATATGGTAAATGGTGGTCTGCACGCCTTTATCAATAGCCAGATAGTGTCTCAAAGGGCTAGACTGGCATGCTGGAGTGTTTGTGCCAACACTTATGTTTGGTAGTGAAAGTTGGGTATGGAAGAAGAATCACAGAAGTAAAATAAATACGGTAGAGATAAGAGCGTTGAGAAACATGAGTGGATTTAAACTGAGTGACAGAGTAAGAAATAGTGTGATAAGAGAACGTTGTGGTATAAAAGAAGATGTAGTGACTAAAATTGAGAAAGGTATGCTTATATGGTTTGGGCATGAATAGAGAATGAATGAAAGGAGTTTGACAAAAAGGATTTATGAGTCAAGAGTGAATGCGAAAGTTGGAAGGGGAAGACCAAGGTGAACGTTCCTAGACCAAATCCAGGACATTTAAAATAAAGGCCAGGTCAAGAGTACTCTAAACCGACGAACTTGTATGAAAGGTTTAATGAGAATGAAAGAAGGATCGTGGCAAGGATCGTGGCAAGTGGAAGGACATTATCTCTGCCTACCCCTATGGGAATGAGGCGAGATGCTATGTATGTATGCAATTTTTTTTTGATTCTTCATAATATTATTACACAGTTTACTCTTCTCGTGCCACAAATATAATATATTTCTCGAGCGCCACCATTTGTCATAACCCCATATTAAGCTTCCTACTTAAAAAATATTAACTACATCAATCACAGTCGACGTTAAAACAACAATTTGGAAGTTATAATTAATTAATATATATTGAATAACATTTTATATATCCCTGACAATATTTAATTATATAGCAAAAAGAACGAAACACAATTTTAATATAAGAAATAAAAACAAACTTGTAATGCCATATTTCAAAGTGAAGAAGGTTCAGAAATCATTCGCTGGGTTGAGCATTCGCATTTTTATTCGATACCCAAACCACTGTTGGGTTTTCCTCCACATAGTTTTAAGAAATATGTTAAAAACGTCCTATTACAAAAACCATATTGTAATGTTGAAGATTATTTAAGTGACAAAAACTTTTGGACGTGATTGCAGTTGCACATGAAAGCTAAACACATTGTAACCTTCTAAAACTATATTTAAAGAAGTAACCATTGAGTTTCTTGCCGGTTTCTTCTCAACGGAATCAACTTTCCGAACCGGTGGTGGACTCAAAAGTGCTATTTCAGCCTACTTGAATAAATAATGTTTTGATTTTGATTTTTGATTTTTAAACGTGACATAATAATAATATAAAAATACAGTAATACTACTCTAACAAATATAATAATAGTGATTCTAAAACCATATTACCCTGGGATCGAGACGTACGCGGGGAACAACTAGTTGAAAATGAAATCTAATCCTTTATCCTAATCGCTGTAAGCGTACCACTTAACACCTTGAAAGCCCAACTTGCTTATCTGTTTACAAAGATTTATTAGAGGAAGAAGCGAGAACGTCACTCGTTGAATGTTGTTTTTTTTGCAACGGATTTAATTTTAAACGGAATTGTTGAGATGTACTCACCTAATTCCTTTGCTTTGTAGTATTAAAACATTTTTGGCGTTGTTTCGTACAGAAATACTGGGCATTACGTGTTATTTAAACGTTATTGCTATTCTTTTGGATGCAGAAAAGCTGCTTTGTCTAAATTAAAACTTTTTAAACGTTATAACTGATAAAAAGGACCGTCGGGATGCATTTAAAAAGGGGGTGAGACTTTTGTTTTATATTAAACGATCGTAGTCAGGCAGAAGCTTAAAAAGCTTCAAAGTCTCTAAGTTAGAGCCTACTTGCAATCTACGTTTTGAATGTCAAATAATCTAACCTTACGTATTACAGCACAAAGTTTCACGCAGTTTTCATGAATAGATAGATACATTCTTGAGAAAGGTTCATTCACGAGGCTCGTTACAGTTAACTACTATAATCCGATCGTAATCAGGCAGAAGTTTTCAATGATATTTATATAGAAGTTTTTTAGATAGGGTATATAATATTTGTATTAATACATTTATTAAAATGCGTCAGTAGTGTATCATGTTACATTTAATCTAATGATTGACAATGAATTTATTAAAGATATCAATCTCATGTGCTCCTATGATTGCCAAAACTAGGAAGTATAATAATAATTTTAATTGAGAGAAGATGGGGCGAGTCGCTAGTAATATATAAAAATAACTCTAAATTCTACTAGGCTGTTTGAAATTCTATTTAAAAATTGCAAAGCTATTTAGAATGGATGAACTTCCCTTTCTTTAATATTTAAACGCTCAACAGTTTTTTCTGGGCCCACTAAATTACTTTGGACGGACATTTATTGGTAATTAACTTCAGATAAAGCCTTTTTCGTGAGTCGAGTCTAAGATGTAATTTTATGCACGAAAATTACCTGAATTTGTTTATTTGCTAGTTGTCCTCAGCAGTTTTACAACAGTAGATCCTATTCTCATGTAATTACAAGAAAGTTTGTTCATATAGAGTGTCTGCAAAGCGAAAGGATTTACTTTTAGTCATTCAGTTTAGGATTATAAGTTTTAACAAATAATAATATCAACAGTGAGTGCTATTTTTACATAGTAACAGTTTATGATTAATAATATGAAGTACAAGTATTTTTTTATATTAATGACGTAACAATATTTTTTATTACTGACAGGTTAGATGGTCATCACCCCTGATAGTAAGTGATTATACAGCTTGAGATGGAAGCATTTCAACCTGTTTAGAGGTTATATATCTCTTATGGTTTCAATACAGCATTGAATCAGAATACAATCTCTTGCTTGACGGTACGTCTTTGCTGGTAGTGTGGTAACTAGCCATGACCGAAACCTTCCACCAGTTCAGACCAGTCCCAAATTTGCTCTATCAGGAATCGAAGCCATGAGCTCTGTTAGTAAAGCGAGCACTCTCACCACTGCGCTAGTGAGGCTGTAGCTGTTTACAGAACATACATTTGTAATTGATTATAAACTGACATTGAAATTGACATTTTCTCCCTTTGTCAACGGGAGCTTACTTAACTCGAACGAGCGTAACATAGGCACGCGTGACGGCTCAGTATCACTCAATACCCCCTAAGTACAGTCTCTCAAAGAAGTGTTCAATTCAAGAAGTTTTAATTTTATACCTAAATCCCTAGGAGAAGAGATTCTCTTTTGTTACCATTACTCAGATATTACGCTTTTCCGACTTGAAATTGGCATTACTAAATTAAATTTAAGTACACCAGATGCCCCGAAAACTTTATTACATTAAATAAACGAGAAACTTATTATACAGAATGGTAAACATAGCTAATACTTTTATTATTTTTACAAGCATCTGCTCGTGACTTTGTCTACGTGGATTTTTTAATTTGACCTAGGAAGAAATTGCTTCCAAGCTTCGAGCCGCTGTGGCTCTGCTCAGGTAAAAAGGTAATTAAGGTAAGAAACATCTCTATAACCACCCACCTCCTTCTGCAAAGCTGTTATTTCGCTGAAGGAGGTCATGAGAGGCAGTGGGAGGATGCTATAGACGCTCCTATTTCCGGCTCAGGAGGTTGGAAAGTAGGAGGCGTAGATTTGCACTTCTCCTGCCTCATTTCTAAGTTTCCCAGCAGGAGACTTCCGGAATACCAGGGTAGATTACGTCAGACGATCCTTTAGTGCTCCACTAAATGATGGGGTGGGTATTCCTGGGTTTTAGTGGGTATTCTAGCTTACTGCCAGCGAGTCCCACATTTAAATTTTGTCTGAACAGGATGCGTAAAGGCATTTCCCAACGCGGAAAAACAAGCCCATTAACGTCCCACTGCCTCTGCCACTACTGCACAGGCCTCTTAACTCTTAGGAGAGATGGTTTTAGAGCATAGACCCACCACGTTGCGGGTTGGCATAATATAGATTGTAGTTTAAATAGAAAGCTAAGAATTACGTAATATAATAATAATTATGTAATAGAAAGCTAAGAATTACGAAAGAAATTACGTAAGTTGCTATGTTGTTAACATCCTACGTTTTTAAATAAGTAAGGTAAGAGTAGCATATAAAAGTCCCACTGCTGTGTACAGGCCTCCTAATCCGTAAGAGAGAGGGTTTTATATCATAGATCCACTACGTTGGTCCATTTCGGGTTGGCATAGTATGAATTATAATTTAAATAAAAAAAACTAAGGATTATGTATGTTGAAACCCTATATTGGAAACATTTCACATTTTAAATAGGTAAAGTAAGGGTAGCTCACTAAAGTCCCACCCATGGCAACAGGCTTCACTTATAGAAGAAAGGAGCATATATCAACTAGGGTACCCAACTGTGTTATGAAATAATAAAATGACTCTATAATAATATTAAACGTAATTTTACACTTTTTACTCTGGTCTTCTATTAAAGCGTATATTTAGTTTTATGTGTAAATTTAAACATCAAAATATTACCACAGAGATTTATTTACAGAGCCTTCGTGTTGAATGTAGTATTTTTACAAAGTATATTATTATAAATATGATAGTCCTCGAAATGTCTTAACGATCAACAAGTTGCCAATTCAACTGCAAAACTATAACTGTCTATCAGAATAAAACAAAAACTTCTGAGGCAGACAACATTCAACAGAAGCTTCACAAAGTAATAGCAAAGGGCTTTTCTTTTCTAAGTTCATTGTGTTACTTTGTTTTATTGTGTGGGTGGAACGCTTTAGCGCCTTTATTCCTCTTTTATCTGAATTGTACTAAGAATTATTTATTATTATTGGCAAAGAGTTATAGCTTAGTTCTTTGACACGTGGATTTTCGAAGAATCACGTGACCTAATCTTAATAAATACTAATATGTACTAATGGTCGCATGGTGGTCGAAATTCGATCATACTTTATTTAAATTATAGGTGTCAACATTATTAAGGTTCTATTATGAAATACTAGGCTCAAAAAGTTGTTACAATAATCTTTTTATATAAAAACTATACCCTATGTCACTAATAATTCTTTTATTGCTCCGTTTTTAATCAGGAAAAAAAAAGGTTACATAGAACATTGGTAATTAAAAAATTATTTAACTTCCACAGTAAAGTTTCTTATGTAACCTCCATAGTGCTTTTGACAATATAAACTTTTTTGATGTAACCTTATGGCGTTTGATATAATAGTCAGCGATTGATAAAGACGGATATATACTCTATACGCGTATGAGTGTATGTGTAAGTGTGTATAATGTATTTTTTATGCATAAATAAAAAACATTAGCATTCTTTATATAAACTATAGGTGTGGAGAATTTCACAGTCGTCCGTCTGCACAATTTTTGTAAAAAAGGTGTAAAGTTTTTGCTTAACGTATTAATATATAGATAACTGTTTTTAAAGTGAAACTTCCTATGACAGGTTATGAAAAATTTACGTTACACGTTACGGCAGGTAAAGTGTCTATTCGATATTAATTTTTCTCAATCACACTTTACTTAGAAATACAATGGGTGTCAGTGAACAAGTGCAGAAAGTGAAGCTCCTTCGGCTTATACATATGTACTAAATTTTATTTTATAATTTCATTTATACTCATACATATTTCGCGTAACGCGTAACGTCACGTGTAATGCATAACGGAAATATTTCTCTTAAATTAAGTGGAGAAATTTATTTTGTAATACATTTATAAGAGTACATTATTTGATATTGAAAAGTAGGCTATAACCTAGAAACTTTGAAGCTTTTTAGTACCAAATCTATTAATAAATGGCCCCGGAACGCTCTTTAATCCATTCGAGATTATAATTGCAAATCAGGTAACACAGGAACCACCCATTATCGATTTTATGAGATCAAAGTGTACTCAAAAGTTAGTTAATGAATCACTTAGTAACAGATTACTTTTATACTTATGTTCTTATTTTCGATAGGCATGTTAAGATAATATGATTACTTTACTAAAGTCAGTTAGTTTGGTGGAAACATGGGCCGTGTTGAGATCTTTACAGAGATGCCGAATTGACTACCGGTACATACACGTGTTGAAGTGCTTGTACGCAAACGCCACCATGTCAGTCCGTATACAGGACCAAAGTATAGCGTCTGTCCAACTGCAGCGTGGAATGCGACAGGGAGATGTTATCTCCCCGAAGCTCTTCACTGCGGCGCTGGTAGACATTTTAAAGCTTTTGGAGTGGAACGGATTGGGCATCAATATCACATCACTCATCTACGGTTTGCCGATGACGTAGTCATTATGGCAGACACTCGAAGATCTCAATACAATGGTCGGTGACCTCAGCAGAGATTCTCAGCAGGTGGGCCTGAAAATGAACATGGATAAGACGAAAATAATGTCTAATATCCGTGTACCGCCTCACCCAGTCATCGTTGAGAACTCGGCCCTCGAAATTGTTAACGAGTAGACATACCTGGGACATATAGTCCAGCTAGGTAGGTCAAATTTCGAGAAAGAGGTCAACCGCCGAATCCAAATCGGATGGGTTGTGTTCGGGAAGCTACGCCAGATATTTTCGTCCGATACTCAGTGCCTGAAGACCAAAGTCTTCGAACAGTGCGTGTTGCCAGTGATGACCTACGGTTCTGAGACGTGGTCGCTAACTATGGGCCTCATGCGGAAGCTCAGAGTCACTCAGCGTGCGATGGAGAGGGCTATGCTCGGAGTTTCTCTACGTGATGGTATCAGAAATGAAGAGATCCGTAGTAGAACCAGAGTCACCGACGTAGTCCCACGAATCGCGAATGGCAATGGGCGAGGCACATAGTCCGATGGACCGATTGACGTTGGGGGCCGAAGGTGCTGGAGTGGCGACCCCGCACCGGACGGCGCAGTGTAGGTGGACCCTCCACAAGGTGGACCGATGATATAAAGAGGGTCGCTGGTAGCCGCTGGAGCCAGGCGGCGCAAGATCGGGCCTTGGACGTCAATACGTGAAACCTATGTCCAGCAGTGGACGTCCATCGGTTGAAGCGACGACGACGACGACTTAAAGTCATATCATGTATTTGTGGTTAATAAATTATATCCTGATTGTAATTTTATCTGATAGTGATGTCAATACGTAAAATTATTAAATACAATTTTCTAAGTTTACCTATTGGGCTCAGGATTTGATTAGATAATCATTATAAGACAGATACTTGTATTTCAATTATGTACTCGAACATAGGTATTAGCTGTTTCGTAGTATACCCTCGTAATTACCGATCTCGAGGAAATATGAGAAAATCTGTTCTTAAAACGTGTATATATCAAAAAGAGAGCCAATTGGCTTCAACTTGTTTTTATATTGCGTAAATATATACAGATATATTGATAATTCTTCATTTTTATAAATTAAAAGCTGCTTTTTTAAACTGATCTCTTTTCTTTAACAGGTTTTTAAAGCTGCAATTCCAACTTATTTTGAAAAAAAGGTTCAAATCATGAAAAACCTAACTAACGGAAATACGATAAATTACCAGTAAGTCTGTATATATAATGGATTTAATTTAGTATTAAATCCTAAGCTATGATAAATGCTTTAATAACCAAATAGGTGAGAAAATGCTTAACCAATTGGAAGCGATTGACTCCACAAAATCGATTTTCAATAGAGAGGTAAACCTAAACAGCATTAAGGGGATAATGGGAACATTTCGTGAACCACTAACGAGTATGAGATTCTTTAATATCGCTATTACCCGTAAAAGTTATATAATCAACATTTGTAACAAAGATAACACTGTTATATCTTCTAATGTATATACTTCTTGCCACACGGTTTGCTATCGAACTCCTGCTTGACAGATTTTTATAACTTTTCTTATGTATATTTGGTAGGTCTCAGAGAAGGTCGGAAAGTATTTTTCATTCTACTACTCTCCTTCTTCATTCTTTTATCACGATACGAAGACGCGCGGATAAGCTATTTTAACAAATAGAAATGTCGTGGGATAATGTTTGTAATCGAACTCTACGAAAACGGCTGGACTGATTTTTAAGAATTTTATTGTGTACACTTGGTAAATCTCAGAGTAGTTTTTAAAGTATTTTTGATCTTCCTACTCCCATTTCTCACTCTCTTATCTCTTATACAGAGTTGTGCGGATGAGCTAGTTTACCATATGGAAACCTCGTGTCACGGTGTTTATTATCAAACTCCTTTAAAACGGCTGGATCGATTTTTACTCATTTTATTGTGTATATTTCGTAGATTTCAGAGTAGTTCATAAAGTATTTTTGATCTTCCTACTCCCATTTTCCATTCTCTTATCATGATACAAACTTGCGCGGATGAGCTAGTTTAACATATGGAAACCTCGTGTCACAGTGTTTATTATCGAACTTCTTTAAAACGACTGGATCGATTTATATTCATTTTATTGTGTATATTTGGTAGGTCTCGGAGTAGTTTGTAAAGTATTTTTGATCTTCCTACTCCTATTCCCATTTTTTTATGGTGACAGGAAGTTGCGCGGCTGAAAAAGTTTATCATATAAGAATCTTGTTTTACTGTTTGTTATAGAACTCCTCTAAAACGGCTTGACTGATTTGTATGAATTTTCTCGTGTATATTTGGTAGATCTCAGAGTAGGTCATAAAGTATTTTTCATCCTCCTATTTCCAGTCCCAAATGTATAACCGCGAAATGAAGTTGCGCAATTCAGATTTTATAATACAATAACACAGATTCAGTACAGAAATATATTTACTTTTAATGATTATTAATCAAGATAAAACAACGATTTTAACCGATCCTTTATTACCGTAACGATCGTTCGTTTTTTTATTAATATTGTATTACTCTGCTTAGACTACGGAGAAGTTTAATACCAACTTCAAAATATTCGTTATTCAGAAAGCATTTCTAAATCGTCAGTAGTCTGTCCCTTGGTAACAAATCTACCACCTGTTCGGAACAGTGATTCCGCTGTAAAGAAACCGACAAGAAACTCACCAGTTAATCTTTTAAATGTAGTTTTGTAGGTTACAATGTGTAACATGTGGCGTGCTCAAATAGAACAGATAAATTAATAAATAATAAAGTTTTATTTCTGAAATTTTGCAAGACTAACTAATATTGAACAATGCTTGAAACAAATAAATCCTCATACAGTGTTATATGAATGAAAAACTAAAAAGCATAAAAAAATTAAATCAGAAAACGGGTGTGACAGATGGCCCATACTTTCACGTCACTGTAACATCGGCTTTTAGTATTAGGAACACGGAAATGAAAAATAACGGCACAAAATATGAATGTGATTTATGGAGAGCTTTGTCCGCGGTTGTGATTGTCCAAAATACTACGCATCTAAAAGATTTACCGGAATCGGTTGATGGTTGATATAATTTATTGTCATGTTAAAAATACGAAGTTATTCCATGTTACATTCATATTTATGAAATATTATATATATGTCGGAGAATAAGAGAGAAGGAGCATTAAGCATAGGGCTGTAGGGTTCTCCGCCGATATCTTTATTAGTGGCATCTATAATTCCATCTCCATACTGTGGGCTTTGGTGGGTAATGTTGGTGCAATCAAACACTTTATTAATTTACTCAGATTATAATGTTCAATCACTTAATGTTCCCGATATCAATTTACACAAAGTCATTAATAATAAGAGCTAGGAACGCGATAGTTTCAATAGTCGACCGCTCTGGCGGAACGTAACCCGAGAACTGGAGAGACGCGCGCCGGATTGTCACTATTGACTCTGCCGCACGCCGGTAGACAGATGGCGCAAGCGTTCCACAGACAATTGCACTCCGTCATATAAATTATTGTGATTATTACCGGAAGTTTTTATCTTTTAATGCTATATTAATAATATTTGATATACACGGTGTTTTAATCACGTAGCTTGTTCGGCTATAGATATGAAGTCATGGATTTGAGAGCGGTCGGGCCAAGTCAAAAATTGATATCAAGTCTTCTTTTAAGAATATTTCAGTATTTGCCAGAAGTTGTGTAGTTGGCGGTATGCTCAACCCCCGTGCCTCGGAGAGCACGTTAAGCCGTCGGTCCTGCGCCTCATTTCTCTCCGGTCCTGTCGGATTTCGGCATATCAGAATATAAGAGTGAAGGATTAGAGAGTGCACTAGTGTACTATGTCTGCCAACCAATAGTGGAGTAGCGTGATGGGTCTCTCAAAAAACCCTCTAAGTGAGGGTGTAGTGGCAACACTACATTTATTTATATTTATAGACTTTCACATTGTAGAATAATTTTATACCTTGTTTTTACTGAGAAATATTGTATTATATAAATAGAATAAATATACTAGGATACACATTATGAGATACATATATCATAAATATTGTAACATTAATTATCAACGACGGACAGATCCGTACATCTCATTTTTATATACGTAGCAGTGCCTAAACGCCTTTACCATCTCAAGTGGTCGTAAGGGACTGCGTACCCTCAGACCCTGTCCCAGGTAGTTAAAGCAACCACGTCTCGAAATCACGCTCTAGTTATATTTGTTGTCTCGGTAAATACGCGTTGCTACTTATATATTTATAAACGTAATATTTATAATAGTGTCTCCTCTATCCTTACAACAAGCATACCGTAACCATCATCCAATCCCTTTCAGTACAATCCTTCTGACTCAAAAATAAAAGTGAAAGTGCTTTATTGGTGTAGTCTTATTCACATTACCCAAACATCGCACATCACGTCACTGGTGATCCTACATCACCTCACCAGTGACCACCACGTCGCATCACTAGTGACCTACATCGCTGTAAGGGGGCCTGTTTCCAGTAGTGGAACGTAAAAGACTTACCTTAGAAATATATACGTTGCGGCTATATAAAATGTTATCAAATGTCTTACAAACCTTAAACCTTAACTTTGATTAAAAGTTTTTTTTGAATCTAGAGTATATAAGCGACATTTGTGTTTATCAGTGATTGTCTTTTGGATCTATTGCTGATGTAGAAGATGCAGTTATGACGCAGTTATGCATGTAGTTTTCAGAAGGCATTTTGATATCCAGTCATCGATATTAATTTGATGGAAAAATGCTACTTTTTAACAAAACTCTCGAAGCTTCAGGAACATGCCACACATCATTAATATTTCTCATATGATTCTTCACATCTTTGTGACGAGAATAGAATACATAATTTAGTATTTAACAACAAAATGTAATAGCTTATGATTATATAATAATTTCTATATTGAAGGCCTTAAACTTCGTATACTGTGAAAATCTCTAAACAGTCAAGTGAAAGCTTTGGACGATATTGTAAGTTCCCTAAAGATTATAAATCTTAGCCCCTGTCAAAGAGAGCTGCCGAAGATTTTGTGTTGTCTGCTCAATGGAAAGTAGATAACTATTCGCCAATACAATAGAATGTAATATCTTTTAGAAGGCAGCTATTTTATTGTTTGCATAGTCGCAAAATATGTACATATAATCTTTTTTCTCAGTTTTAAAAAAAAAATTTTTCTAAAACGACTAGAGTTTTTTTTACACTTGATTAGCATTCAAAACGGTATAATATTTATAACTCCCACCTCTACACTTTGGAAGCGCAATTTTCGTTTTGAGTACTTGTGTATCTTTAAATGTTGACTGACTAAAATCATTTTCATGATTATCAAATTTGTTTTCTTCATATGATTTTGCAGCGAAACGATTACACACTCACTCTTCGCATAATATCCAATCGTAGATAGATAAATATAGATAGTATAATTTATTGAAAACCACAAAAATAAAATAATAATACAATGATTTAACTTAAAATAATTCTAGTGTTCAATGGGCGGTCTTATCGCTGTTTAGAGATCTCTTCCAGACAACCCAACTTATAGCGAAACCGTCAAGGAAAGGAGAGAGAAGGTAGGCGGTGTTTATAGGTTAAAAATCAACGTATTCGTTCTTATGACTTGAAATTCGTCGTACGTAATAATTTCACGACGTACACGCTTACTAAGAGTTTGTTTTTTCATATTTCAAGGGATTTGAGATTTGTAAACGAAAAACGATAACTCACTGACTTATATGCGTACCTTTTTCAACGTAGATACTTAGTAACTATTTGCTATAGTACACATGACTAAAAACTTATTAGCTATAGAGATTATGTCTATTTACAAAAATAGAAAAACAACAGAGTAAAGCTAACTTAAATAATGATGCACTCAATTTGTGTGTGTTTGTGTGTGTGTGTGTGTGTTTGTGTGTGTGTGTATTCTTTATAAATGTTTTGATATCCTAATGAAAAACATTCCTTTTTTTAAATACATGAGATATTACAAGAATATTTTTAATCAAATCATTTTTATTTTGTGATTTTGATAACTGGAAGAAGTCTTATTTTTAATATGTTGTAGTAAGTGTGCGACAGACGGACTGTGACAGAATTTTGTGCATAATTTGATAATAAGAGGCTTTTAATAATTTTATTACTAGCCCTATAAACCTTTACAAAATAGTAACAATACAGCAAGTTGAATATGTATTTTTAAGGTATATGCCTTCAACCTAGTCAATTTTATTGCCATTAGGTGTGATTGTGGCCAAGCACATTTTTATAACCTATAAAAAAACCACCCCTTTTTGAAACAAAAAGAAAACTTGTGAATCGACCGCGCTGCCCTGTATTCATTCATTCGCTTTGAATATCTGACAGCTCGCAACGACTCAGAGCCTTTATCTTAACTAACTAGGCAAAACGATGGGATTTAGAGCATATCCAGACATATGGGCTTACGGAAAGTATTACTAAAGCTCCCGCATTGCGACGTCCCTGAGTGCAACCAATCCCTCTTAAATAAAGAGACTTTAGATGTTATAATTTGCATCACAGTTAATCTAGCTTTTCAGTTGTATCACTCATATCATTCTATAAATAAAATAATTACAAAGACACAAAAAAGAAACACACAATCACACACACACAACAATAAACGAATTAAAAGAGGTATATTCCCAAACACACATCCCAGAAGGATACACTTATTCGACGTCGTCGTCTCCTGTGTGTGATTATAAAAAATTTACTGTGTATGTATTAAAAAAAAAAATTTATTGTTAACTTTTCACTATCAATTTTTTTTCTATGGAATCGTATTCAGTAACTCTGCTAGAGAAACAAAAGCCCACACAATTACGCCAGCGAGGCCTTCAGCAATATTGTCTTTGTATGTTTTATAAAACTTTGCTTGCTTTGGTTAGCATGTTCAACTACAGACATGAGGTCCTGGGCTTAAGTCCCGGGTCCGGCCAATTCAAAATGTATGGTGAATTTTCTATTCAGATTTTTCAATATTTGCCCGAAGTTGGGAAGTTCGCGGTGTAATCCACCCCCGTGCCTCCGAGAGCACATCAGGCCATAGGTCCTGCTCCTGATCTCTCTCCGATCGTGTCGGAGTCACATTGGACTATGAGAGTGAAGGAATAGAGAGTGCACTTGTGTACTATGCCTGCCTATCCGCAGTGGAGCAGCGTGATAGGCGTATGCTCTGAAAACCCTCTCTCATATGAGTCAGGAGGCCTGTCCCGAGAAGTGGGACGTCAATGGGCTGTTACATACCTCCGTTTTCTAATGTTTTATATGACAAACGAAATACAATCGAAGCTGGAGAAGACAGAGATCACAGGACCACTATATCTGTCTTGTGTAGGAAAGGCTTTTCTCTAACCCACAATTCTATCGTAAGTAGGTACAGAGATGTACCTACGTGTTATATAACATATGTCTAACTCTATTTAAATAAATACGTGTAAATTTTCGCGGACAATTAAAGTTATTCAGTGCTCCGAAATTAGAGTTATTAAATTAGATCACATTATTAGACTAAATGACATAAGCAACAAAGCTGCTATTTAAAGCTCATAGTAATAGTCATAAAGGTCAATAAATAGTTCTTTGTTACCCAGGCTCGACTGTATTTCAATTATTTTAAGTTCTTAATTTTATGTTGAACGCATTGCTATAATCCCTCGTATGCTATGTAGTGCTATTTGTAAAATAACTGGCAGTTATAATTTTATTATAAGTGCTACACCCCTTTCATCATGACTGTAGCCCTTTCAAGTTTTATAAATTCAATTACTTGCGTTTAACCTGAACGAGCCTTGAATGTTTCCTTTTAAATAAATAATTCAACATTTACAAAGTCACCACGTAATAGGCTACCTTTGCCTTACATTTGTTGCCAACTTTTGTGTGGGAAAAATGTAAAATATATTGTGCTCATACGTTTTCGGTATGAGTAAATACTTAACAACTCAAGCTTTTAAGATATAAACGAGTTAACGTTATAGTGATACGTGAATTATTGCTTAGAGTAATAGGTTGGAAGAGAAGTTACTACAAAATTCTCTCCGTAAAATTTACTCGCCCAATGGTTGCTTAAAATTCATCAATGTTCTTTTCGGTGACAGAAAAAACTGTAACGAAATTTAACAGAAAACTGTGATGATAGGAATATACTCCTGAAGCATTTCTAGTGCAGCAGCACGAATAGCCTATGTCATAAAAATACGGTTTGCTAAGAATATGAAAGCCCACTCACCTTATCAACAGTTACATTTGTGTCTCGATGGTAAAAATACCCTTTTATTTTCTTCATGCTGGGAAATGCCTTTGCGCACCCCGTTCACGCGATTTCTAAACGGGAGTGTGAAACTCGCTGGCCAGCCAGAATACCCAATAAAACCCAACGATACCCTCCCGATCCTTTAGTGGAGCACCAGAGGTTCAGTTGACGTAAACTACCC
The DNA here is from genome assembly GCA_015832385.1 of Elymnias hypermnestra. Classification (NCBI taxonomy): domain Eukaryota; kingdom Metazoa; phylum Arthropoda; class Insecta; order Lepidoptera; family Nymphalidae; genus Elymnias; species Elymnias hypermnestra. The sequence continues at coordinate 779,142 of JACTOM010000886.1, forward strand.
TGGTACTCCAAAATACTCCCGCTGGGAAACTTAGGAAGGAGGCAGGAATAGCAAAAATCTACGCATCCCAAATCCCAACATCCTGCGCCGAAGAAGAGAAGCGTTAATATCTCTCTCGTTTTTATCCTCCCTCTGCCCCTCATTTGCCTGCTTCAGTAAAATAACAAATTCACAGAAGGAGGACACTGTCCTTCACTCCCTTTTAGTAGTGAGTATTGCGCTAACTATATCCACTAATGAAAGGTCTGCCAGCGACGTCAAGAGCCGCTGGAGTCCTCACTCCAGGCATTCCAGAGTGTGGTGCACCGAATCAATAAAGTAAAATTGTGCTATAATCCCTATGGGCTTTCCAGCATTAAGCCCAGACACGTCATCTAGCTGGCTTAACTAGAGAAGGCTGAACTAAGGCAAGATACTCTTAGAATTTAATACAACACTCATCGTACTTTTGTATATTTCATAATGAAACTTGGTCTAACTAAAGAAATAACACACTCTTTTAGAATTTCATACGGTACTCGTTATGCTTTTGTAATGTTATTTAATAATTGTTAACTTCAATTCATCCATTTATAGTCGCATGATAATATTTGGTGTCTTACTGTTCTTTAAAATTCATCATTCATTTCGAGAAAGAAATGTTACGATAAATAATATAGGAAATTTAATTTTATAAATGACTATTGCTGAACTAGCTTTAGTAAGCAAAAAAGCCAAAAATTTCCGTTCTTGTACCTAGGATAGCTCGCTATCACCTTAAAGAGTATTATCACTTACCATTACACCTTCAGCAAGTGAGATATACTACACAATATGTTACTTTATTTTTTTTTGGACGTCAAAGATTAGGTGTACTTAGTATTCAAATAAGTAAAGAGTAAAAACGTATTACTTTGTATATAATATTTGGTCACTTAGTGAAAAACGTATTACATAAAAGTAAAATGACCTTGGCATAATTGTAACCGACACGCAAGTTGTTTATATTGTACCTTCTCTGTGCATTTGTTTTAAAAACATTCTATTAATAAATTTGGCTTTTAAGGCCATATATTGGCACCGATTTGTAACAAATTTGTTTAAAATCGTTACAACAGTGAGGATATTCTATTACCTATACTATGGCCATCATTTGGTGCTACCGTCTAACATAGAGACGTGATAAGCAGGTAAGAAGTGAATCATATAATTTTCAGAATGATAATTAGATAGTGTTGCACTAGATAAATTTTAATATACCCTTTAACTTTATTCAAGTCTATCAGAAACGGAATACAATTGATAAATTCACAGATTTAATATGAAACTCACTTGGGATCGCTGAAAGCCGTATTTATAACCTCACCTACCTTTGCATGGCTTACAACAGACTAAAGTATTAGACATGGGAAATTAATTTCTGTATCTAGTCTGCATTGCACCATTCGTATGCTAAAGTTCGTAGCTGGTTAAGTCTGCGTGGATCCTACACTTGACTCAAAGCCGCGTTAAATTTTCGCGTAATTTAACTTAAAATACCTGTCTGATACACGCCTCATTCAACAACCTATTAGGGCTTGTATAAGTGCATGCTCTTAGAACCCTTCGTATCTTTTGTATCTACAATCCTTGACTTTAGTATTCTTTTAATACCCACTTCAAAAGTTTAACTGCGACTCTCAGACACAGACAGTAGGCCTCAAAGAGTTTTGAGTTGGATACAGCTCTTGTTTCGATTCAGGATCTAACAACATTTTTATAAAAATAGGGAGAGATAAAAATTTTTATTTTTCATCACATCTGATATATAATATCTAACTTAATAGATAAAATCTGGGAGGCGTAATGTAGCGATACAGATTATATCTGTGTATTAAGGTGAACTCCGTATATCTACTCTGATAAGAAATTTACATTGATGATGATGATGATGATAAAGGAATTCCCTGAACGTTTTTACTAATAATATTTGAAAATATGATGAATTGCAATATTTTGATAAACGGAGAACTAGTAGAAGAAGTGAAAGATTTTATATACATGGGATATAAATTTATAAACGGTGAAATAGGTGAAAGTGATATTGAATGAAGAGTGACTGCAGCAAAAATGGTAAATGGTGCTCTGCCGGCCTTTATGAATGGCCAGATGGTGTCTCAAAGGGCCAGACTGATTGTGTATGTAGGAGTGTTGATGCCAACACTTATGTTTGGTAGTGAAAGTTGGGTATGGCAGAAGAATCACAAAAGTAAAATAAATGCGGTAGAGATGGGAGCGTTGAGATATAAAAGAAGAAAGTGACTAAAATTGAGAAAGGTATGCTTAGATGGTTTGGGCACGTAGAGAGAATGAACGAAAGGAGACTGACAAAAAGGATTTATGAGTCAAGAATGAATGGAAAAGTTGGAAGGGAAGACCCAGGTTTACTCACTACATTTTCTTTTATACCACAACTTTCTCTTAACATTATTTCTTACTTACTCGCTACTGTATTGATGGGCATCAATATAGTAGCGAGTTTTTAGCGAGAGTTTATTCAGTATAATTTTAGAGCATCGTAAAACGTACTGAATTGTGAATGGTTATAATTGTCATTGATAACATTAAAATAATATAAACAGGACATTCATGGTTGATTGCGCAACTCTTATTGCTGGATTGCAGATGTCTTAGGCCTAAGTCATTAATGCTAACAGTAAATATATTTAATTTATTAACGTTGACGCTATATTGCAATCTCACCTGATGATAAGAGATTATATAATTTAATTTGGAATTGCGCTAACCTATTAAGAGATAATTTGCCTCTTATGATTTTCAACTAGTGTCTGCACTTGAACGCAATCTTGCACGTCATGGCTTTGTTGGTATTGATGACAACTAGTAACGACCGAAGTCTCTTATAAGTGAAAGTGCAGTTTTCTACTTTTGCCATGTTGGAGACCGAACCCAGGACCTCTGGTATGGAAGGAATTACCATTGCGCCGTCAAAGGTAAATGTTTCTTTTTTTTACGAAAAAAAATCTATGATAGTTTACCAAATGTTTTATATCATATTTATAAGTTACTTAACATTATTATTAAGTATTTATAACAGAAATGATAATAAACCCTCAATAAATAGTCATACAAAATATATTTTGACTAGTAAGACGAAAGCTATCTATGGGCACGGAGATAATTATTCTTAACAAGTTTAACATCCGTGTCTCATTAAAAATAATTGACTCAACAATACGATACGAATAAAATTATTGCAATATGCATGTTATGTGATATAAATTTAAAACAAAATTGACGTCAGCCTGTTATATTAACGAGCATGCACCCTTTATAGGCTTCGTAGTCAATAATTTCTGGTTCGGTTGACCATACAAATTTGTTCCGTGGAGTGAAAACAATGAACGCGTTATAAACATTGCAGGCTTTTGTTGCTAAATACTCGAAAAGCGATATTCTTAAATGGTAAAAGTATTGAGTGATTCACTGGTGCAATAGTGATTGCACGTTTGTAATACTCGCTTCTGTAGCCTAGGCTCGATTCCCGGCAGGATAGATTAAATAAAATGTATTATTTAATTTGTCTGAGTCAAGCTTTGGTCATGATTACAATCCTACCAACAAAGATATAGATGATAAGTATCAGGCTCTCTCACAGTACAGTGGGCTTTAAAACATAGACCCACCAGACTGTTAAACTATGGGTAGGCAGGCAAAGTATGTTAGGGATGTGCTGTATAATGTTAGGTTTATATTAGAGACTTGAATTAATAATAATAATAATAATAATAATAATAATAATATTTATTTATTTGTCAAATGTGGTCAGTTATAGATGTTACAATATACCATATAAGTGTCCATCACATTTTACCGTTTCCGGTGTACAAATTTTATTCCTTTTTTATTGTCAAGTTTCGGCAATATTACAAATCAAATTATAATATAGATAGATTAGGATGCATAATATGTAAAATAAAGTCAATCAATAATAAAGTCATACAAAAAATTTCCTAAATTAAAAATTATGTCATTTTTAAGTAAATCTCTCTCTTCACACAAAATATTAATTAAAAAATCAGACTGATTCAAACATTAGTACCATTGAAATATTCCTCAACTTTACACTTACGTATCAGTATCCCCTTATGCATGGGAGTACCGTTTATGTAAATTTGTCTGAACTTATGTAAAAGTAAGCACACGAATGCTTCGTCTGGCAAATTACAAATAAAATTAATTTAAGTATTCATCTAGCGTGTAGAAAGTTTTTTCTAATAGATAGTCTCTTAATTTATCTTTAAATTTGAAAAAGTCACTAGTTGTAATGAGTTCAGCTGGTAGTTTATTATATAGCTTCGGTAGCATAATGTATGCGCTGTTGCTGAATTTTGTAGTCCTGGATGGTGGTACTCTTAGCTTCTTTTTATGTCTATTGCTATTAATATTATTATATAGAGTGATGTTCTTTTTTACAAAGAGCATGGATTCATAGATGTAGAGACTAGGTAACGTTAATATATTTAATTCCTTAAAATATGGTTTACAGCTATCAGTTTGTTTAAGGTGACATATTGATCTAATGCATCTTTTTTGCGCCTTGAACGCAAGTTCACGTGCTGTGGAATTACCCCAGAACATGATTCCGTATCGTAAAATAGAGACGACATATGCATTATAGGCAACTAAAAGTGTAGCTCTGTTTACAGTTTTTGATAACATGTAAAGTGCATATGAACACTTTTGAAGCTTGACACAAACTGATTCAACATGTGCTTTCCAATTTAAGTCTTCATCTATTTGAACTCCTAAAAATTTTATAGTTTTGGTTTCAGTAATTACTTGATTATCATAATGAATTTTTAATGTTGGGCGAACCTTATTTTTATTCACAAATGTCATTATTTTAGTTTTGTCAAAATTTAATATTAATTTATTATTTACTATCCAGTCAACCATATCAATTAATGCGCTATTTATTTTTGTCTCAAAATTTATTTTACTATCGTCAAAAAGTATTATATTACAATCATCTGCATACATCGTCATTGGATATTGAGAAATACAGGGGAAATCATTAATAAATATCAAAAATAAAAGAGGACCAAGTATACTTCCTTGTGGGACGCCACGTGGATTTAATAGCACATTAGATTTGTACGTTAATTCTAATTTAGAATTTTGGTCTATACTTTTAACGTATACTAACTGCTTTCTGTGGTTTAAGTAAGATTTCATTAGCTCGAGTACGTTACCCCTTATTCCGTAGTTGTGCATTTTGTGGAGTAATATGTTATGGTCTACGCAATCAAATGCTTTCTTGAAGTCCATAAAAAGAGCACAAGTAACAAAACTTTTATCAACGTTGTACATTAATTCCTTTAGAAATTTATATATAGCCATATTTATAGTATTGTTTTTACGAAAGCCCATTTGATGCTTAGAAAATAAATTATGCTTATCAAAATAAGAGTAGAGAGCATCGTAAATAACTTTTTCAAAAACTTTTGAAAATATGGGTATAAGAGCAATTGGTCTATAATTTCCCATGTCTTCTTTATTATCCTTTTTAAGTAGAGGTTTTATAATTGTTATTTTTAATTTATCAGGATATTTTCCGTGCTCGATAGAAAGATTTATTATATGACTGAGTACAGGGGCTATACTTAAAGCGACAAATTTTATGACTTTGGTTGAAATCTCATCAAAGCCGGTGCTGTTAGTATTTTTCAAAGATTTTATGTAACGGATTATATCATCGGATGTCGTAGGGTTTAAAAACATTGACTTACAGTTAGACATAAATTTAAAATTTGTACGTTTCTTAAGACAGCTATATTCAATTTGATCAATGAAGAAATTGTTAAATGCATTTGCGATTTCTAATGGTTTACTCACCATTTCTCCATTCACTTTGACTTGTTCAATATTACTTATAGGTGTATATTTATTTGAGTTGCGTATAATATTCCATGTTGCCTTGGATTTATTTGTAGCAGTATTAATATAGTAACTATTTTGGGCTTTTTGAGTCAAGGTAATGATTTTTTTAAGACGTTTTGAATATTTTTTAAATTCCTCTTTATATTTGCTGCATTTCTTGGATCTATATTTCCAAAGCATTTGCCTCTTCCGCATACAACATTTTTTAATACCTTTAGTGATCCATTTAGGTTTTTTTGTTGGGTTTATCTTAATTTTAATAATTGGGAAACATAGGTCATATAATAATTTAAATAAGTCAAAAAATATGTCATATGATTCATTAGGGTCATTTGTAATATAACATTCAGAAAAAGTTAAAGAATTTAAATAGGTAATAAATTTTGTCATATTTTCTTGACTCAAATCACGTCTATATATAAACCAGTATGGGATTGGACAAGTGTACTTTACTGGGCATTGCAATAGTTGTGCAGTGTGATCTGATAGTGCCAATTCAAGAATTCTATGTTTTGTCCTCTGACAGTTATGCGCAAAATTATCTATACAAGTACCACTACGTAAGCGCGTTGGAGTTTTTATTTCCAATTTCAAGTTGTAACTTAGTAGGACTTGTTCAAAACGAGATGATAGCGCATCCCTTTTCAACATGTTAATGTTAAAATCCCCACAAATGATCACTTTTAATTTATTTAGACAACAAGTAGATAATATATTGTCTATATTTTGAAAGAATATTTTGAGCGACAATGGATCGGTTTTTGGAGATCTATATATACATATAACTATAACTTTGCTGTCGAGTAACTCAATGGCACTACATTCTAGTATGTTTTTTGCACTAAAATTATTAATTTTAGCAATAGGTCGATATTTATGGATGTTCCGTACAAAAATACATGAACCTCCACGTCTATTGTCTCTCGAGCAGTGAGATGCGAGACTAAAATTTGGAATAGACAGTATATCAATGTCATCATTCAACATATTATGCTCCGTTATGCATATTACATCTAACCTGATATTGGTCTCAATTTCATTTATATGAACTGATAATAAATGTGATTTAGATATCAGTCCGTTTATATTCTGATGTAAAACATAAATTTGATTAGGCTCGAAAAAACATGTCACCGGGCACGGAGTTTTTTATATCTTTATTTGTAGGATCTAGTTTGGTGTATGTATCAGTTTGTGTACTTTTATCTGTAAATGTTTTTTTTCTGCTTTTTAAATCAGTATAATAATTTATAAACTTAATTCTATAATCAATACGTAGAATGTCTTTTAAAAGAGCTCGGCACTTACTTAGGGCGTATTCACTGTAAGGTACAAAACGGAAATAATTCATATCGACAAAAGTTGCATAGTCATATTTTTCGCATAGAAATTGTAGTACATAATTTAACTTAGACTCATTTAGAGTTTTGTTATGAGGTACTCTACAAATTAAAATATTTGTATTTGAGAGGGTCCGAATAAACATATTAATTGTGGTTTCAAATTCAAAAGGATTCCTGTCATTCAGACCTGTCATTACAATAATATAATCGTTTTTTGTCATATCAAGGTAATTCTTTTGAATCTTTAAAATTTCATTTGTATTAGCACCAGAATTATATGAGACAATCAACTATTGATGAAGTATTAGATTGTATATTGACTACTGCGCATTTTAAAATGAGATTGTCAATTGAATATTACGACGGTATTTTTGTAATGTAAGATAGTGCATTGACATATTTTTAAATGATTGTACCAATTGGTAGGAACACTAGTCTTCTTGTTGAGTGTAAGTAATGGGAGAGTGGGTCGATGACGAATATTCGGAGAGAATACAGCCCTTGGAAATTGTGCATTGATTGATTATAGCATTCGGCCATCCCGTAAATAAAAATCATAAAAAGTAATTTATCTCTTACCTAGTTAGTGTGCATTCTATCTTAGATTAGCATCAGGTGTGACTACAGTAATTTCATCACCTTTTTTAAAGCTACTGCGTAGCTTTTATCACGGTCTTTGAGCGCGGTGACCGAATGAAAAATAGTATGTATGTACGTTTGTTTGTTACGTTTTCAAACAAAAAGTACTCGACCGATTTCAAAAAATAATTAACCATTAGAAAGCTGCATTTTCACTGAGCGACATGGGTTATATAACTTTTTCAAAAGGATAAGGATCCCTAATAAAAATGCATTAATGTAACCCAAGGTGTAAAAAAATTGGTCACATAAAATCTGTCATCGCGCGATACCATATGTCCAACCTTATTAGTAATGCTAGTAGATCTACTTCTTGCATTTTAAAAGTTAATAAAAGTTAATGAGTGGAGCTGCGGTGTCAAATGTTGTGTAAGGGAAAATTCAGAGATAATAAAACATTACAAATAAATGTTTTCTTTAATATTATAGCAGAAAGTGTTGCATTTTGAATTTAATTAGCTTAAAATTACTGGACCGTTTTAAAAGTTCTTTCAATACCTGAGAAGTATTTTTTAAATTACTAATAACTGATATTTTACGTAAATGATGTTATGAATTTAAAATGTATCAGTGTGACATATATTCGTTGTAAAGTAAAATCTGTATATTGATTAGATTATGAATCTAAGTGTGTATCTCATAATCTTCTCAGAGGACGTGATTAAAGACTAAGTGAAATAAAACTTTAATATTTACAAAAATCAATCTTGTACTTTCCACTGCCACGAGATCGAATTATATATAAATTCAAACAAAAAAGATACTGCATTTGTGAAAATAATTCAATGCTAAACATTCCTGAATAACCTACATATATATGGTAAGATAATAAAAACATTTAAAACGATATTAACTTCTTATTTATTTAATAAAAGAAAAAAAATTGTTTATTAGTCACCACGCTCAAAAAGTATATCTTGAATAAATTTCAAAGAAAATACCTGAATTAATATCAAAGAAAAAAAATACTGCATAAATAAAAAAATTAATAATTAATTATAATTGCATAAGTTGATAAAAAATGCTATGCCGCGGTAGTCCCCGAGTGCCACACGTCTTTTTTTACTAACAAAACAGGTACATTACTCTTCCACCAATAAGAAAATTAAGCATGGTAACATTTTTTGTTATTTATATATGTCGGAGAATAAGAGAGGACGGAGAAGAATAAAGCACAGGGGCGTAGGGTTCTCTGGCGACATCGTTATTAATTGGATCCATTATTTAATTTCTTATTCTGTGGGCATTCGTGAGTAATGTTGGTGCAATCAAACACTTTGTTAATTAACTCGTATTATAATGTTCAATCACTTAATGTTCCCGATATGAATTTACACAAACTCAGTCGATCACTCCGGCCCACCGCCACTCGAGAACTGCCGAGAGACGCGCCGGACTGCCATTTATTGACTCTGCCCCCACGCCGATACACAGATGGCGCCAGCGTTCCACAGACTATTACACACGGACCAGCGATCCACAGACTCTTGCACTCCGACATCTAACACTAAAAATCGATAAAACACTAAAAATGTTTGTTCTGTTATAGACTTGGAAACTGTCCAACCGATGTACCCCAGGTTTCAAACCTCTATCTTTCTCATTTACTAGTCAAAATGATTCGCGATTAACTTTTCTTTATATTTTATTTATATATGATATTATAAGTATACTCTGTTTGGTATTAGTGTGATTTCGTTTTCGCCCACGTATGTACGTAATCGCTGATCAGCGATAAGAACTCTTATAGATTTCTCAGTTTTTTGTATGGTGTACAATAAAGGGCATATAAATAAATGTCACTACTATAGCAATGTCACTGCCTCATTGGTCTAGTGGTTAGCATGTTCGACTAGAGACATGAGGTCCTGGGTTCGAGTCCTGGGTCGGACCAATTCAAAAATCAATATTGAGTTTTCTATTAAGATTTTCTCAATATTTGTCCGAAGTTGGGAAGTTGGCGGTGTGATCCACCCCCGTGCCTCTGAGAGCACGTTAAGCCGTCGGTCCTGCGCCTGATCTCTCTCCGGTCGTGTCGGATTCCCGTCACATCGGACTATGAGAGTGAAGGAATATAGAGTGCACCTGTGTACTATGCTTGCCAATCCGCAGTGGAGCAGCGTGGTGGGTCTATGCTCTAAAAACCCTCTCTCATATGAGTGAGGAGGCCTGTGCCTAGCAGTGGGACGTTAATGGGCTGCTACTTACTTTTTACTTTTTTTTACTTACTATAGTAATGTAGTCACTGATTATGGATATCTACATATTCCCACAGGGACGAAAACAACGCAGATCATCGCTAGGGAAAGCTAGTGCTACGTAAGACAATAAAAAAAAGTTAATTTTTAACTTGCGTGCGTAAAATACACCAATTTCTGTAGCCTTAAGGATATTGATATCAAAGTTGTCTTCGATGATTATATGCACGAAGGTCATTCAAATAGTCTTTTACAATGAATCTTCATCTATAGTTATTTCCATATATTACTTTATATAATGGTGATGATATAAAAAAAACACTTAGAATCTAAAGTTACGAGGGTTCTTTCGTGCCCTAGTATTTCAATGTATTCTATCAGATATTACCATAAAACTATATTATACCCTTGGATATTGCGGCTAATATGAATTGCTCTGTTCTAAATTAAAAAAATGTATTGTAATGATGTTGATAAAAAAACAGACCCGACTGAGTTTTTTGTGTGGGCTCTTCTCAGATCAGGGCGCAAAGAATCCCTGATAACTATATATTCTAAGTAGTTCTCTAATAACAATCGTACATTGTTTTTTTTTATTGCTGACAGATAAGCGCTTGACTGTGATCTCACCTGATGGTAAGTGATGATACAGTCTAAGATGGAAGCGCGCTCATCTATTAAGAGGCGATATACCCCTTACGGTTTCTACACAGCATCGTACCGGAACACAAATCTCTTTGTTTGGCGGTACGTTTTTGCTGGTAGGGTGGTAACTAACCACGGCCGAAGCCTCCCACCAGTCAACCATTGTAAAATAATATAGATATTTGACGCTACAGAAGCGCTGTAATAGTTTACTTGATTAAACAATATTTCAATTATAAAACACAGTCCTTAGTCTGAACAGTTTTTGATGCAGGTTTCACCAATAGAGTGGTTCTTGAGGAAGGTTTATGTATATAATTTTGAATAGGTTTTTATGTAAATTCGTTGAAATATATCAATAATTGTGGCATGCAAAGACAAACGTGGTTTTGCGTTTCATCATCTTTACGTATACTTAAAATTAGAAAGCATAATAAAATAATTTCCCTATTAACATACGAAGATAAGAAATCATGAATTATGACGGAAAACGTAAAGTGCGATAAGTATCGATTTTAACGCAGTGGTAAAATACTCCACTATATTTGATATTGTTCGAATGATAGTAAACCCGGTATCGATTTTATTATCATTGTGTAGTCGTAATGCTATATAAGACAATAAAGAAGTGCCCATTTTTCATAGCCTTGTGGATAATGACGGCAAATTTCCCTTCGACGTTCTTCGAGGCGAATTATTGAACTGTTGTACATGGGAAGTTAAGTATGTTATCGATGTTTATAATAATTATTTAAATGTACATACTGTTAGATTTTAGAGAGTTTAGTGTCAACACTTGAAAATACCAAAAACATTGTGCAATACTACGAAATGTCGTGCATTACGAGGTAACTTTAACGAACAGAACAATTTTGTGTAGACGGTATTTCCAGCTGCTCCGTGGTATACTTGTTTTAAAGAGAAATAGTGCTAAATTGTATCAATTCAAATAGTGAAGCAATAATTAGTATAGTGCATATTTAAATATTTTATATAATAAAAGTTGTTAGTTAATGTAAGTATGTGAGGGAAGGAATAGAGTATACACTTATGTCAGGGTATACATTTGAGTACTATGCCTTTTTTTTGTAGCTGGGAAATGCTTTTACCCAACCCGGGAGTGTGGGACTCGCTGAATAACCAGAATACCCACTAAAACCCAGGGTATCCCTCGTCATCCTTGGATGGGAGCTCTAGTGTCACTGTGTACTGTGCCTGCTAATCTGCAATGGAGCAGCGTATTGGGTCTATTATCTTAAAACTCTCTCTCTTATGATTGAGAAAGTCTTTACTCAGAAAAGGGACTAATAGGCTACTATTTATCTTACACAAAAAGATTTTTAAGGTATGACTTGTGATTTATCATAAGATATTTTTTTTCGACTTTTTATACACAAAAATAACAAAAATTTCTTCAGTCTGATTGTGTATATAAACGCTGGAAACCAAACACGTAGTAACCCACAAATCCAAAATTAAAACAAACAATCATCAGAACAATAAAACTCTTCATGAAAACAAAACATATACCTACAATTATTGTTTTTGGACACTATATTTGTATTTTATTTCTAAACAGTTACTCTGTTTAGAGGTATTATTCTAAAGTGTTCTTAAAATATTTTGCGGGTAACTGCATGTTTGCATTCCATCGTCGTCCTTTAATTAATCAAGATCATTTCCATAAATGTTTTTAATATTACAGCATATCTCTTCCTTTAAAATCACATGACTAAATTTTTAATTGACTAAAGATCAAAAGATATTAGATATAACAAGGTTTTAATGCAACTAATATTGAGATGAGACTATTTATAATATAAAATATAATGCAATCGTTACTTATATTATATTATAGATTATAGCTTTAATAAACACTAGGCAACGCACTGTGGTTTCACCTGCGTAGATACCAATCTCATGGCAGTGGAAAGTCTACTGTAAGTAGTAGAAGTCTGATAATATATTTATTTTTGTTAACATGAAAGTTTAATTTCTTCCTCTCAATTTATTAATGTAATCAATATACAGATTTAACTTTACAACGAATATATATATATAAATAAGTAATACATTTTTAAATTCGTAACATCATTTACGTAGAATGTCCGAATATAGTAAACTAAAAATACTTTACACTTATTCAAAGAATTTTTTAAATAAGTCTAGTAGTTTCATCGTCCTCGTCTCAACCGATGGACGTCCACTGCTGGACAAAGGTCTCTCTTAATGAATTCCAATGAGCTCAGTCTTGCACCGCTTGTATCCAGCCAGCGACCCGCCTGATGTCATCGGTCCACATGGTAGGGGGTCTGCCGCTGCGTTTTTCGGTGCGAGCTCGAGGAATTGTGGATGAAAAGATATCCCGTAGTTTACGAACGCTGCCCATCCGAGTTGGATAGCGTTCGGAAAATAAAATATGAAATAGTAAATTATAGCTTGATTATTATAAATTGTTAGAAATGAAAACAAGAATTCAAAATGCAAGACTTTCTTCTATAATATTAGGGAAGAGATTTATTTGTAATACTTAATTGTCTCAAAACCCTATACACGATATTTTACACTCTGGAGTTTGATTCGGGATACATAGTTTTCTTTAGATTGACATTTTTAAATTCGTTATATCCTTTAAATGGAATGTCCGAATTTAATAAGTTCAAAAGTCTTTACAGCTATTGAAATATCTTTAATATACTATCGTTTAATAGAGTAAGGATTGATAGAGATGTATGAATAATATGGTTTGATTATCGTCAGCACTTTTATTAGCTTATAAAATGTAAATAAGAAGTTATAGTGGCATATCTACAGTAGTTGGAGATATGGTATCACAGACTTTTTTGTAGATATTAATACATTCTATAATATTGTAGAACATTTATTTGTTTTCTCCCTATTTTTTTTTTGAGAAAGTAATATAGTCTGTGTTGCTCAGTGAAAATGTAACATTCTAATGGTGAAAAATAAATTTAAATCGGTCTAGTAGTATGTTCCAAATGTTTTCTCTTTATAAGATTAGTTTAGAAAAAGCAGCAACTGGCGCTATTGTATTTTCGCTGAAGCTATTGTGACTTTATTTATTTAAAAAATTACATAAGACGTTCTTCTACTCAAACTTTTATAAATTCAATTACTAACGTTTAACTTGAATGTAGCTTTTTACCTGGTGCCGTTTAAATAAATAATTCAACACTTTTAAAGCCGCCGCAAAGTACGGCGTCTTTTTCCTGTATATATAATAGGACTTGCCAAACAAATCCTTCACTGGAAATACTAGGGTTGGCGGTATACCTTTTTACAGTTCTTTCACGTCCGTGGATTTATAACATTGCTTTGTGTAACATTAAAATATTAACTCAAAGCATTATAACACGAATCATTTTTCTAAAATATTTAGGTATTCATTGTTTCATTGCTCGTCAAACAACTGTTTTATTAACACGTTTATTCGCTAATCAGCTTTACCTATGTTTTAATGTACTGTTTCTTCTTTTTATTTAAATGGGCCAATTTGGTATTTTCTCAGTGTAAAGAGTGTTGGAGAAGAACCGAAGGAAAGTTTTCGATTAACGGTTCACGTTACCACATTAAATTTGAATTTTGACACCGAAGTAGAAAATTTTGATAATTTAGATCATAATTAGACAAAAACGTTTTCTTTTGTAGCTAAAATAACGTATAATCGGCTGTAATTACTATAGATTGTTTTATCACAAAACACTACCCCTTAACTGTAAAAAAGGTATTTTCTTTTCGTTTTTGCCCAAAATTAACCGAGAAAACATAAGGACAAATAAAGAAATTATTTTGTTGCATAATTATGTAAGTACCGCACCCTTTTAGATATGATGATTATATAATTGAATGTTTTCTTAATTATTCTACTGTAATTTTAAACAAATCAATGTTTCTTTTATAGTTTTAAATTTAGTCTTCTATTAAAAAGTGTTTTGTGTTTTTCGAGTGAAACTTCTTTATGCGCATGAGGGTAAAATTTTTACTGATGAAACGTGTGATTGCAGCTGCACGATGACGTGCAGCGTTTTTATGCTCATTCGTTTAGAGGTTAGGTAGTTTTAATATTTAGAAATAACATGTGGCATTTTAATTTGTCACTCGTCAATTAATCATTTAATGTACTATTTTTCATTAAATATAAAATAAATACATACATACAAACATAGCATCACGCCTCATTCCCATAGGGGTAGGCAGAGACCACGTCCTTCCACTTGCCACGATCCTTGCATATCTCCTTCTCTTCTTTCATTCTCATTAAACCTTTCATACATGTTCGTCTGTTTAGAGTACTCTTGACCTGGCCCTTATTTAAAGAATTTATGAAATATATTTATTTCATACCACGTGGTAGTGATGGTACAAAATAAATATATTTCATAAATTCTCTATTCTAAATTTTAAATTCTAATTAAATAAAAAAAATTAAAAACAATTAAATTCCAAACATTTCTTCCTACCTCAAAGCCTCGAAAATTTAAAGTTTTAGATTTGTATAAATATAAACAATACTTAAAAGTCAGTTTTCCTAAAAGATGTGTACGCATGCATTTTTACCTTTGTTCTACTTTTTTTCAATATAAATTTGTCTAATAGGTATATATATGTCGGAGTGCTGTAGTCTGTCGAACGCTAGCACCATCTGTCATCAGGGTCTTTGACTGCACCAACAATATCTACCAACGCACACAGTATGGAAATTGAATTATGGATGTCACTAACGACGATTTCGGCGGAAAACCCTATGCTCATGCTTTATGCTTATCTCTTATTCTCTGAAATATATATTATTCTAAATGAAATAAAATTGTTCCGAAATTGAAGCCTACAATGAATTGAATATTGAAAATTTCTATACAAGCCACTTTACAATATTGGAAACAAGACTTAATAAATATGAACTTGATAAAATACTTTCCATAAGCCATAAGCTATAATATTCCATAAGCGATCAATTTTATTTTTGTACAAAACTACCGACTTTTTTTCCAATTATTTGACTGCTACCTTGGTGTTTCTAATATAATTTTTTTTATTTTTTCATGAAAAAAATTCTCTTGGAAGTCCCGTCTGTATATATTCTTAAAATCGTCACAATTGTATAAAAATGAGTTTGTAATATTACTGTAGATATATAGACAGGGCCTACAAATATAATAAGAAAATACATTACGAACATTAAGTGTAAAAGTTTTTGAAGCCACCG
The DNA here is from genome assembly GCA_015832385.1 of Elymnias hypermnestra. Taxonomy (NCBI): domain Eukaryota; kingdom Metazoa; phylum Arthropoda; class Insecta; order Lepidoptera; family Nymphalidae; genus Elymnias; species Elymnias hypermnestra. Next base: position 795,116 of record JACTOM010000886.1, read on the forward strand.
TTAATCGCACTGTAAACAGAAAGTGATTTCATACCAGCTTTAACCAGCAAATGGTGCAATGCAGAGTAAAGACGCCTTTAATTAATTCCCCGCGACTAATACTTATGTTTCAGCTCAACCAAACGGTAGTTAATCCGATGAAAATCAAGCTGAATCTAAGAGCAGATAGAGCTCATTTCAGGTTGGCAATTATTATCTTTAATGCGAGTCTGAATGCCATTGATATGAAGGACCTCACAGCTGCAATGATGAATAGTCGCGGTAAAAAGTTGAGCACAGAGTCACTAACGAGGTAAAACCTTGCGTGATATATTTGTCAAGGTCATACATTTTGCTGAAAGGTGCGCGTTGAATAAATAGGCTCGACCAAATGGATGCTTTTTATAATCACAATAATTATGTAAGAACGCAGTTATATTTATGGTGATATAACTAAAGTGTGTATGAATAAATAGGCAATGATTTAGCTTTCTTTGTTGTCAGATGAGGGCTATTTTCTTATAACCAATGATTTTTTAATTGCAAAATACTCTATGCACACCGGATGTAGGATAAACTTACATCTGAGAGAGTGGGACTCGCTGGTGGTACCAGGATATCCACTAAAACTTATCTTCTTCGGCCAAGTGTTGGGTTACAGATGTCCACTGACGCATACCGCTCCGGCGCCCCGGATGAAACAGACTTAAAGGTTTAGTTGAGGAAGAGCAGACGAGCAAAATTGCGTCTTCTGGCACCCCTTTCCTTCGGTGAGAGGGAGTATAGCCTGCCACATGCCCCCTTTGCCTGTTTAGTGCTTCCTTCTGCAGTATGACAGCCTCGCAGAAGAAGGTAACTGCTCTTTTACCTGACTCATCGCCAATCATAGCCTCCACAATGCTGGGGAGTGACAGGTCACGCCTAATCAGCGATGTCAAGAAGTGACGCTGGAGTCCCCAAGCCTGACTATCCGATACTGTGTGGTGCGCCGTGTCATCGGCCGCCACACATAAGTGGCAAACAGGCATCTCCTCACAGCCTACAATCTGGTGCAGATACTTGCCGAAGCAACCACGTCCAGTTAGCACTTGCACCGAGCTATAGGTTAGCGTACCGTGGCCTCTGGCATGCCAATCTTCTAAGTATGGACGCACCGCTAAAACCGTGGCCACACCTACAGCTGGGGATCAGAAGTCCTCCTGCCACCTTTTAACCAGGGCCCTGGCAGATAGGGTTCTGATTCTCTGGACCTCTTCAGAATCAGACCGTTTGCCTCTATTACTTGCAGCTGCCCGACATTGATAGGTAGCCGCCAGAACCTCCACCCGGAGCTTTCACAGGGGATAATCAGCAAGATGAATCATTGCTGTCAGTGACACAGTACGGTATCCCCGAATTGCCATAATCGCTATCACTCGTTGCCCTTTTTGCTGGAGGATTTTGTTCGAAGTGATTAGGGCATTGGTCAGTAACGTTGCCCGTCAAACTAAACAGGCTCACCTCGATGTCGTGACACTGACTTATAGCTCCGAAGGTGGCAGTACTCGGAGCAACCGGCACGTCACCATCCTCCTAGTGGGTCTTCTCTATCGAACATCAGGCCCCGTACCTGCTGCCCTGAGGTTATCGCACGGAGGAGACTGGCTCAATCGCTCCTCCTTTTTTCGACATTATCTCCTTGCAGATGGTGAACATGGTCGACAAATTTTAAATAGTACTTACATACACGTCTAAGCTAATAAAAAGAGCGAAAATAAGTAAATAAGAAATCAGAAACCAAAATATAATTACTTAAAATTGCTCAAATTAAGGCAACTTAAGACTGTTTGGGTGTGTAGTTATAAAATAAAGATTTATTGTACAGGTTTATATATTGTGGTTTGTTTGTTTGTGATAAATGTAATATTCAGATATAACTAAAAGTGTCTTTTCTAGGGTTATGCGATAGACATTATAATTGCACCAATTTGTCAGTTATTCTTGTGTATATGAACTGTTTTATTTAGTAAAATTTTGTGAATTTTAAAATCTTAATAAGAGAATTAAGATTAACAATCTGCTACCTACCTTAAACTCGTTATATTTCACTTTATAAACTTTTCACCTCATATTTCATCATTTTATAATTATCACTGCGAAACAGTAAGTGCAAATTTTTATTTTCCGTCTAGAATTTAGTATCGTAAATTCCAGCTTTCCTCGTTAACCTTCTGGAGTACCTCATTATCTATTTTCTAAAGCGCTTGTTTGGATTTCCTTGTTTATTTGCGAACCATTATTGTGGCTCTTCAGAATTTTCGATACAATTTCTTTCTTGTAAATAATCATCTCAAGCATTTGTATACACCTAGACTAATGAGGTTTTATTGCGAACTCTTTCTCAGATTCATATATATTAATTTGTTATATAACATATATATTCTTTGTGTATATATATATATATATATATATGTGTGTGTGTGTGTATGTGTGTGTGTGAGTGTTTGTCTGGAACAAATCTTTTCAAAGCGATAAGGCCTATTATGCGGCAATAATTAATTAAGTTTAAGCTTCCCTTTTTATCTTTTCAATTGAAATGTGGCTCAATAAACTGTTTAAATAGAATTTTTTTTTATAATGAATTATTGGAGAGAACCGTGTTTTCTTTTTCGGAGGAATTAAGGTACAATTTTAATAACTTCGTGCTAGATAACACAGGAACTGACTTTATTTTCTTTATACTGCTTGTGTATTTTCGTAAGTGTAAGTGAATACTATATCTATATATAAGTGTATTATCACGAAGTCAAAATCAAAATATTGTTTTTTAAGTAGGCTCAAAAAAACCTTTCCAAGTCGTCATTAGTCTGACCTTTAGCAGCAAATCTAATATCGATTCGAAAAGTTAATTCTACTGAAAACAAAGTGGCAAGAAACTCAGCAGTTGCTCTTTAAAACATGATATTGTAGGTTACATTTTGTAGCATTTAGTTTTCATGTGCAACTGGAACCAAGTCCAAACACTTTTATCGCTAAAATTATATTTAATTTCTGTCGTAAATTTAGTAGCTAAAATAAAATAGAATCCTAAAATTACCTCCAAAAGCACATTGGAAGCTAGCTCCCAGTTATTTTAAATAATTAAAAAACAATAATGAATGGAAAGAGATGATAAGGCTTAGGGATTAATATCGCGGCTCAGTAAAGGATCAAAATTTTAAAGCAAGGGAAATGAGAATTCGGATTACTTTATATACCTACACCCTTAGTTTTCACACGCCTAAATTTATACCAAAAAGGTCGTAGAGTTTCCATTACTTTTCTTAACTCCTATTCCTTCACATTCTTCCCATATTCCTCTACTCAAGTTTAAATAGTTCTTTTTAATACTTTTAAACGCACGTTTTTGCCTCGATTGTTTAACTATACAATGATATCTTTTGTTTATTAAATATAGACTCTGGTCTATATTCTAGCGTCATGTTGCACTAAACTTTGAGATAGTGGAAAAAAAGTCCGTCTTGTATTTATAGGCTCATATCTCAAAAAACAAAACTTCAATTCACAACACTTATATATCAAAAACACTAATAATTACTAATAAACAGTTTATAAAATACCACAAAAAACTTAAAATATGACACACGAACCGTAAGTAACGGTCACTTTGTAACTGATTTATTTTTTGTTACGTCTACTGTCTCTTGATATCTCTACGCATATTTTTTCACGACAGTTACCGAGAAGCGAAATAGATAACGCACAGTATGACTAAAATAAAAAGAAAGAGTTGCTTGTAATTCCGATTTCCCAAGTTGAGACAGTACTATCGTATCATGTCAGTAGTAGTTTCAAGTGAGAATGCATTTATTTTTGAGATTACTTGTTTTGTATCATCTCTTTCAAGTTGTGCCAATCCAATGGTTGTGCCCAAAACAGGTGTCATTAGTAGTTTTAGAACACTAAACTCACACACTCACTCTCACACTTATTGAAGAATCTGCAAAATTGAGTTGTTTTGATTTTCTTAAAATTCAGCAACGTCTTTTCGCAAAAAGACTGTCGCATACATACGGTTTTAGTACTTTTCGCTTTCCGTATTAAGATATAGACTAGGGCGCTTTAAAACAACTGGAGTCTATGTCAAATAGTTTGAAAATTACTACCAATTCATAGATTTTTTTAGTTATTACCCAGTATACATAATTGTTTCGCTTTATATTATAAAGGACAATCTATTTAAAGACGCAATACAGTTAGATATTGTCGTTATATATTCATAAAATAATAGCATTTAAACGTATATGTTTTAGTATGTAGGAATATTTCTAATTGTAAAGTTCGCTTAAGTATATTTGTGGTGTACAATGAAGTATCACACAAACCAGTGTTTCATATTTGAACGTGACGTCTCAGTCTAAGTCTATATCCACGAAATAAAGCACACAACACGTCTAATGAAGTTTGAAGTTCAATAACGAAAACATTTCAAAGCGATATCTCAAATTTTTGTAGTTTCATAATGCAAGGGAGAAAGGATAAGCGTGCTACACTGTGGATTGTAAAGGCTCATCGGCCGTGAAGTTACACGCTATTATTGCGTACTTATGATAAGTGCTGTATTACACAGATAAAAGACTCGAGTGCATTGAAATGTTTCCGTTTCCGCTTTACCTTATCTGGAACCATAAAGTGAGCTCGGATATATAAAAGACGAGTACTGTCAGAAAAGACAGATAAAAGTTTCACAAAACTTGTTCGATTCTTATCATTTTTTGATACACTACAAACGAAGAGTCTTCTACTACAAAACTTTACTACGAGCAGTCTTCTGTCATTTATAGTGATTTGAGTAATTGTTGTAATCCTCCATCAGAAGCAAATAGCTCAAAATCAGTCTGAGACAAGATTTGCAAATTAGTTCGATTCTTATTATATTCTGTTAATATTCTGATCCACTACAAACAAAGATTCTTCTACATTAATCCTTAACTAATAGCCTTCAGTTATTTAATGCATTTTCGTTATTGTAGTAAAACTCAATAGGAAGCAACTAACTCAAAATCAAAGTGAAACAACTTTTGTAAAACCTGTTCGATTCTTATCATTTTTTGCTAATTTTCCGATGCACTACCAATAAATATTCTTCTACAATAAAATGCTATGAACATTCCTGTTATATAAAACGTTTTCAGTAATTTTAATAATCCTCAATTGGAAGTAATTAAGTCAAAATCTGCCTAACAGAAGATTTTCAAAACTTGTTCGGTTAATTATCACGTTTTGCTTCTGATGAACTAAAAACGAAGATTCATCTACTAAAAATATAACGAACATTCCTCATTTATTTAGAGAGTTTATAGTAACTTTCATGATCCTTAATTAGAAGCAATTAACACAAATTCATTCTAACAGAAGTTTTGCAAAACTTATTGGATTCGTATCGTTCTTTGTTGATTTCCTATTCCATTACAAGCGAAGATTCTTTTATTACAAAACTCGGCGAATATTCCTCAGTTATTTAAGGAGTTTGTAGTAATTGTAATACTTATTGGCAGCAAATCTCTACATAATTATATAGGAGACAAACGCCGACGTTTCTACTACAATCCGGTACGAATTTCCTTGTTAGTATCCATAATGTATCGAAATCTGTTAAATTATTAATTATTAAAGCTAATTTTCAAAGTCGGGTGTCAAGTTTACGCATATTCATGTGGAATACATAGATTATATATTGAACATATAATATACAAACTTATTTTATCACACCGCGAGTACAATTTACGCATATTAAATGTTTTAATGAGTCGCCTAGTTCTTTTACGTTAATGTAGGTCAACTCGGATTAGCGCGTTAAAAATTCTAAAATAGGATATCTACATAAAAAAACACAAGATAAAAGATTCTTATTACGTTGTTGGAATGTTTTATTGAGTAACTAGAAAAGAAACTTGTTGCTTCGATATCCCCATGACTATATTTAATAAGATCTGATCTCTTCAGTGTCAGCGTATTTCTTGACCCCTTCTTGAACCTTAACATAAATAAATTGATGGTGAGAATAATCTAACTTAATGATGACTGACATATACGTATATATCTGATGTTATGTTTATATATAATTATGACTATATATGAAATTGGAAAATTATACTTCCATAAAAATATTAACTCTTTTACGAAAAAAAGGGAATGCCGTTCATATAACTTAAGAAATAAAAATAAAATTGGTGTAAATTGTGATAGGCTACATAACATTGAAAAGTCGATTAAGTGTAACTGTATAACAAGCTCCCAGAAGAGTTTGTTGTGGGGTCTTCTCAGAGCAGAATCCTCGTATTTTTAGATTGTGAGTCGTTATTTAATGTTACCATCAGTCGTTCATTTAAATATAGAAAAAAACAATATTTGACAATTCCATGTGCTGTAAAGCCTACGTCAATAAAGATATTTTGATTTTGTCTTGACTTTAATTATCTCAGCACCTCGTCTCTTTCCTTAAGAAATCACTTCAAAGTGATAAGACCGCCTATTGAAAATGAAATTGAAATTATATATATATTACGAATAACAGACAACAGTACTAACGGTAGCTTTGTTGATGAGACAAGAACCAAACCAATCCAGATTAAAAATATATTTTTAAAACGTTTTTATGGCGTTATTTAGTACATTTAAATAAAACGATAATTTCATTAAAAAATGATTACTTTACTTAAAAAATACCAGCAATGAAACACAGCTCAAATTTGGTGTAGTGGTTAGCATGTGCGACTACAGACATGAGGTCCTGGGTTCGAGTCCCGGGTCGGGCCAATTCAAAAATCAATATTGAGTTTTCTATTAAGATTTTCTCGATATTTGTCCGAAGGTGGGAAGTTGGCGGTGTGATCCACCCCCATGCCTTGGAGAGCACGTTAAGCCGTCGGTCCTGCGCCTGACCTCTCTGCAGTCGTGTCGGATTCCCGTCACATCGGACTATGAGAGTGAAGGAATAGAGAGTGCACACTTGTGTACTTGCCTGCCAATCCGCAGTGGAGCAGCGTGGTGGGTCTATGCTCTAAAAACCCTCGCTCCTCGGAGTGAGGAGGCCTGTGCCCAGTAGTGAGACGCTAATGGACTGCTACTTACATCACTTACTAGNATTGCCATCCATCATAGATTCATCTCTTCCAAAAAGCATAACTTTCGTTTTGTTTACATTCAAAAGAAAATAAAGACAGCTATTACAAAAAAAAGGCAAACAGGAGTAGTTATCGCAAAACGTAGTCGTAGACATACTGTAATTACATATATCATGACTTATAAATAGACTAATAAACGCTATAAATATAAAGTGTTAAGTCCAAAGCCTGAATAAGTTAGTAATATTTACATATTTCTCTGAAAAATCTTCGAACCATTGGAATAGAAAATATTTTAGATATCGTTAATGAATATCCATAAAAAAACGTGGTTTTATTATTAAAGATAACCACAAAAAATATAAATAAATGTGGTGATATGAAGTGTTAATAAATTTGCTGAAATGTCTAGTCTTTTTCAATTCTTACTATTAGTTAACAATTTCCCTATAACTGAATAATTGAAAATTGTTTTGTAATATGGTGTTCAATATAGCATATTAACACTCTTGTTCAAATTTTAATAGTTAATACTTTTCATCTACTCAACTCTTAGTACATTTTTTGAACTTGTAGAAAATTCTTCTTTATGTTAAGATATTTTTTCAAAATTATTTCAAAAATTTTTTCAAAACAGTGCTGTCTATTGAAAGCTCACGTAAAAGGTATAAAGATTTCTTTATATGTAATGAATTTAAAATTTCGAGTTTATTTTTTGTACTTAGGACGTCGGATTTTAATTTAAAAGCTTTGTTAACTATTTATATTAGTTTTACTCTAGCTGTTTCGTGTTGTTTTACTCGCATTGTTCTCGATCTTCTGAGAATATGGGAAACCTGTTCTAAAAGTAAAGTTAATAGTAGTCCATTAATGACCCATCGCTGGGTACAGGCCTCCTTACTCCTAGGAGAGATTGTTTATAGAGCAAAGACCCACTACGCTGTTTCACTGCGGGTTGGCATGCATAATACACAAGTGTAGGCGTTAACACAAATGCACTCTCCATTACTTCACTCTCATAGTCTGATATGATGATTATCCAACACGACTGGAGAGAAATCAGTTGTACGATCAACCAACTTCGGGCTAACACTGAGAATTTCTTGACACTATATCGATTATTTTATTCGTTAAACTCAGGACCTCAATTCTGTAGCCGAATTAACTGACCTGAAGTTAAGTTGTTAATAAGAGTATGGATGGAGATATCGTTGGGTGCCTGTTTTGGAGATATCGTTGGGTGTTCATCCTTTTTTACTTACAAATATAGCCAAATCCGTTCTCGGTAATCGTTTACAACATGTATACCGTATTTTGCGAATCGTTTCGCAAAACAAACATGTATACCGTATTTCATATCAATCGGGCAACAATTTCGGAAATCGTGTTTCCTGTGAATTGGTGCAAAATTTTAATAAAAAAGACGAATTACACAAATCAAACATCATTGGAATGGGTCCAGCTATTCTTGAGTCGTAAATGGAGTAACGAATTCGATTTTGGACCATAAATTCATTTTCCTTATATATATTTTAACAAATCCATAATGACTTCGAGTAATGAAGGATTTTTTTTGCAATTTGACGATAATATCAAAAAATTGGCACCTCATTGCCTATGGCGTGTTATTGTGTACTAATTGCAGTATGTAGCACCGTCACAATACACAGTGCAATTTAATTGATGTGGTACATGCAATAAGGTAATCTCACTACGGAAAAGAATTATAGGAAACACCTTAATACTAGTGACCTTTACGATAGGAAAATATCATAAATTTTATTACTAGTTTCTCGATTTGATGAGGAGGTAGTCTGCAGAGTCTAATGCAAGAAATACCTTACATCTTTATAACGAATTTCTAATCATTGCAGAATATAGATACAAAGTATTACTGACCACTATTAGATGCTATACCTTTACATAACGGATTCTATCAATTATTCCCACAGCAGTAATTCAGGTCACAAGAGATTCAGACCCGTTACATTTTTCGTAAGACTTTTTGTTTGATGCTGAGTAACAAGTGTATTTCCTTCTTAACGAATCTTATTCCAATACTGTTATGTATTGGAACTCATTGTAACAAATTGTTTCGTATAACAAATACTGTTATATTTCCTTTCTATTTCGATAAAAAATGATTTCTATACCTATAGACTTCAACGATGTTTTAGACCGCTGAACTCCTGAAAGCTGTTCGTAAATGGCTTGAAATTTATCGATTTCCTTGTATTCCTGTATCAGAAACTGCGCGGGTACCACCACTAAGAAAAACTTTCATCGTTGCTTCAAGCAATGGACTTCCACTGCTGAACAAAGGTCTCACCTGGTGATATCCATTGTACCCGATCTTGCTTCGCCTGGCTCCAGCGGCTACCAGCGATCCTCTTTGTATCATCAGTCCACCTTGTGGAGGGTCTGCCTATACAGCGCCGTCCGGTGCGGGGTCGCCATTTAAGCATCTTCGGGACCTAACGTCCATCGGTCCATCGGACTATATGTCCAGCTCATTGCCACTTCAGTTCGCGATTAGCAGGGCTATATCAGTGACTTTGATATGGAACTCCTCATTTCTGATTTCAGCGCGTAGAGAACCTCGAGCTATAGCCTTCTCCATCGACCGCTGAGTGACTCTGAGCTTTCGTATGACGCCCATAGTCAGCGATCACGTTTTGGAGCCGTAGGTCATTACTGGCAACACGCCCTGTTCGGAGAGTTTGTCTTCAGGCACTATGGAAGATCTTTTCGTCCAATATCCCTCATGTTCGACGGAAAGGTCTTTCCCGAACGTTGTCTAATCGTATATTAACAATACTATATCGAAGTATCATAATAAATCCGTGTTTTCAATTAGATTAAGACATGAGCATACAAATAAAGTGAAAGCAATAAATCCCGATTCCCGGGAGTTTGTTAGGAACAAGTTTGGAGATCATTAGCGAACTAACAAGTCACGGCTTATTCTTAGTTTGCTTGGTAATGATTGTGGATAACTGGGCTTAAGGTATAAATATTTTATATTCATTTAACAATCTGTATCTTTATAAAAAAACTTGTAATTCCTCGTGGTTTCATCCGCGTAGATACCATCTCGTGGCAGTGGAAAGCCTATTAAATCGGACTACGGATTTATTTTCGTTAAAATAAAAGTTTTATTTCCCTTAGATTTGAATTACTTCCTTTCAGATTTTTAGATACACAATGACATTAATAATCTAATAATAATAATAACTTTATTTATTTGGGCATAAAAATAGAAAGGTACATAATTAGAATACCCTGGACCCCTATACTAGGTAAGCTTGTGACTTAGGGGTCAGTGTCTTCCCAATTTTATAGTATATTATACGCCTGACCTACTTATATAATACAAAATGAAAAGTAATCTTAAAATTAATCCATAATATAAGATATAAATACAATATACATGATTGTGTGTGTGTGCTTATATTTATGTGTGTGTGTATGTGCGTAATTAAATCAACATATTTTCTGTTGCATTATAGTCAAGATCATTAAGAAAGATTTTAATTTTTTTTTTCAGTGTGTCATTGTTTAATTTTATAATATGTTCTGTTCTATTTATTTTATTGTACAGCATTTGAGACATGTAGGGAAATTGGCGCGTCGCAAAGGCACTTCTTGTCCATTGTATTTGTTGTGGATGTCTTCGTGCCAGTACATGATTTGGTGATTCTGTGATTATTTGTGTTTTATGGGAACGGATTACACACCTTTCTATGTACAATTTCCATACAGTGAGTAAAGCAGTTCCCTTATGGAGTTCCAGTGTTGGAAATCTTCGTGGTTTTCGCAGCGTTGCCTTTATAACTGCTCTTTGTGCACGTTCTAGTTCAATCATGTGCGACTTGACTGCGCCTCCCCAGGCCGAAATACAATATATCACCAAGGACTGGCATATGGATTTATATATTTGTATCGTAAGTTTATCTTCAGTTACGTCATAGAGGTTTCTTAGCACCGGAATTAATCTAATCAATATACAGATTACACGTTAAAATGAATATATATCTAAGTAAGGAAGTAAAGTAAGTAGCAGCCCATTAACGTCCCACTGCTGGGCGAAGGCCTCCTCACTCCAAGGAGCGAGGGTTTTTAGATCATAAACCCACCACGCTGCTCCAATGCGGATTGGCAGGCATAGTACAAAAGAGTACTATGTATTACTTTATTCTCATAGTCCGATGTGACGGGAATCCGACACGACCGGAGAGAGATAAGGCGCAGGACCGACGGTTTAACGTGCTCTCCGAGGCACGGGGGTGGGCCACACCGCCAACTTCCCAACTTCGGGCAAATATTGAGAAAATCTTAAACAGAATACTCAATATTGATTTTTGAATTGGCCCGACCCAGGACACGAACCCAGGACCTCATGTCTGTAGTCGAACATGCTAACCACCAGACCAATGAGACGGTTCTAAGTACCATATCTAAGTAATATATTTTTAAATTCGTAACATCATTTAAGAAGAATGTCCGACATTACCAAATCTACAAATGCTCTAAGGGTATTGAAAAATTATTGATTTCAAGGAGGTAATGATATAAATTTTTATCTCACTCCAATAATTGATAGCTTGATAAAAATAAAAACAGTATAGGTATATCGGGGGGTATCATTGGCATCCTTGGAGTATAAGCTAACTCACCAGTCACAGACCCTGTTCTCGGGGTCGCTACAATTGTTTTCCGATTGACATTTTTAAATTTTACATCTGTGGAATGGAATGTCCAATTTTAATAATTATAAAAGTATTATACAGATATTGAAACGGTCTTTAATAATTTAATAGGACAAAGTTTAATATTGAGGTATGAATAATATGGTTTGATTAGTGTCGACACTTCCATTTACTTCTAAAATGCAAAAAGTAGTTATTGTGGCCTAGTTGGACATATGTATTGTGGACTTTTTTACAGGTTTCGGTAATATTGAAAAACGTTTTTTGTTATATCTTCAACGCGATAAAAGATTTTTTGTTTCACACCTTCGGTAACATTAATGCATTTTTCTTACGGATCCCAATTTTTTTTGATAAAGTAAAATATCGCTTAGTGAAAATGCAGCTCTAACGGCGTCAAAATTTTTGAAAATAGTCCAATAGTGTTTATCTGAAAACGTAATAATTACATACTATGTATGTATGTATCATACAAAAACTCAAATGTTTCCTCTTTATTATATTAGTTTAGATATATAATCAAAAATATAATTTTGTAGGCGTGTGTGTAATTGAACTATTTTTAAATGGCGAAACCGATTTTTATTTTTATTCGATACCGGTTTAGATTGTGTTATTATCTTCATATAAATAAAGACTACAACAAAAGCAGACTTTACCTGATGGATTAGGACACTGGGTTTGTAAAGTGTATAAACTTTAAAGCATATCTCGTAAATAGTATTGATAAATATAGGTAAGAGTTTGTATATTGGAAACGTGTACGCATTAGTTAACAAAACAAAGTTATGGGTTAACGCCGACCCCCAGAGAATTATGAAGGTTTGCGCACGCAATTTTCGTTGGATATTCGTAGGGTTCGTCATAAGTGGAGGGTTTTATTGCGCAATATTATTAGATTGTTCACAGACTAGATTTTATTTCCTGTATGGGTAACGCCTTCACGTAATTTTCGTAGGTGTTGTAATTTGTTCACGGCAATAATTTTGATTTTTTTAAGTGATAGCTTTTTTGGGCGAGCTTTCCATTTTACTTTGAGGGTATTTAAAATGAAATTGAGTTGAAATACTTCGTAATGCTAGTTCTAAAAAAATCAGCCTTCAGTCAAACCATCAATGCTTTCCGCTTGGGGACCTCAGCGACTCATTATGACGTCGCTGAAGTGTGCCGATGCACAGACCTCTCACTGGCAGGTATAATAGGAGAAATACTTACCAGTGAACAGGCCTGGAGAGCGGTTGCCTCCTTTTGCGAGACTGTAATCTCGCTTATGGAGGCACGGCAAAGGGGGAGGTTGAATGCCGTCGAAACACTCCAGCCCCGACGAAGAGGTGCAGGAAACAGAGGCGGAAATTCGTACAACTCCTCCCCCTGTAGAATATCTGTGGGCTTCAACCGAGGGGCCAGAGAGGAATGCCTCAACGAACCTCGAGCTCCCCACTCTTGGTTGATGGCGATCCCGCTGGGTTTTAGTGGGTATTGCGAGTTTGTGCCCTCGCGGTGTCCCACACTCCCGACCTTTAGTCGGGGTATCGGGTAAAACTGTAAGACGCTGTATATATTATTTTTAACTATAAGTAATGTTTTATTAAAAGATTTTTTATTCGTAAAAAGGGATCCTCTAAGATTAAATATGGACAAATTGTACGCGTAATTTTATAGCACGTCATAATCCCGAGCTTTAAGTCCGTCAGTCATGTCACGTGAAGCTTACATGGATTAGTCAGAATAAGGTAGTGCGAACCCTCTGTTTATCCTGTAAGTTTTTCCTACAAAAAAGCATAAAATTAATGTTTAAAATACTTGAATGTGCAGATTAAAATACCTAGATTTCTTTTATAAAAGTTATTGTAACAGGAGATGGTAAATGTGTAGCTTTGAAAAGGAAAGGAATGGAAGTGAATGTAAACAAAACGAAAGTTATGCTTTTGGTAAGAGATGAATTTATAATGAATGGCAATATTTTAATAGATGGGGAACAAGTGAAAGAGGTGAAAGAATTTGTGTATTCGATCTAAATTTACAAAAGATGGAACATGTGAAAGTGATGTTGAAAGGAGAGTGAATGCAGGGAATATGGTAAATGGTGCCCTGCACACCTCTATGAATAGTCAGACGGTGTCTCAAAGGGCCAGACTGGCTGTGCATAGAAGAGTGTTGGTGCCAATACTTATGTACGGTAGTGAAAGTTGGGTATGGCAGAAGAATCACAAAAGTAAAACAAATGCGGTAGAAATGAGAGCGTTGAGAAGTATGAGTGATTAATACTAAGTGAAAGAGTCAGAAATAGTATGATAAGAGAACGTTGTGTTATAAAAGAAGACGTCGTGACTAAAACTGGGAAAGGTATGCTTAGATGGTTTGGGCAAGTAGAGAGAATGAATGAAAGGAGACTGACAAAATGGATTTATGAGTCAAGAGTGAATGGGAACTTGTATGAAAGGTTTAATGAGAATGGAAGAAGCGAAGGAGATATGCAAGGGTCGTGGTAAATGGAAGGACGTGGTCTCTGTCTACCCCTATGGGAATGAGGTGTGAAGCTATATGTATGTTATTAATATACATAGAAATAAGTGTAATATTTTCAGTCTCAGCGTTTGTAGACGTTATAACACCAAAGTCACAGGTAAAAGCCCTATATTCTGTGTAAAACTTTGTTTCTCACGGCGGAGTTGGAAGGTTGTAAAAACACATGACGTCGTTCTATTGTCATAGCTTATAATGGCACTAGACTATCCTTTCGTCAGCCCTCGCCCCTCATACGTAGAGATTATACGGCATTGCGAGTGTAATCCACATCTACAGCGGGCCCCCCAGACCCTGCGTCAACGCTTTTTATAAACAATGCCTTTGCGGATAGAACTTTGAGTAATAAGCGGCTTGCTTTTTTATTGTCTGTCTTTTATGATGGGTTTTTACCGATTCATAATATGGTGGCGGTATTTTGTAAAGGTTGAAGAAAGAAATTTGAATTGTTTAAAAAAATGCAATCGCTTATTTCCACGTACAGATAAGATCGCAGACTTTGCAAATCTCATGTGTATATTGATTTTGCTTAATAAATTTAAATCTTTTTTAAATTTTGAAATACATATTGTAGGAAACAGAAGCGAGTTGCTCAACGACAATTTGCCTCCCTTGCTAAATTGTCTCTATGAGAATGTTAATAATACATTAAAAATTTTGCACGATAACAGATATAGCTTAAAAATTAACTATTTTAAAACTTGAAATTATCAAAGCACCGACGAATTATTTCGACAATCCACTTAATACTACTACTTTTAAATTATTATTATACTATTTTTTTAAATATACAAAATAAAAATATTTCATTAATTCTGTTTTCTAAATTTTCAATTCAAAACCAAAATTTTATTAATAATTTCTAGTATTGACAAAAAACGCGTGGCATTTTTATTTTAAATTCGTCATTTGAGATTTCCATTAATTGTGTGTATTATTTTTCGACTCTTAATATTTTAATGACAATTAATTTTTTTCACTATCTCTAAGCCTCGTAAATCTAAAGTTTTAGATCTGTATAAATATAAACAAGACTTAAAAATTTGATTGCCAAAGAAGTTTCACTTTGTACGCATGCACTTTTAACTCTTTTTTCACTTAATTTACTATAAAGTTTACCTATGATATCTATACAATCATATTAGTTTTTTAATATATTTATCTTTCTGATCTCACTTACCTTAGTAATGGCTCGACCAATTTTAATAAAACTGTTAGATTGTTGATATTTAGAGTATAACATAAAATTCGTGTTTCCTCTAATTGTTGAAATAGCTGGACCAATTTTGATGAACCTGGAAAGCAATATTATAAACTTTTTGTAAGTAATACGACACTAAGTCACAACCTAAAGTATTATTATTTAATTGGTATACATTTTTTATTTACAATATTTTATGAAAACCGTTTCCCGAACAGTAATAAGTCAATAAACATACGAGTACATTTACTAATAATTCCCTCTTGTAATATAAACCTTTTTTTCGATATAAATATAAACTTATTAGGTACATGTAAAAGATGCTTATCAAAGATTCGTTCGCACTTGTTGTAAGCAATTACAATTATACTGTAAATTATTTTAACTGCAAATTGCTTTTTTATTAACGAAATTTTAGGGGTATATGGAGAAGTTTAAATGACTGCATACTAATTTACACTATAAAACATGGACTTATCTATATAAAAATCTGTAGTTGGAGAAGTTTATTCGCACTTGAATTTATGACTTCGAGTTAAAATATTCTGTAGCCAACACGTAAATTGACAAGCGTAATGTGAGCGATAAGCACGATTTTGTAGATTTTATAATCAAGCTATAAATTCAAAGTAACCTGAAATTAGTGTAACATAACTACCTCTTCAGGTGGCAATAATTTATAATAAAACAATCGGTATACCTAAAATACAAAAAAAAATTTCTATCCACATGCAATAAGTTTATAAATAAATGGGAAAGAATGATAGAAAATATCTTATTAAAAGTAACTTTTGCTATCGAAAATATCAAAATACTACCTAAAGATATATTTGTTTATATATCCATTTTAAACTTTGACAGCATTCAATCAATTTAATTCCATCGATATGCAAACCGGGCACATAACAATATGATGATGATGATAGTACAGTATAGGCCTTTACGCCTTTAAAATAATAAATTATGAATTATTGTTATTTTGAATAGTACCTAATATAAAATGAAAATTCCGTAATAAACCCACTAATTAAATTCTTAAGTGTCTTTAAAAAATACCACTACTTGAAACAGACGAGCAATTAAACGTGGCTTTAATTACTGGCCTATTATGAATGAATTTAAAAGCTAAAATTAGGCCGCGCTTCAGTTTTAACTACTTAAATAAATAGCTGTTGAAAATATAATATGTAATATAATAGAAAATATGATGATATAACTTGCCCAATACTCAAGTTACTACTTATAATCTCAATAGCTATACCAATCACAAACTCATCAAAACTCTTTCAAACATAGACAAAACGATGGCGTCGCTGGTGCAGTAGTGCCAGCTTTGCTAGCGAGTTCCCTGTTTCAGCCGTGGCTAGTTACCAACCTACCAGCAAAAACGTACCGCCAAACATAGAGATTTGTATACCAATACGATACTGGGTGGAATCCAGATGAGGAAGATTACCTCATTACGTCTTTAGCTTGAGCAATAGCTCTCCAAGGTGCACGGAAAGCTCTCCTACAGGCTGGTGCAGATTCTGACCGGACATGGTTGTTTCTGTTCCTGTTAAAGTTCCTACACCAAATTGGCCAAGAAGAGTCGCCCAACCGCCATGAGTATGGTGCAACTATTGACTCAGCACACCACACCGTGGCAGACTGCGCAACCTGGGAACCTCAGTGTCACCTAGATGGCGTTGATTGGCGGGGATCTCTCGCTGCGGAGCATTGTAGGCGCGATGATCTGCAGTGAATGGTATTGGGCGGAAGTAGTCTTCTTCTGCGAGACCGTAGTCTCGCTATAGGAGGCCAGGGAATGAAATATGGAGAATGCAGTAGATACCCTCTCTTACCGCCGAAGGAGGCGGATACTGAATGGCGCATGTTTGCGCACCATTCCCTGCTTCCGTAAATCAACAATCCAACTTATCCGAGACACCACGGGTAGAAATGCTCAAGCTGATCATCTGGGGACAAGTTTTGGGGGGTTCAAGTGGGTATTGCGAGCTTTCCTCTCTCGTCCTGAGTCCCACACTCCTGATCTATGGGTAGGGGATGCGTAAATGCATTTCCCAGCAAAAAAGGCGGTAACTTGTTAGCAACAAAAAAGGTGTGCGAGCATAGTAAGTATACTTGGAATAAATTGTATTAAACTCTATACTTCTACTGATATATAAATATATATTGTTGTGAATTTTATAACGAGTCAGTGAAACTTTCTATTACATTTGAGTCACATATGTGGATGTATATATGTCTGTTGGGTCTTTACTTAACTCAGTTACATTAAGGAAAAAATACGACATAAAACCATAGTGTAATATGCATTTAGGTCAAATTTATATTATAGACCATAAAGTAATATAAGCCAAATAAGTTTCACTTACTCCACGTGTGCACTGATTTATTTTTACACCTATACAATATTTGGAAGATATCACTCAATAATTTAAATAAATTGTTAAAAAGATAACCTAATTAATAATCGCAGTATATAATTTTAGGATCTCATAGACGATAAAAAGGACACCCGATTGTTGTGGCTTCTTCTTTTATATCTTAGTTTTTATGTCGTTCTTTGAATCAATGAGCACTGAACAGTGACAAAATTGGAAAACTAATTCATTTAATATACATTTCTATTACAAACTTCCAGAAGAAGTTTTAAAAATATCAATTAATAAATTTAAATCCTTTGTTAAAAGAAAATGAATTGAAAATACTCTATAGATTACGTAGAAGTAAATTGAATAAATTGCTCTATTCTAAAAGTAATAAATAAATATATAGTAATGTTAATGGTATTTTTATTAGTACATATTACAGTATATAAACTGTAAATTGGCAAATTTGTATCTATTTTATGCCATTGCTCATAAGTTTCGATACTCACTGCTTTTAAAGCTCAAGGGTTGTCTGGATGAAATCTCTATTTAACGATAAAATTGCTTCTTGTAAATGTGCTTATTAGTTGTATATGTTAATTTGTCATTGATTGATGTGCAATAAAGTATACATATAATTGGTAAAAAAGATATCCAACTCAGTTTGTTGTGGGCTGTTCTTAGGACAGGGTGTGAAGAGGTTTTCGTAGCTTTTCAAAACGTGAAAAAAAAAAAGATTTATGATAATTCAAAAGAACTGTAAAAGCCTGCTTGAATAAAGGATATTTACATTAGAATAAGGTTAGTTGTTTTTAGATTCTGAATACATAGTTTCGTATATCAAAACACAAAACCATTATCGTAAGTGTGTCTGGCTACGACCTAGTTTCAAGATCTCTTTCAAATCCACAGACGCCTATCGAACGGTCTAGTTTGGGGCGATATTGTGTTTTCGCAATACTTGAAAATATGGTTCTAAAGAATTCAATAACTTGAGCCGGGAAAATTGAATATTTTACAGCAGTGATCTTTCTTATTTGGAATGTAGATCGAGGTTACATTTAATTGATAGAACTTCGATGTTGTAAACATTGATTTTTTTCACGAATATACCAACATAATTCTATATACGAATACGAACCACGTCGTCTTTATAATTTAGTTTTACAAGATTATATAAAAATGTTATCTATATATAAATAAAAGAGATATCCAGGTATCTATTGACTCATCACCATATCACTGAAACCATAAGGCGTTGAGACTTGAAATTTGGTAGGAATGTTCCTTTTGCCGAGTAGAGGTCAGCTAAGAACGGATTTTTACAAAACTCCACCCGCAAGGTTGATTGTGGGGGTGTTAACTACTGACTCATCACATGAGCCGTAGCAACTTGAAATTAGGTAGAAATATTCCTTTTGCCGAGTAGAGGTCAGTTAACAGCGGGTTTAACGAAATTCCAATCGTAATGGGGATTGCGGGGGTGTTAACTATTGACTTAACACATAAGGCGTAGAGAGTTGAAATTTGGTAGGAATATTCCTTTTGCCGAGTAGAGGTTAGCTAAGAACGGATTTTACGAAATTCCATCTGCAAGGGGGGTTGCGGGGGTGTTAACTACTGACTCATCACATAAGGCGTAGAGACTTGAAATTTGGTAGGAATATTCCTTTTGCCGAGTAGAGATCAGCTAAGAACAGATTTTGCGAAATTCCACCCGCGAGGGGTTTATGGGGGTATTAAGTGAAAAAAATCAAATTTTCACATTAAAAAAACTTCCCACTTCAAATTTACAAACTGTATATTTTACGGTAAGTAAAACTTGGTCAGAATTTATTTTTGACATAATGGAATCTATCAAAAGTTAACCTATAAAAAATTCCACCCTTAAAGGGCAGTGCGGGTATGTTTCTTATTTGTGAAACAATTTGCCTAAACTATTGAAAATGCTACCAAAGAACATTCCACGCACACGAAATCGCGGGTTCAGCTGCTGCTAGTATCAGATATATACGTTTACGTCACGTCGTCATAAAATTTGATTATTCTCACCACGTAGTAATATTTTTATATACGTGACTAAACTCCAATAAATTGAACGGATTGATTAGCGTCACGAATATGTGCAGCGTTTTTTATGTTAATTTTCGAAGGATAGGTAGTTTCATATTCACAAATAACATGTGGTAGTTGAAGTTGTTAACAGGTGGCAGTAATACTAATCGTCTGACTCCGTTGTAGATTTAATTAACCATTCATTTTAGGTAGTATTCATATAAAAAGCCTACGTAAGGAATAAGATTCCTATTATTTTGAACGTTAATACAGCTGCTTATAACGTATAATAGATGTGAGCTTTTCGTCCGTCAGCCCTCATACGTAGAGATTATGTGGCATTGCGAGTGTAATCCGTATCTACTGCAGACCTCGCGTCAACGCTTTTTATATACAATGCTTTAGAGCACGTTCACTAAGCGGATTAAAGTTTCATTGTTTCAATGTTTTATTTTACTAAAGAATCTGAACATTTGTTCAGATTATTTAAAATAACATGTAAGTGGCACTTATTCAAAAAACACGCCAAAGAACATAGGTTAATTAAATTCAAATTCAAAATATCTTTTGCCCATGTCCACTACTGGTGACATGATATGATAGCTCTGTCTTACCTCGGGCAATCAACTATATAAACATCTCTTTCATTTTATGTCATAACGTGTATTATCTATTTCACTTCTCGGTAACTGTCCTATCAAAATATGCGTAGAGATAACACCAAACACTACAAAAAAACAAAAAATAAGTTAGTTACAAAGTGACGGTTACTAACGGTGCCTGCGTCGCGTCGAAGGTCGTTAAGTATTTTGGTATTTTATAAAGTTTGAGTGATTATTAGTGATTATTTGTGTTTTTGATTACATAGGTGATGTGAATAACAATGAAAACACTTGAGATAAGTTTAAATTTTTAGATATGAGCCTATAAATACAAGACAGATATTTTTCGTCGTCGTCGTCGCTTTAACCGATGGACGTCCACTGCTGGACATAGGTCTCACGAAATGATGCCCACAAGGCCCGATCTTGCGCCGCCTGGCTCCAGTGGCTATCAGCGACCCTCCTTATATCGTTGGTCTACATTTTGGGGGGTCTCCCTACACTGCGTCGTCCGGTGCGGGGTCGCCATTCCAGCGAATTCCTTTCCAAAAAGACATTCAAAGGTGCTGGAATCATTTTTTTCACTATCTCAAAATTTTGCGCAACATGATACTATACCAGATATATTTTAATTTAATAAGCAAAAAATATGTATAGTTATTCATATTTTATTTGAATGTACGACTGATGATGTTATTAAAGAACGACATATAATCTAAAGTTATTAGGATTCCTTTTCGCCCTGTTCTGAGAAGAGCCCAAAACATACTCAGTAGGGTATACGTTTTTTCGTTACGTTTATCAATACAATATATATTTCTAATTTATTCTATATCGATTACAACAATCTATTCACTCCCACGCTTTTTTATCTTCCAAGTAGTAACTTCAAAGTATAAAATGATATCTCAATTAGTTTTCTTTTAATAAAAGATTTCAATTTATTACGTGACATCATTGTAACTTCTTTTGGGAGTTTGTTATATAAACGTATACAGTTACTCTTTAATTAATTGTTAATTTTATGTAGCCTACTGGAATTTACAGCAATTTTTTTTTATTCCTTAAGTTATATGAGTAACATTCACTTTTTTTGTAAATGAGTCAATGTTTGTATCTTTAGTTACATAATTCCTAATCTTTACTTACTTTTCAATTTCTTCCTTTAGTAGATCTTAAATTACATATGTTATTCTATATTTTGTTCACCTTATCATCGCATGTTGGACATATATCATCTTTTATCATATAAAAATTGCCAATATATTGTCTAAACCCTTAATATCTTTTTATACAACAGCACAAACTGTTACTGATTTTATCACCTCGTAATTTTTTTTATATAAATGACTTTTTTGCAACAATATTTTTAATCGCTTATCGCCTTTAATGAACCTGTAGCTGCTGGAACTATAATAATATATATTTTTGACAATAAAACCTTAACTGTGCTCAATATTATAATTTAAATTAATTTCAACCACTAGTTTTAATGAGTATTTCAAGAAATTGTAAAATATTGTATTATTTCAATAACACAAAAGCCACAATAGCTAACTACAGTTTTAATTACAGCCAGCAAGGACAGGGCTTCAAACATTAATTACATAACGATACTATAAACAATTAAAAATTCAATCGTAATTGAAAATGTTGTCAAATACTTAAGCTATAGGAAAAACAGGCCACGCTACGCTATGGCTTAATGTGTCATTGCCTATTTCGAATATATATATTAGGTTCATCAAATTGATAGATACATCACTAAATGTGTCTGTGTTCTAGTATTATCACCGTTTACTGCCTTATGGTATAGTATTCTCATTTCAATACACTTCATGAGAGCCTGGGTTATAGTTCCAAGTCAGGCTAAATCAAAAATGATGTTAAATTTCCTCAGTATTAGCTAAAGCTGGGAAATATATTTATACCACTAACTGTTTTCCAAATGTTTCTCTTTCTTGTGTTTACAACAGATAGTCACATTGGCAAAAATTACACTGTGTTTCCCCAAAATAATTGTATCATTAATCTATCGGTTAGCATGTTTAGCCACAGTCATAAGGTCCTGGATTCGAGTTCCGGACCGTGCCAATTAAAAAAATCGATATTGAATTTTCTAATAAGATTGTTCTCAATATTTGCACGAAGTTGGGAAGTTGGAGGTGTGTTGGCACCCCCGTGTCACGGAGATCACGTTAAGCCATTGGTCCTGAGACTGATCTCTCTCCAGTAGTATCGGACTATAAGAGTAAAGGAATAGAGAACGCAATTGAGTACTATGTCTGCCAATCCGTACTGGAACAGCGTGGTGGGTCTATACACTAAAACCCCTCTCTCCTGTGAGTGAGGAGGCCTGTGCCCGGCAGTGGGACATTAATGGGCTGCTACTTACCCTACCTTACCTTATCCATCATAGGACGGCTGGCAGATGTGAAATATCTAATTTTCTACGTAAGACGCAGATTGTGTGTATCCTAGTAACGATACAACTTTAGATTTTCAAGGAGAATTTTTATTGCCTCAACGTGAGCACATAAAGGAAATTATTTGTTTTTAAGCTATTATATGTATCATTGGTCTGGTAGTTAGCATGTTTGGCCACAGTCATAATGTCCTGGATACGAGTCCTGGATCATGCCAATTAAAAAAAATTGATATTGAATTTTCTAATAAGATTTTTCTCAATATTTGCCCGAAGTTGGGAAGTTGGAGGTGTGTTCACCCCCGTGTCTCGGAGATCACGTTAAGCCGTCGGTTCTCATCCATAGTACCACAAAGTAGAAAACCTTTTAAATGTAAAGTAAATCTACAACAAATGTTGCTGTACAAATTTTATCTTCGGAATTAACATGAGAAAACACTGTATTAACATAAAAGTGCACTACAAATTAAAAATTAAATGTATTTGAACACTTGAGTAGATTATAAAAAAGGCGTTTTCTTAACGATTGATAATTTGAACAAGATAAATGTGTGGGGCCTGCCTCTGCCTCATTGGTCTAGTGGTAAGTATGTTCGACTACAGACATGAGGTCCTGCGTTCGAGTCCTAGGTCGAGACTATTCGAAATCGATATTGAATTTTCTATTAAAATTTTCTCAATATTTACCCAGAGTTGGGAAAAATTTGGTGGTGTGATCTACCCAAAGCCTCGGAGAGCATGTTAAGCCGTCCTGCGCCTGATCACTCTTCGGTCGTGTTGGATTGCCGTCACGTCGGACTGTGTGTGTGTGTGAAGGAATAGAGAGTACACTTATGTACTATGCCTGCCAATCCGCAGTTGGACAGTGTGGAGGGACTATGCTTTAAAAACCCTCTCTCATATGATTGAGGAGGCCTGTGCCCAGCAATGGAACGTTAATAGGCTGCTACTTACTTTACCTTTTTACATATGGGGGAAGTGTGAATCAATAGCAGGGATATACAAAGTGTATATATTTATGCGTCTTAGAATGATCAAATACCTAATTCAATCAAGAATTCACACTGGCAGCCATATCCAGATTTATAATCGAAAATCCACAATACTCAGTAATTCTAGATGACACGTTATCGGATTAAGTGTTGATAGGTAATCTATTTCCAATCACCGCATCTACCGCTAACTTGTCAACTTGATTTGTATTATAAATATGGTTTGAACAGTATTTGTTGTATATAATATACAATCTAAAATGTATAAAGTACAATTGTCAAAGCTGGATATTTACAGAAAATAATAAATTTACAAGGAGCAATGGAAAGAAGTATGCTGAATAGCAGGAAAATATATTAATTTAGAAACGAAACAAGTAAGTTAAAAGAATACTGAAGTAACGGACGCACCAAGCACTGCCAATGAGATGGTCACCTAACACGGCATATAGATGTGGACCTCAAAATGGAAGGGTCCCATAGGAACAACAAGTCGATAGGCCTGATTATATCAAAGTAATAGGAGGGCACAATTGGACGGAGAAGGGCATCAATAGTGATGTGTGGAAGGAGTTGGAGGAGGCCTTCACTCTAAGAAAGAGGTTCACATCAAAATGACAAAACTAACCATACTAATAAATAGATTTAAAAAATTACTAACACTTCCTGTATAAATTCTATATTTACGGAGATGTGGAATAAATGGCTTTATTATTATTATTTTATATTGCAAAATGCATGCTTAAAGCTAAAAAGCTTTATATACCATGCAAGCTTTCGGAATAACGAAAAGTCGTTATTAGACGTGAAGGTATGAAAGATAATTAATAAAATACAAGCAGACACTCATTCAAAATTATGTGTATATAAAAATAATAAAATGGTAATGGAATAGTAAATTCGTTATCGTTAAGACCTATACAGCATTTGAGTTACAAAAGTATTGTTAAATTGAAACTTTCTTTTTTTACATCGCAGCAAATTTTTCATACCTCTATGGTATGTAACTTTGCCACAGGGTAGCCAAGGCCAATATGACAGCATCCATGGCTCGTATCAACTGTTTCATTTGCTTGCTTGCTTCATAAAAGCACAAAATGTTTTTTTTATTTATTTGTTCAGGCTACTTATAATATATGTCGGAATGCAAAAGTCTGTGGATCGCTGGGCCGTGTGTAATAGTCTGTGGAACGCTGGCGCCATCTTTGTATTGGCGTGGGGGAAGAGTTAATAAGTGGCAGTCTGGCCCGTCTCTCGGCAGTTCTCGAGCGGCGGTCGGCCGAGTGGTCGACTATTGAAACTGTCGCGTTCCTACAACATTAAGTGATTGAACATTATAATCCGAGTTAATTAATAAAGTGTTTGATTGCACCAAAATTACCCACGAACGCCCACAGAATAAGAAATTAAATAATGGATCCAATTAATAACGATGTGGGAGGAGAACCCTACGCCCCTGTGCCTTATGCTTCTCCGTTCTCTCTTATTCTCCGACATATATATGTCTTAGAGAATTTTACAAAAGATAACATTACACTTTTTATTAAACCAATTGAGACTAAATACATTTTTTATTTGTAGTTAATGACACTTGATTTTAACACAATTTTAAGTAGGAGTTAGCTTTGATTTTTTATACATTTCTTTACTTATTTATTTAAATTGGTTGTCAGAAATTTTACTAGTATTTTCTGATTTACAAAAAGTTCAATTTAAATTTTGCATGAAAGAAAGGAGAATTGAACACATATCTAATTTACATATGGACAATGTGAGTGATGATTGAAAAATGTTTTTTTTTATGTTTTATCGAAATTGAACAATTTTAATTTTACGCAAACGAGTTCCTGCTTCCAATTAATATAACAAGTGTATGACCGTTTTTAGGTCGTTGGGTAAAATTGAATCGATTTCACAGTAATGGATACAATGTGTGATAATTGCCGTATGAACACAAAAACGAGGCCAAATTTCACATCAAAAATTCATAATGAATAACCCCAAAGTATTATTATTACAGGTAATTTTAAGAAAACCTTGCGTGGTATTACAAATATTGTATTTTAATTAATCATATTCCACAAAAAGGTATAAATTAATGAAATGTCTGTTTGTTTTAATAGACAGCTGATACGTATAAAGACGCAAATTGCATTTTCTAATTTGTCTCACTCTAGAAGGGTGGGAAGCTTTGGCCGTGGCTAGTTACCACCCTATCAACAAAGACATGCCAATTTACGTTAAGGTACGATGCTGTTTAGTAAGAGATCCATAAAAGGATATCTCTAACGTCGATGAGATCCATAGGACCGGGGTCCTAGCCGACCAGGCTTTGATTCAGAAGTGGAAGGAGGAACTCGGGCCCCCAGCAGCGGGGTGACATTGTGGAGGCAATTCGTCTTCACCTGTAGCAATGACTCTCCAGGGAGCACGGAACGCTCTCCTATAGGCTGGTGCAGATTCTGAAGAGTCATGGTTGTTTCGTAAAGTTCCTGCACCAAATCGGCTAAACTGCCGTGATTGTGGCGCATCTATTGACTTAGCACACCACACTATGGCAGACTGCGCAGCACAGCCTCACCTCTTGGTAGCGCTGATTGGTGGGGATCTTTTGCTGCGGATCATTGTAGGCGCGATACTCTCCAGTGAGAAGTGTTGGGCGGGAGTAACCATCTTCTGCGAGACCGTAGTCTCGCTAAAGGAGGCGAACGAGAAAGGAAAAATGCAATAAGTGCCCCCTCTCATCGCCGAACGAGGCGGAATACTAGATGGCTCTTGTTTGCCCACCCGTTTCCGCTTCTGTTAATCCTCAGTTGGACTCATCCGAGATACCAGATAGGAGTGCGTAGGCTTATCTTCTGGTGTGTTACTCACGGATGAAGAGGTTTCCGCCGGGTTTTAGTGGGTTTTGCAAGCTTTCCCCCCTCGCTGAGTCCCACACTCCCGACTCACTCGACTCCTTCAGCGAAAAAAGGGCTAGCGCACTTCCATCTCTACGAATACGACATAGCTCTACGAATCGCGAACCTGAAGTGGCAATGGGCGGGGCACATAGTCCGACGAACCGATGGACGTTGGGGTCGGAAAGTGCTGGAATGGCGACCCCGCACTGGACGACGCAGTGTAGGAAGACCCCCCACAAGGTGGACCGACGATATAAGGAGGATCGCCGGTAGCCGCTGGAGCCAGGCGGCACAAGATCGGGTCTTGTGGGCATCATTTCGTGAGACCTATGTCCAGCAGTGGACGTCCATCGGTTGAAGCGACGACGACGACGACGACGACGACGACGACGACTTCCATCTCAGACTGTATCATCACTTACCATCAGGTGACATTAGATTCAAGTATTAACTCGTTTGCAATAAATAAAATGGCACGCAAAAATTCCTATTGAGCGTTGGAAGTGCAAGAATTTTATTATTATGCACTTTATTTTCAAGGTATTGAACGAAACTAAGCTGAAACGCTTTGTGTCACTCGTTTCTCGTCTGCTAAGTTGGGTGACAACACTGATAGCCCTACTGGTCTGCTCATTGGTCTAGTGGTTAGCATGTTCGACTACAGACATGAGGTCCTGGGTTCGAGTCCCGGGTCGGGCCAGTTCGAAATCGATATTGAGTTTTCTATTAAGATTTTCTCAATATTTGCCCGAAGTTGGGAAGTTGGCGGTGTGATTCACCCCCGTGCCTCGGAGAGCACGTTAAGCCGTCGGTCCTGCGCCTGATCTCTCTCTCCGGTCGTGTCGGATTGCCGTCATGTCGGACTATGAGAGTGAAGGAATAGAGAGTACACTTGTGTACTATGCCTGCCGATCCGCAGTGGAGCAGCGTGGTAGGTCTATGCTCTAAAAACCTTCTCTCATATGAGCGAGGAGGCCTGTGCCCAGCAGTGGGACGTTAATGGGCTGCTACTTACCTTTACTTACTGATAGCCCTAAAATGTAGGAATTATCAAGTAATTTAGTGACAACACTTAAAAATACCAAAACCATTGTGCAATATAACGAAATGTTATACAATACGCGGTAACTTTTATTCGCTCCACTATTTAAATATACACAACTTGTTCTATACAAATAATTACTTCACTATTTAAATTTATCAATTTAGCACTAATTCTCTTTAAAAAACTACACCACAAGGCTGTTCGAAAGACTATTTTAACAAAATTATTCCGTTCGTTAATATTACTTCGAATTGCATAACATTTCGTAATATTACACAATGTTTTTGTTATTTTTTAATATTGCCAGTATATTATTCAATAACTCCCGACATTTCAGAGCTATCAGTATTATCACTCAACTATCTTTAGTTCAACATTATATATATCAACATAAAAAAGATTTTTATTTAATAATAAGCGATTGGCATACACCACCAGCCCGATTGTTTACTGTCTCCCATTACTCATAATCATATCTAGAAGAGAACGCAATTAAGCTTTAAGACCGCCTTTTATTTACCCACTTCTTAATATGTAATATTCTTAATATGAGTGAATTACTAAATCAATAACTTTAATAGTATAATTTATCGCCAACGCAAATTACGGATACAGGATTTTTGAGAGAGGTTATCTGGATGGAATCACTACATGGTGATATTACACTACAAATAATGTTTGTTGTTTGAACCGATTTTGATGAGTCTTTTTTTATTTATAAGCTAGTTGTTTACTGTCTTTCTTTGTTCTTAATGTAGTCTAGAATAGATCGGTATTACGTGATAAGTCTACTTTGTATAAGGGTCTAACGGGCCTTTATCTAAATGTATAACAACACAGTGTTTATCTTTCTACTTTCATATAATTATCATTGAATTTTTTCCTGTGTCAGGAATACCGCTATCATCAGTCACGGGGACAGTGACACGAGTGCAAGCGGTTGTCGGTGGCGAGGCGAATTTACCTTGTGATTCACGACCTCCTCCACGGAATGATAGCTTACTTCTCGTCGTGTGGTATAGAGACGACAACCCTGTTTACAGGTATGTAGTAGCATATTACGTACCTAGGGAGAAAGTAAGGCATTCTCGTCCTGGAATACAGCTGTGGTAACAAACTTGCAGATGCGGATGCGTTATTTTCCTCCCGTGGTACCTATACGGTTTCTTTCTTACATTGGGATGATGACAGCCCAATCTGTTCAGCTTCAATTAAATAAAAGGTTAAAAGAGCGTGCGTCCAAAGGTCAAATGTCAGAAGTGAAACTTCTATGGCAAACTAATTTTTAAGCCTTGTTTATATTTATAAAAATCTAAAACTTTAGATTCCCGAGGCTTTGTGGGAGGAAAAAAGTTGTAAATAAAAATGCCAAGTTTTTTGTCATTGCCAAATTGTTAATTAAATTTTGTTTTCGAATTTAAAATTATAAAAAGAGAATTTATGAAATATTATTATTCATTTTATGAAAAATGGTAAATTAAATTATTAAATGACGAATGGCAACTTAAAATGCCACATGCTATTTGTAAATATTAAAACTATCTAATCTTCAAACGAAGTAGCATAAAAAACGCTGCACGTCTTCGTAACGTTAATCAGGCATTTCATCATAGTAAAAGATAAAGTTTATATTTAACTATTCAAGGAGCTATACTTTCGGCATCCAATATATGTTAAACTAGTCTAATTTCGAGTGTAATATGAAAACATTAAGGTCTGCTGTGTGCTTTATTTTGTGGGTATGACATGAGACTGATCTGAAACACACGGCAATTTCGTCGAGTTAAATCAGCTCCTTTTCTTGATGGGGGGGGGGGGACATAATGAAAGATTTTTACCCACTAAAATCCCTCGGTAGGGTCATGTGCCTGCTGGGGTGGTTTCTGCAACTCCGACAGAACATATCAGTGCCACCTTTGCGCAAAAATCTATTGGGCATTTTGGATACTGTCTTCTTTTTGCAAAGAACATGTTCTTAAAAGGAAACAACCACCGTCCACCCTCCTGGCTCCTCTGGCATCGAAGCAACTACTGTTTGTGCCGAGTGATCTGGTCTGATTTATGGAGTTCTATATCACTGATAATTTGATACAACATTACTAACAATACATTATTGTCAATTATTCATAAAAAATTATAATTGTATTACAGCTTCGTCGGCACATTGGTGCGAGTATTCGCTTGGCTAGCAGAGGTCCCGGGTTCGATCCCCGGTAGGAAGAATTTAGGAAATTATATTTTATAATTTGTCTGAGTGTGATCTGGTGGGAGGGTTAAGCCGTGGTTAGTTACTACCCTGCCAGTAAAGACGTACCACCAAATAAAAATTGAGTTTCTTTACGGTGCTGTGTGGAAACCATAAGGGGTATATCGCCTCTTACTAGATTAGCGCGCTTCCATCTTAGACTGTATCATCACTCACAATCAAGTGAGATCACAGTCAAGCGTTAAACAATTAGCAATAAGAAAATACGTTGGAATCGGTATTATTAAAGATTCGTTATCCAGACACTATTACAATCATGGAGATTTTTTTTATGATCAGGCGAAGAATACTTTTGGATTTATCCATTCAACAATGATCTGTATGTATTGGTTTAACAGATAACATAAGTGAAAAAATTCCACGATCAAAAACTGGAAAACCTATTACCAAATCTCAAAAGTCAACATTTTAGAGTAACCGAAAAAATGATCATCGAATAAGCATGTAATTTATGTTTACCGTAATTTAAAAGTCAGTTATCTCACCGAATACGATGACAATGTCATTTTACGAATAGAAAGTATATAACGATTACTATAGCAACACTAATTTGTGATTACAGTCGAACACTATCGTAAAGTTAGCTTGCGTTAATACTTTCCAAAGCTTATTTCGGTGATGGACATTTAGTAAAAATATAGTGCAAAAAAATTATTCCCAATTTTTACTACCTTCTGCAATAAATGTTCTAATCAACATTAAAATAATTTTTCAATTCGAACTATTAGTCACTGAGATTAGAGGGTTCAAACAAACAATCATTTCAGCTTTATATTATTGGTATATATAACGAATTCCCAAGCTATTGTTTACTTAAAGTTCAACGTATATACGCATAATACCCTAATTAATATTCGTCGTCGAAACAACAATTCCGTGTATAAAGAAACAGGGTTAAAAGGTACGATCGACCTCGCTTTATTTAATCTAGGTCATCTGAAAAAAGGTCCTGAGCCGGGCTTTTGATCCCGTTGTAATTTTGATGTAAATATATACTTTTTGTATTCTTTTTCATATTTTAATTTAATTTTGCAAAACTTTAGCAAACATAGATTAATAAAAACACAGTTGCACTAAGATATAATATAATATTTTATAAGTAATCTTTATACATAAAAGACCATAAATGTTTCTACTTATGTCCTTTATATACTTTGAAATCATCCAAATAATGTGCTCCAATTCATTTTCATTAGAAAGTCCATAATATGAAGATCTTTTAAGAGTACTAAACTGACTAACTGGCTCATAAAGAGATCTTCAAAACTACGCGTTTCTCTTGACATGCTACAAGATGTCTCCTTTCGCAATGTAGGCTGTAATAAATACCGTTTTTCCCATAATTCCACGGGATCACGATTTTTGGACGCGATTTTTTATTTTTGGGCTTCGCAAATATGTATTCTTACTTGTAAATACTAAAGAAATGACATCAGAAAATAATAATAAAGTATGGTTATTATTTACATTGTAACTTGATCAATAAATAAATTTCATTTATTTAATAAAGGCAAGGGAAGATGTTTGTAAACATATAGCCTTTGTAATAGCAATTTTAGGAACGAATAACTATTCAGTTTATTCTGATTTGTTTCTCTGACTAAAGATACTAAGAAGAGAAAAAACAAGTAATTATTTTTCAAAATATTTCAAAATTTATATTTATTCAAAAATTACTGATATATTAAAGAAAATGACTATGTATCACAGCATCGTAAAAGAGAGAATTACACTTTGTACCTAATTACAATCACCTGTTCAAAATGAATATAAATCATTGCTTGTATTTAATATAATTTGCATTGTAGAATGACGTTTACGTACACATTTGGAACACTTAATTAATGAAGATATTCTTTACTTTATCCAAAACCCATTAACGACAAATTTCTCGTTATGGCCTATTTTCCGACTAGGTTTTCTTTTATCCGTAGTTCAGTTTTAAAAACGCTGTTACAGATTCACTTTCGATCATCTAATTCGATTTGTTCTTTCAATATTACTGTCATTGCTTTCATCAAAATTTTCAGCTTGTGTTATGTTTTTTCATCCATGATAATTAAACTATAAAATTTTATAAGTAAAAGTATCGTACCAAATAATAAACCTGTAATAACCTGTAATAAACGTAGAATATTTACATGAGAAATTGCGCATACTTAATTTGCCACATTGTCGTCTGGTTACTAAAATATTCAAAAAAATACTAAATTTATTATCTTAATACTATGAAACTGCAAGTGGACCTTCATTTTCTTATAATAATATATTAAATAAACCCGTCTTTGCAAATACTCGTTCATATCGTTGCCCCAATGAGGCCGTCATTTTGGGGAAAGAAAAAATCCAAAACTTAAGATAATACATATTTTTCTATACTATATAAGTATAAAAATATAATAGCTGGTGATCTTACATATTTAAAATAATATATAAATAAAGAATATTAATATAAAAAACTCAACAACAAAGACGTTAGAAGTTGCCTCCATTTAGAATAATTCGCCTTTATGTCTCCTCAAACATTAATCTTAACGTTTCTCAGTTTAAAAACTTCTGTATTTTAATACTGAACGTTGTTCTTGAAACGTTAAGTGGCACTGTCTGTATAAGACAATGGCGTTATAAATAGCTTCCTAAAGCTCCGTAAGCCGTATAAGAGATGAAAAAAATAAAGCACTTTTTTGTCTATCTTGAACGATGTTTACTGGGATATTGCTTCGCTGGATATGAGAAAAGGATTTAATCGCGATATGAAATAGAAAAATGAGTTGACATAAAGGCTTTACCTGGAAAAGCCTTCAAATTTTACGCCACTATAACTACAGGCAAAGAACTAGGTCGCAGACATATTAAAACCTATTTTGAAGATGTCTTCATATTAGGTTATGTTCCAGAAATTTATTGATTAATACTACAACATTATCAAGATAGGCCTAATAACATAATGGTATTATTACTATTTCAATGTATATATGAAATACAAAAAAATATTTGTGTCGGTTATAGACTTTGAAACTACCCAGCTGATGTCCTTTAAACCAATTTCATTAGAAAGACAATTACTAAACTCTGTCCTAAACTCATATACGAGATATTCAAATCGTTCGACCATTACCAGAGCTGAATGCCTTAGTGAAAATCTGGCGTCCGTCATATGGTTGAAGAGGGTTCCGCTGGGTTTTAGTGGGTATTTTGGTTTCAGTGAGCCATCCAGCGTGCGTTAAAGCATTTCACAGCGACAAAAAAAAAACAGTTTTACCCATTTTTCCAAGGGTTCTGAAACTACGAGGGCAACACCCTAAAGGGTTAAGGAAACGCGAGGTTAGCAGCGCATTAACCTCCCTCTAGTGGGCACTGACCGCCTCACTCATAGAAGTGATTGTTTTTAGAGTATAGACCCACCACGCTACTCCACTGAGGTAATAGACGTAGTACACAAGTGTATTTTCTATTACTTTACTCTCACAGTCCGATGTAACGGCAATCCGTCAAAACCGGAGAGAAATCAGGCGCAGGACCGACGGCTTAACGTGCTCTTCAATCAAATACTTAGAATTTCTTAACAGAAAACTGAATATCGATTTTTGCCNACCGCCTCACTCATATTGTTTTAGAGTATAGACCCACCACGCTACTCCACTGAGGTAATAGACGTAGTACACAAGTGTATTTTCTATTACTTTACTCTCACAGTCCGATGTAACGGCAATCCGTCAAAACCGGAGAGAAATCAGGCGCAGGACCGACGGCTTAACGTGCTCTTCAATCAAATACTTAGAATTTCTTAACAGAAAACTGAATATCGATTTTTGAATTTGCCCAACCCGGAACTTGAACCCAGGATCTCATGAGTACAGATATCAAGCTGACCAATGAGGTAGATGGATTAAGGAAGATAACATTTAATTACTATATGAAATTGACTTGAAATTTATCCAAGTGAGTTGCCTAGTACGGATTTCCTCATATTGCCATGGGATAAAGAAATATGAGTGACATCATGGAGAAAAGCTTATTGAATATATATTTTTATTTGTAGTTCTCACTGTTTTATTTGTAGACCTCACTCGTATGTTGGCTTTTAAAATATGAAATATCGCATCAAATATTGAACTCCTTGCATACAATACACGTGTCCGTGAAACTTTATATGAACGTTACCGAAAAGGGAACTCCCAAAGCGATGAAAGCTACATGTGTTCTCACTGACAGATAACGAAAACAAGAAAAAAAGATACGCCCAATATTATGAACCTCGACAAAGGGTCGACCCTTTTATATTCCACTGTCCAAAACTCACGTAGCATAAAATTTTCCGCTATAAGCTTTGTACACAAGTGATATATTATTTCTGTTTACCTTTTACGTGTACATTGCATGCATAAAAATGGCTAATAAGCGGCAGTTCTACAGAATAGTAGGTAAGTTTGGGAGACTTTCTCATAACTTTATAGGATGAATAAAAAACGATGACCTTGGGTTACATAACCTTATTTTTTACTAGCTGCTCCACGCTTTGTTACCCGCGTTGTTGTTGATCTGGCATATATAGGAAACCCGTTCTTAGTGAGAGACTACGTCGTCAACGGAATATGTATGCTATATTTCAAGCCAATTCGGCAAATAGTTTGGTGCTTTGACGCAAAGATGTGTCCGTGAGTCACGTCCAGTAATATTTTATTGGTTATAATTTTGTGTCCGCAAAAACCTATCTTTCTTTTCTATAATAAAATAAATCTAGGCTGTTCCTTAGAAAAAGAGCTCCAAATGAAAGTTTCGTAAAAATCGATTACATTTTTACAGATATTTTACGGAATAGGCGGCTAGAAAAAAATTAACCTTTTGATATAAGTACTTTATATGAGTTCATATGATAATTAAAAATTACAAACAGACGCTTCAATTTTGTTTATTTGTATAGACGGAAACCTTCTTTACCGATTACTTGTAGGGATATAAAATGGTTATCTATCTTAATAAAACTATAGTTGGATCTGTTGATATGAACGTGTCACGCGAAAATACCGCATAGATTTTTGTATTTTTTTATTGTTATCGACTGACTTTTGTTTTTAACCTTCATAGAATTTCGGGAAGGATAACCGATTTCGCTCAAGAACGTTAAATATTATATAAAATATATATAATCTGTTCTCCGCAGTGTAACTCGCCCAGTTGCTGATCTCTTGGAGATATGGGTAAATTCCTTATTTACCGGGACAAATTGTCAATTTAAACTATTCTTGTATTCACCTGAAGACACACATAATATTTCAATAAATTATCCTAGCCTAAGAATTATATATAAAAACATAAAGCGTTTTTTTAAAGTAATTACTTTAGAAATATAAGAACATACTGAGTGACTAAGTAAGAAATAGCGTGATAAGATGATGTTGTGGTATAAAAGAAGATGTAGTGACTAGAATTGCTTAGATGGTTTGGGCACGTAGAGGGGATGAATGAAAGGAGACTGAGTTAGGATTTATGAGTCAAGAGTGAATGCGAAAGTTGGAAGGGGAAGACCAAGGAAGAACGTTCTTCAATCAAATGCAGGAAATTTTAAATAAGGACCAGGTTAAGAGTAATCTAAACCGACGAACTTGTATGAAAGGTTTAATGAAGATGAAACAAGCGAAGGAGATATGCAAAGATCATGGCAAGTGGAAGGAATACGGCATGATGCTATGTATCTAAGAATATTGTCGTATATAGTTTTACTAACCTGGTTTTAATAAAATTTTCACTTCTGTCGTGTGGCCTTAAGTAAACACTAAATTTTTTTAGTTGTCGTTAAAATTCCATCTTGTGAGAAAGTGCATGAACTGTTGATATAAAAATATAGCACCTCTTTCATACTTTATAGTTCTTTTAAGAGCTCCTAAAATATTGCTCGTAAACCTATATATTATATGCAATAAACACATACTATTTAAAATGTGGCATTAAATTCACAGTTCATAGTGCCACGCCTGACACCGTGACATTTTAAACGTCATTCATAAAATGTTTTATAACGAAATATAAAAGTATTGCGGCGTCATCACATTACGTCCACGCTATAACCTTCGAGTTTTTATACAAGCTATGTTACACACACCTTCTGTTTATTGATTACTGATTTTGAGTAGAATTATAAACGCGAACGCAAGAATAGCTTGAACAAATTAAAAATATATTAATGCGGCTAAGTCGGGACTTGATTCCATTTGCTCACAGTAGCAATATATTGCTCAATGTGACATACACAACTATCTTTAAAAGAGTAACCGTTGAGTTTCTTGCCGGTTTCTTCTCAGCGCATTCAACTTTCCCAATCGGGGGTAGATTTATTACCAACGGAAAGACTATTGACAATTCAAAAGTGCTTTTCGAGCCTACTTGAATACAGATATTTTTTGAATTTGATTTAACTGTTTAGTAATTAAAAAACACATCGACTATCAAGCCTATTGATAGTTTGCCTAAAGATCCCCGTACCAAACTGACGTTCAACAATTTCAACATGAAATCGGCATTATACCGAAGATATCCCGGACGTCAGCTTGTACGAGATTAATATGGCTATCAAACAGATAAAGAACAGTAGAGCACCGGGTGATGACGGAATCACAGCGGAACGCCTGAAGGCGAGTAGAAAACCCATTTTTAAAGTCCCTTCAGCGAATGTTCAATTCCGTCATCCTGGAAGGCACGGTGCCAAAGGCATGGCATAGGGGCGTGCTAGCTCTGTTCTTCAAGAAAGGTGACAACACTTTATTGAAGAACTATAGACCTATTGCGCTGCTAAGTTATGTCTACAAAATTTTCGCGAGGGTCATTACGAATGGTCTCGCTCGCAAGTTTGACGAGTTTCAGCCTCCCGAACAAGCCGGATTCCCAAAAGGCTTTAGTACCATAGACCACATCTTTACGCTGCGGCAGATTATACAGAAGACCGAGCACGAATGCCAACCAAAGTGGCCGAGTATAACCTGCCACTTTGCTTGGCATTCGTGGACTATGAGAAAGCTTTCGATTCGGTGGAAACATGGGCCGTGTTAAAATCTTTGCAGAGATGCCGAATTGACCACCCGCATATTCACGTGTTGAAGTACTTGTACGAAANACCGAACTGGGCATCAACATCAATGGCGAGTACATCACTCATCTACGGCTTGCCGATTACGTGATTATTATGGCAGAGACTCTGGAAGATCTTAATGCAATGCTCGATGACCTATGGCCTATAACCTTTGCCTACATTGACCTATAACCGGGCTACACAGTTTAGGGAGACCCTCACAAGGTGGACCGACGATATAAGGAGGGTTGCCGGCAGCCGCTGGAGCCAGGCATCGCAAGATCGGGCCTAGTGGGCATCATTTTTCCATCGGTTGAAGCGACGACGACGACGAATAATGTATATCATTGTGATTTCTAAACAGGATCGTACCGGAACGCAATTTGTTTAAATTCGTGATACTTTTTGGTAGTGTCCTAACTAGCCTCGACCGAAGCCTGCCAGTAGTCCAAACTTAATATTTAAAAATCTAATTTACTAAATTTTCCTTGCCAGCATACGACCCTAGGAATTAAGTAAAAGAATACTCGCGCCATATCGATATTGTAAAAAAAAAGATACTTTTAGTTAAACGTTATATTCTATCACTTGCAAATGAAACAACACAATTCAACGTTGAAATGAACGTAATAAAATAAAGTATGAATCCTTGTTTGCATACAGAATATTGGGTTTATATCAGGCTACATTTATAAGTCACGACAATAACTTATTAAAACATAAACTGACTTTCCACCGAAATGTTTCGTGAAATGAAAGCCAATTTGTTTGCTTGTAGAAATTTCAAATGTCGCCAGTTCTAAAATAACTCCCAAACTCATTTGGTTAAGTGCAAAAACTGTGATTGCGTTGCATTGACTCTTTATTTTGTCACGAGAAAGTTTATCTTTTGGTGGCGGGTAATGTATAGCCAAATAATTACAAGTTGTAAAACTGACTGCACATCCTCTGTAGAAGTTTGCGTGTTATTCCGTAACACAATTTTAATAGGGTTGTCACAGCTTATTTTTTCTTATTGAGAAGTAGACGCTTGACTGTATTCCGACCTACTGTTATATATTAATACTAAGATTGAGTATCTAGGTAGTTGTTAATACCTTCAATGGTTTCTACACAGCATCATTTTAGAAAGCATTTTTTGTGGAATGTCATTACTGGTAGCCAACCACCGCCAAAGCCTCCTATTAATGTAGACCTAAACAAACTAGAATTTATCTAAATTTGCCCAGCCAGAAATTGCATCACCGCATCAGCTAGGCCATTCGAAAGTATTTTTATTAGATTATATTTTGAAAGTTCATTAATACAAACAAATATCTTTATCTCAAGTAAAACTCTGTCTTCTTTCACAAGATATTGAATTTAAATCGAATTCACGTGTCAATTTATAGTTTAGATTTGGATAATACAATATATACAAAAATTCTCTTTACCAATCTTTGACCGTGATGTACTTCGTAAATTATCAACCGTTTATGATAATATTTTATATCATTTCGCTGGATTTGTCCCATCTCAGGATACATGATTTTATTATATATTAAGATTAAAGACTCTTAAATGAACACAGACGAAGTTGCGAGGGTCAGCTAATCAGTTAATATAAAAGTTAACTAAGTCATACCTACAGTCACTATATCAGGTATTACATAGTTTACTACAAGCCAGTTTTATAGATAAATAGATACGTTATTAATTTGCAGATACATAAAATGTGAATTACATAACATTATATGATAGCTTGGAAACAATAGCATTCAAAGGTGGTCTTATTGTAGAAGATATTTTAACATATAACCTTGAGGTATAATTGCTTTAGAAAGTAAATAAGTACATAAGGTAACTGTAGCAGCTCATTAACGTCCTACTGCTGGGCACAGGCCTTCTCACTCGCGTGAGAGAGGGTTTTAAGAACATAGACCCACCACGCTGCTCCACTGCGGATTGTCAGGCATAGTGCACTTGTGTACTCTCTTTCCTTCACTCTTATAGTCCGGTGTGACGGGAATCCGACACGACCGGAGAGAGATCAGGCGCAGGACCGACGACTTAACGTGCTCTCCGAGGCACAGGGGTGGATTACACCGCCAAAATAGTATATAAAATATACTAGTTGATAAAGTTAACAGCCTCCGTGATAGTCTTTTTATTGAATTATAACAATTAAGGTAACATGTCTCCTAAACCAAGTGTACTCAATATTTGCGAATTTGCTTGTGAGATTAAAATTTGTCTAGAATATTCCATTCTCTCTTTTGTAATGGATCTACATTTATAGTGTATTTTAAAATCTGTAAACGTAAAGCTCTTAACTCACAGAGATGTACGTTTTAATTTTTTTCGTAGCCTTTTTTGATGTTTTAATTAACTTTGCAGTGAAACTTGTTATGCTCGTATATTAGAAAGTTTTAGTTCATTTATACATATTAGACTTACAGACTCATCACGATATTATCATAATTCCACAACTCTTTCGACGTCTTCGTAAAGGATTTAGTTTCGATACCCAGCATATTTAGAAATTATATTTTCTAAATTGACAGGTGAAGGCTTAAGCCGTGCCTAACTACCACCTTACTGGTAAAATATTGATAGTTGGATGTTAGGAGTTATTGAGTGACCTTGTGGCAACATTTTAAAATACCAAAAATCATTGTGCAATATTACAAAATGTTATGCAATACGAGGTAATTTGAACAAACGGAACAATTGTATGAATATAGTCTGTCTTTTGGTGTAGTTTTAAAAGAGAATTAGTATTCAATAACTCTCAAATTCAGACGTGACGGCAATCCGACACGACCGGAGAGAGAGATCAAGCGCAGGAACGATGGCTTACGTGTATTTCCAAGGCACGGGGGTGGATGACACCGCCAAATTTTTCCCAACTTCGAGCAAATATAGAGAAGAACTTAATAGAAAACTCAATATCGATTTCGAACTGGCCCGACCCGGGACTCGAACCTAGGACCTCATGTCTGTAGTCAAACATGCTTACCACTGGACCAATGAGCTAGTCTATTCGTTCATCTATTTAGTCAATGTAAATAGTTTAGTGATTATGAATATAATGCAAATTGTGTATATTTAAACAGTTGAGTGAATAAATGTTGTTAGTTAAAGTAAATTGGTGTTTTTTTTATAATACAACAACGACAATATTTGCATTCCAGTACAACGTATAGAAACCATAAGGGGTAAATTAAATAATTACATCTAGTCAGCTTATCATTCCTCCGTCATTAACTGAATCATCACTTAATATTAGGTGAGATAATAACCAAGCATTTACCTTTCAGCAATGAAAAAAATTGTTCGCCCAACTGAAAGTCTGTAAATCGCGATGTAATAAATAGCTAATTAACAATTTCCCCATAAACCCACATAATAAGGAACTACGCGGCGCATATCTTGCTAGTGTATACAGTTAGATAGTTCTAAACTATCCCTTTGAAATTTTTCGTGGCGATAGTGTTAAAACGCTCACGTTAGTGAATTTTTTATTTCGTTCATAAAAGTTTTTATGTGACATCCTTAACTTTAAGGGTAAGTGCACATATGGCATCTAAATGCAAAAGACATCCTGAGTATATTGCACTAGAATATTATGAAAGGTAGTATATTTCCTCTTTATAGAAATATCACATGAGTATAAGGAAACCAAAATATTTACTTGATATTTATAAATTGTACTCTTGATATAACACTTTGTGAGCTTATATGACTGAAAAGGTTCAAATACATGTTTCCACTCGTATTTTTAACCGACTTCAAAAAAGGAGGAGGTTATCAATTCGTCTGTATTTTCTTTTGTTTGTTACCTCATAACTTTCGACTGGGTGAACCGATCTTGATGATTCTTTTTTTTATCCGAAATGTGGTGCTTATCGTAGGATCCCATTTTTTTAAATCCAGTTCTGATGATGGCGTCCATGAGAAAACCGGATAAGTGTTAAATTTGCATTAAGCATGTGCGCGACAAAGGGATGAATAACTCAAGATCACGCCAACCGATTTCGCTGATTCTTTTTTATTGGAAAGGATATACCTCAAGGGTTATTTGATGATAGTTTGGTTAGGTTCTGATCATGGAATCCCTTACAAAGTAACGGAACAAGGTGCCTACATATATAGATATAGGTTGTAACTACATATACAGCTATAGGTGTGAGTGGCGCCGGAGTTGCCAAGTGGACACGCGGGACACACCTACCTTCGCTGACGCCGACTCTGAATATAAGAATACCAAGAACTCTAAAAAAGAATACGCCATTATTTTTTTTACTTTTTAGAGCATATTAATATATTTAGAAGTTTCTTTTGAAGGCGGTTCTTAATTGTAATTTTTTTAAATTTTTATATCTTATTGTATCTCTCTTGTCTATTTATGCTATCACTGATGGAATTTCCAGAAGCCAATTTAGTATACCACTTCAGGCTCGTTATTTCAGCTACGGCACCCTCTCCAAGAGCAGCGGATATTTTACAATAAGCTTCTGCAGCCTACTGTCAAGTTTGAATTCATTAAGTAAACAAGCACGAATTACTACATTTGACACTTCCATAATTCACCAAAATTATTTAAAGTAAACAAACTTATCTAACACATTTAATGATTCTTAACAGCTTTTAGATGTACAAAAATTACCTCAATTCTTCATCTTGCTTGTTATATACAGTTCATATAAGTAAACAATAAATAAATACCGTCAGAACTCTTTTGGTTGCAAGTTTCATTTGAATAATATTTCGCGTAATATTAAAGGACGAATAGTCAAAGACGAACATTGACCTTCACAATTCTTAATTTTGATATTGAGGTAAATTTTACGGTTGGCTATTTAAATTCGTCTAGACAGTGAACTGATATCATTGCTTTTTATCATGCTAGATTTTACAAAGGGAATGAAAAGACGTACTATATTAGATTGCGAATCACAACCATAAATATTAAAGTAAACAAAATGTTACATAATTTTTGTTGTTTCGTCTGAGTTACCGAGAATAAATAAATAAAGTTGAAGTACCTCTAATTTTAAAATGAAACCTTTTTTAACTTATACGGGGGAATCTAAGAGTAGATAATAATATATTTCTTGGATTTTTTTATTTAAAGTTTAAAGCCCTCGATGAAAGCGGTTGGCAGTTCGATTTTTCCGACACTTCAAATGATTATCATTTTATTTATATATTTTTTTATAAAACCCTAACAAACTATATACATAAACCTGTCTCAAGAATTTCTCTATTGGTTAAAAATCCGTTACGTAGTTTTTGAGCTTGAAGCTCACAGACAGTCGGGGTTGAATACTTAGTTTATAATATGTAGGTAAGGGTTTCACTCTTTGTATTACAACTTTTGTATAAAATAAATTTGAGCATTATAACGCATTTATTTAAAAAAAAAATCGGTTTACGGAGGCTAATTTTATGTGATAACTTCATTAAAACACGGATGTAAAATTATTGTTGCAATAAACAAGGCGAGGCGCGGTCAGCCTAAGTCGGCTGACCTCGCCTCTTTATCGCTTGTTCTGCACTCTCACTTGCAAGCTTGGTTCAGGCGGAACGTGACAATGAGTGATGCTTTTTCGTGCGTGCAGCTGGAGTTCATCGATTAATAAGACGTTTCCACGCCAAAAATAGTATTTTGAAATAACTCAACAATTTGGGATAACGTAATGCCATGTAAACCCATTGAAATAAGTACGCCACATTCGTTCGCCGACAATGCCACTCGGAACAGTTTTTCGCATGCCCGCACAGCTGAAAAAATATTCTCACTGGGCGGTTTATATCGCAGCCATTACATGTTCAAAGGATATTTCTACAGTACAGACCATTACCTGTTTATATAACCTATACGTTTTAGACGAGGAGCTAGTGAATAAAAATCATATGTATGAAATACGAAGTATTATTATACTTACTCTATGCTATTTCATTCAGGGCCTTCATTTTTTGGACATCCGCCCTGGTCAAAATAACTTTCTAAGTATTATAACGCTAAGTGGAACGACTACAAAACTACAATTTGTTCACGTGATTTAGCGATATGATATGTCAACCCTATTGATTTTTTTAAATTCTACTAGCTTTAGAGTATTTTGAATGTCATCTTGTCTACTGGTCTAGACTAGTTTGCCAGATATCGAAAAACCACTAATAAGGAGGCGTGTCGTATGTAAATAAAACATACAAAAAAGTTGTGATACAATCTCAGATGGTAGTACAACAGCCTGGTAAGAGGTAGTTTATCTCTTCCAGCTTCCACACGCCACCGAACGAGAACTCAGGTTGTCTGCTCTGTGGTACGATTTTACTGGTAGAGTTGTAACTAGCCATGACCAAAGCCTTCCACCAGTCCAGACTTAAAAAAATTAGAAAATACATTTTCCGAAATTTGGGCGGCTGGGAATCGAATCAATATCTGTGCTGCCGAAAGCGAGAACTTTGTGTGTTAAATAGGGGAAACAAATGTTGCCATTTCAGAAGACTTCTTTTGCAATTT
Source organism: Elymnias hypermnestra (assembly GCA_015832385.1). Lineage (NCBI taxonomy): Eukaryota > Metazoa > Arthropoda > Insecta > Lepidoptera > Nymphalidae > Elymnias > Elymnias hypermnestra. Next base: position 838,877 of record JACTOM010000886.1, read on the forward strand.
TAAATGGATACCTGAGCTTCATGACATATAATGTACTCATTTTACTTTTAAGAAAGGAAATGATAATGGCCTATTTAATACGAAAGCAATAACATTTCGATTCCATTTGTTACCGCCCACTCTTAGAGTATCGACAGCCCGTTACGTCACAACTACGTAATAGGCAAGAAGTAAAACACCGTAAGTGCTCGTACGTTAGCCAAGTCTTTATGGTTAAGTTGTTGGCAGGGAATGAAACATTTATAAAACTAGAAGTGGCAAATGACGGAAACTTCTGATGGCACGGTAGGGAAAAAAAATTCGTTACGCGTTACGTTTTACGCGAGGTACTTATATTTAAGTCTCTGATGGGTCTTCACTTTACAAAATACTTAAGAAATATATAAGAAGAATTATTTAAATATTATTTATCAATTAAAATAAAATAATATCATACAACTTAATATATTATTCGATAAAACAAGTTTCACTTGCGCCACGTGTACAGACTGACTTTTTTTAATATGATTCATCTTCCTTCCATATTATTCAAGGTTCCGATATGTCTTAGTAGATGCTGCACCTTCTAATAATTTCATTTATTATGAGGAAGGGTCCCTTGGGTTTTAGCGGGTATTTGCAACTCTTAAGGCATTTCCCAACTGCAAGAAAATAGAGTATTTGGAATTGTGAGGCTTATTATTAAACAAAAATAAAAAAGTCACTTTATTCTCCTTCCCTTAGTTCAATAATTTTTTCAATGGTTCTATGAAAATGCTTGTAATACAAGTACCCGCATCTCCGTATCATATTAATATCAAAGAAAGAAGAACTGTCTTATTGGTCTAGTGGTCGGCGTTGTTATGACGTCCTGGGTTCAAATCCCGGATCGGTTGAATCAAAAAATAGATATTGAGCTTTCTGTTAAGAAATTTTGGTGTATTTGCGGGAGATAGGAAGTTGGCGATGTGCTCCAACTCCGTGGCTCTTACGCTCAAGCGGACTTCAAGCTGTTGGTCCTGAGCCTGGTCTCTCTCCGGTCACATTGGACTATGAGAGTGAAGGAATTGAGTGCGCTTATGTTTAGATATATAATCATTTACCACGTCCCTGCATATAAAATGTATAAAATCTTAGTTTTATAAGAACAGTTCTTCAAAGACAAACATTTATTATATGACTACCTTTTGAACTAATATGTTTTAAGCAACATTTTGAATTGACTATATAATTTATAAAAGAAACGAAAACCAAGGTTAATAAATGGGACGATGTTATCATCAAAATCTCAAAAACGCCAAAATGTCTTACAATTTAATCAAAATAAAATGATGCCTGTATTAATAATATATAACCTAAGAACATACTTTGAAAAGTTATCCCAACTTTCTTAACCAAACCTGAGCCTATATCCACATCCTGCAAAAGGATACCTTCAGGTAATATATCAAAATTTCACACAACGACCGTCCCTTTGGAAATTGGCTGCGGCAGAAATACATATTAAACATTAACGCTCGCTTTTAGGATCCCATATTTATCAATCATTCTCAATTCTGTCCTCGGAGTAATTTATTTTATTACTTTGTAAGGGTCTGAACAATAGACACGGATCTCTGTTAAAATCGGACGAAATTTTCGAGCCCCAATGCCTTGGGCAATGGATGCCATATAAATGTACCATAATATAAATAAGATTTCAAAATACTCGAGTGAATATCTCCAGTATTTTCGGATCTTATTTATATTATGGTAGCTTATGAAATACCCGCGAGAGTATAATCAAGTTTGATAAAAGATGGCAGAACGTTGACCCATTTTGTAGGACTCTTGGGGAATTATGCCCGAAATTTTGAACTTATTAGCTTAAGATTCGTGTGATTTATAATTACTTGCATTTAATTTACATGAAATTGGAATGGCATATGTTTTATTACTGCCTCATTGGTCTAGTGGTTAGCATGTTCGACTACAGACATGAGGTCCTGGGTTCGAGTCCCGGGTTGGGCCAATTCGAAATCGATATTGAGTTTTTTATTAAGATTTTCTCAATNCATATAAATGTACCATAATATAAATAAAATTTCAAAATACTCGAGTGAATATCTCCAGTATTTTCGGATCTTATTTATATTATGGTAGATTATGAAATACCCGCGAGAGTATAATCAAGTTTGATAAAAGATGGCAGAACGTTGACCCATTTTGTGGGACTCTTGGGGAATTATGCCCGAAATTTTGAACTTATTAGCTTAAGATTCGTGTGATTTATAATTACTTGTATTTAATTTACATGAAATTGGAATGGCATATGTTTTATTTCAAAGTAATGTAGAAGCAAATCGTAGTGTTAGAAACTTAGCAAGTTTGATTTTGAAACTTAGTTTTAGCAACAAGACTTGTACCTGGTTAGGTACATAGCAACGTTATTTCCTCCCACCATTGGGATGTCTATCTACTTATGAAAGATAAGGAGACTTAACCCACCTGATCCTTCTATTGCAGGTTAGCTGTCAGTCTTTATAGAGATTTAATACGGAATACAAATCCATCTATAAATGGCTCGCCGATAAAAGTAGCTTTTCAAATCTTGTCATTACTCTTTCAAAAAATTCAGAAATATCTATATTTATAGAAACTTATATTAATATTAAACAAAAAGTTGCTGTGACATAAACAGCGATATTACAACATTGATTTACTTAAACTTTTTGTTTAATTATGTAAGTTCTTCCGTAAGCTTTTTTCATCTGTGTCACTATTCTTCCAAAACAACGATATATTACAAAAATGTATTCACACTCACTGTTATAAATGTAAGGTAAACATTGGGTCCGTGCGATACTTGTTTAAATATGTTCTCTTCAGCAGAGCTTTTTAATAATTCCGGGCTTAAATTCATTGTAACAGCTCGTTTCTGGCGCCGCAGGTGCAAACTTGCCGAAACGAGCAAATTAAACGTAATATGGACCCCACGCGTATAATTTTTAATATAAAAAGCAAATTTTGAGTTGAACTTGTAGTGAATAATTTAAATAAAAAGCTAAAGGGCAAAGGGTTTTATATTCATGAGTTTTAAAGTACAATCGGTGTTACACTGTAGGGCGCGGTGTAGAAAATTGTTGAGTAACCTTTCTATTGTATGTAAAGTCGCTATTTTTAAATGATAAAGGAGACTTTGAGAACAATGAAAGTTTAGATTATACATAAAAAAATATCAGCCCACAATAGCCATTTCCAAGTTCTCTTTAATTACTCTGTATAAAGTAAAACTGTCGAAATGACATCTGTTATCCATGATATTTCGAAAACGGCCTCGCTGGTGAATTTTAGAAAATTGCACTTTCTAATATGTCTGACTCTGGTTTAGTAGGAGGCTTCGGTCATGGCTTAACACTACAGTAAGCTTCGGTACGATGCTGTATAGCACATATTATAGGGAAATCAATTCTTACCACGTTAGCGCGCTTCCGTCTTATTCTGTATCAACACATGTGATCATAATCAAGAACTATCTTGCCTGCAATATAATATATGTTCACTAAACTTTGCATGACTTTTTTACCTTCTAAGGCGATCCAAGTCACTGTTAAAAGCTATTAATTTATAAAATCCTTTATATTACATAAAAATTAATATTCAATATTGTCTAGATAAAGCCTTTTATTTAAATGTCCTTGGAGGAGGTCGCTGTTCTAGCGATAAAGCAGCTAATTACAATTAATTATTCGATATTAATAATTGTGTATTAACATAGAAATAACATTGCTACACAGTCTTAGTTTTAGAAATTTCAGTACTATTATTTGACCGAATTAAACATTATACTCGTAAAGGTATGTTTCATAGGATTAGAAACATTTGTCTCCATAGTAACAAATTTATTCACAATATATTATTTAATCGTTTCCGAAATTAAAACATCTAGATCTTTACGGAAACAATTGATATTGACTCAATTGACTCAATAGTTAGATGCGCATACAGACAGCTACACGAGTCTACATACGGCTACTCGTACATCAGTCTACAGATAGCTATATCGGTCTTCCATCGGCTACATCAGTCTACAATCTGCTACAGCCATCTACAAATGGCTACATCCGTATATGTATAGTGTCTATAGTTGTGAGTATGCTGTTACTATACTATTCGTCGTCGCTTCAACTGATGGACGTCCACTGCTGGACATAGGTCTCACGTAATGACGTCCACAAGGCCCGATCTTACGCCGCCTGGCTCCAGCGGCTACCGGCGACCCTCTTTATGTCGTCGGATCACCTTGTGGGGGGTCTCCCTACACTGCGCCACCCGGTGCGGGGTCGCCACTCCGGCAGCTTCGGGCCACAACGTCCATCAGTCCGTCGGACAATGTGCCCAACCCATTGCCACTTCAGGTTCGCGATTCGTAGGGTTATGTCGGTGACTTTGGTTCTGCTACGGATCTCCTCATTTCTGATTTGATCGGGTAGAAAAGCTCCGAGCATAGCCCTCTCCATCGCACGCTGAGTAACTCTGAGCTTTCGAATGAGGCCCATAGTCAGCGACCACGTTTCGGAGCAGTAGGTCATCACTGGCAACTCGCCAGTAGTAGTAGTAGTAGTAGTAGTAGTAGTAGTAGTAGTTTCACTATATTATTATAAGACGTAAATTTTTAACTTTCGCGATTCACAACGTGTAAATGTTATTTATTTCGGTACATATCGCATTTGGAGTAATATTATACGTACTTGCTGCCTCATTGGTCTAGTGGTTTAGCATGTTCGACTACAGACATGAGGTCCTGGGTTCGAGTCCCGGGTCGGGCCAATTCAAAAATCAATATTGAGTATTTGCCCGAAGTTAGGAAGTTGGCGGTGTGCTCCACCCCCGTGCCTCGGAGAGCACGTTAAGCCGTCGGTCCTGCGCCTGATCTCTCTCCGGTCGTGTCGGATTCTCCCGTCACATCGGACTATGAGAGTGAAGGAATAGAGAGTGCACTTGTGTACTATGCCTGCCAATCCGCAGTGGAGCAGCGAGGTGGGTCTATGCTCTAAAAAAAAAACCCTCGCTCCTCGGAGTGAGGAGGCCTGTGCCCAGCAGTGGGACGTTAATTTACTGCTACTTACTTATACGTACTTTATCCTAAGAAGAAGTGATGTTATTTAACCTTTTTATCTTTAGTGTTTAGATTACTGTTTTTATATAGCCGATAGGTTAGTCTGACTGATCGAAGCACTCTAATCTATTAAAAGGGCAATTTACCTCTCATAGTTTCTACCATCATACCAGAACACAAATCTCTTTGGCGAAATGTCTCAGACAAATTACAAAATGCAATTTTCTAAATTCGCTCTACCGGGGATCGAACCCGGGGTCTCAGCTATCAAAGCAAGTACTCACAACACTGAGAAAAACTTATTGTTGACTTTTACAACGTACTTTATGTACATATTAGATATAATACTCTTTTAAACAAAAAAGAAACATGTTATTTTATAAAACTAAGATGCCAGTGAAACTAAAAATGAGTGGTGATATAAATGCTACATGATAAACTGATGCGAGCCGTGGGCGCTGCTCTATTGGCTTCAAGGCGTTTTTTTGCCATACCCCTACTCCTAAGCCTGCTGAACAGTGACATGGCATAAATGAACGAATTATATAAGTTATCTTTTTTTTTTTAAATTGATTCATTAACAAAAGAGAAATCAGAAAACAAAAAGTAAAAAAGGCAAAAGCGGAAATTTCTCCTTTTTTTAAGTCGGCTGTAATGTTATGTCTTTCCATAGACACCTACGATTAATTCCGTTATGTTCGTGAGCCTATAATTTTGCAAATGCGACGGCCTAAGAATTAACAGGCTTTTGTTTCAAAACCACTTAAAATGAATGATTGATCAAAATTGAATCTTGGATGGCGGAAATTCCCTAAAACACCACTTTGTTGACACGCTTATTCTATTGTAATCATTTCTAGTAATTATAATATCAAGTTATAATAATATGCTGAAAACATACCATTTTTCATGCCATCAATCACGGCTGGGCTTATAAGCATTGTTAAATATATAAAATTCTGGTGTCGCAAGTTTTGGGTATTGGGTAGGTCTGGGAATCGGTCAACATCTATTTTTCATACCTCTTAATGTTTGGAGTGGTCTACCCCAAAAAAAAATATTTTTCTTTGTGACAAAATTTTTGATTTTGATTTGTTTATGTTCTGGCATAAAAAATACATACAATCCTAGACTTTCACTCTTCTACCACCGAAATATACACTAGAAATAAGTTACATGAGAAAGACAATGTTTGCCCTTTGGCAAAATTCTGTATTGCTGATGTGAAATCCGGTTTTTCCTAAATAATTTCCGATTTCCGATTTTAGTTATTCAAGTAACCTATTAAACAACGTCAGTAATAAATCAAAAATTCTTTATCAAACTAAGTTTTTACAGCTCGTAAAGGATGTCTAATATTGTCATATTCAATAAAAGTTTCTTCGTGCCTTGTTCTGAGAAGATTCTTCCATCGTACATTTTTTATAATAATCGATTTTTTTTGGAATTCGTTAAAATAGTGTTTTTATTTCAATTACAGCATTTCATACATTACTACGTTTTTGTATTATCTGAAAAATATTTCTAATTACAATATTTTAAATTTTCAGTAAACTTTTATTAAATATATATTTTTTTAATAGACCAGACTTTCCCCTTACATTGCATAAATATGAAAATTTTTGTTATCTCTGCTAATGGTTACTAAATTTCGATCAATCAATATTTGGGTACTCAATTTTTCTCCTTTATTTACCCTATCGAGTCGGAATCGAACCTACGCCAGCAAAATTCCAATACGCCAACGATGGAAATGTAGATTTTTATTTAACAAAATGTTTCAGCCTGCGCTTATTTCCTAGAAAATTATGGAAAAAACTCCGACTCGACGCAATTAGTTTGATGAAAACTTTATTTAATTAAAATCAGCACTCTCAAATTTATAAAATAATGATGCCTGACAAAATACGTCTGAATCACACAAATTTACCTACATATTTAAAAATAGTATTTTGTTTATTATTTCATATTTATATGGCTACTAGTTATGTCCGTCAGGGTCACACAGTTTATAATCACGTGGAAATAGTTAATTTAGATGGCCTCACTGGGGCAGAGGAGTGACTACACGTTTTGCTAACAGAGGTTCCGGGTTGGAACCCTGGTAGAGCAAATTTAGGGCATTATATTTTCTAATTTGCCTGATTTGAAATAAGACCATGCGGGGCCTGGGCATGTGACGGTTATTTCCGTTAACAAGCGCGGACAAATTATTGGGTTAAATAAAAACACGGCCAGACAGTCAAACGGTTAGTCTGATGTGACGGGAATCCGACACAACTGGAGAGAGATCAGGCGCAGGACCGACGGCTTAACGTGCTCTCTGAGGCACGGAGACCGAGCACACCGCCAACTTCGTAACTTCATATATTAAGAAAATCTTAACCGATAACTCAATATCGAATTTTTGAATTCGCCTGTCTTGGGACTCGAGCCCAGGACCTCATGTCTGTAGCCATCATGCTAACCACTATATATATGTGGCAGTATCACCGTATTCCTGATGCTATGAGGGAAAACCAGTATATAATATATAAAAGATTATTTAATAACACGTGAAAGTCGTTACGCGTGTGTCCTGATTATGTGTGCCTAACAAATTTATAGCTACCAAAATGTTGATTAATGGTACATTTGAAGCACATTACACGAAACTCAGCGGCAAATCCGATAAACATTTCGTGTAAATATTTGCATTTTCAACTTCATAAATTACAACAACTTGTCAAAATAAATTCAAAAGTCCATATCACGCAACCATAAATTTTTAATATGTGGATTTGTTTGGAATGCTTATAAAATGTTGTTTGTATTAGTCCCAATTTAAAAATTTATATTCGCGTTAAAATTCTCGTTATAATTAAAGCACTTCGACGTTGTATAGCGCAGCGGTCTAACACAAGATTTTTCAAATAAATTTCGTTTTTACCAACCATTATGTAGTTAACTGAAATGTATATTATTAACTAATCCTGGGTACACAAGTTTATGGTGGTAGATCACATGAGCTCTTTGGAGTTTGGACCGCGGAAAAATTACATCTACCTCGGCTCCATCATCAGCAATAATGGCTCATGTTAAATCGACTTAAAGAGTCGTATCGGAATGGCCAAAAACGCCACGTCCAGCTCCATAGAACTTGGAAAGATAGGCGGTTGGTTATCTCTTAAAACTAAAATTAGATTACTACGAACCCTCGTCTTTTCAATGTTTCTCTATGGCGCTGAGACGTGGACCTTGAGATTATCAGACCACAATCGCATCGATGCTTTTGAATTGTGGTGCTGGAGGAAAATGCTTCGTATACCGTGGGAAGCACATCGGACCAACGCATTAATTCTTAAGAACGACTAATTGCAACATTATAACTGGCCTTTCCACCGTCTGTCTCAAAAAAATACTTGAGTACTTTAAGCATATTGGAAACTGGGTGATAACCTCGAAAAGCTCGTGATAACTGCAAAAGTAAATGACAAAAGAGCAAGAAGTCGGAGCCCAATGCGTTGGTACGATCTGATCCACACCACATTACAGACTTCCGTCTACGATACCTTACTCACCGCGGAAAGCAGTCAAATAGCGTTTTATTATACAAATAAACTATATATGTCAGAAGTGGTTGTCATGACTCTCAGACTTAAGGAAAGGAATCAAGGAGGAGGGCATATACAGCATATCTATTTAATTGTGATGATACAATTCGCTGGGAAAAGTAAATAGAAGAAACTAGGTAAGAAGTATTAGATCTTTTATGGGCTCTACACAGATGTTCACGGGAGCGCTATTTTTTTGCATATAATTTAACTGTAACGCGCGTAAAATAGTCTACCTCAATTAATGCACTCCCGCTGTAGACCACTTACACTGATTACCGCTTCACTATGATTACACCTGATGGTAAGTGACGATACAGTCTAAGATGGAAGTGCATTAATCTGGTAAGAAGCAATTTACCTCTTATGGTATCTACACACCATCTTACCGGCACACTAATCTCTTTCTTTGTCAATACGTCTTTTCTGGTAAGATTGTAACCTCCCACCCGTCCAGATTCAGACAGTTATGAAAATGCAATTTCCTTCATTTTCTCTGTGGGTGGTTGAATTCATGACCTTTGTTAAAGAGGGAAGTAATTTTGGTAACAAGTTATCGTTGAACTGTTACCTTATCTGATGGTAAGTGATGATGCAATCTAAGATAAAAGCGCCCTAAGCTGGCACGAGGTAACTTATCTATTATAATTTCTCTACTGAATTGTACTGGAAACTGAAATTGGCGGCACGTCTTCGTTGGTAGGGTGGTAAATAGCCATGGTCGAAGCCTTCCACTAGTCCAGATTTAGTTCCTGGTTTCTCAATGTGTCCTACCGGGGCGACTCTCAAAGCTAACCTATATAAGTATTATAAAACTGAAGAACTTCTCTGTGTGGCTGAACGAAAAAAATGTCAGAAGTTACAATCTCAAACTGTTGTTGTTTTCTTGGGTGTTATTTAGCTGATGTATCTATAGATACAGGCTAGAGGCTAAATAGTATCATATTACCAGCAATATATGTACCAGAACTTCGGAATATTTATTACTGTTAAGATATTCTGTTGCGTGTGCTGTATAAACGTTTTACCCAAAAATCACTTTAATATTGTCATGGTATCAGATATGTTCTTTTCTCTCTAAAAGTCTCTCTCTCTTTCTCTTTCCCTTTCTCTCTATCTCTATACACACAAATTTTCATGGTAAAGCTACTTAATGTATATATAAATAAAAGCAGTCCCGACCATCGCTGTGACTAATATCGCGAAAACTTATAGAATATTTTTAATGACTTTTCACAGTAAATTTGATTCTACAAGTATAGCTTTACAGTGGCATATCACTGCCTCGTTTATATGCTTTTTATTCCACCTATACAAGTTTTATTAAAAAAAGCAAAGATTTTTATATTCCGATACAAAAAGGGACTTCAAACAAATAGCACCCGACTTTAAATCACAGAGCATTATTAACATGAAAAAGTGCCGACATACGTGAAATTGCGTTACAAAACATAACACCTATGGTATAATGAGACCCATCACACGTCAACCCCCGCCTTGAATAATACACAACCGGGTTGAGCATTAAAAATTGTCGACATAGGATCCCGTTATAAAAGTCTCTGTTATTACGTTAAAGGATTTGTTCCCTACAATACTTGCCGGTGATTTGTTGCACGTGGAACCGTGATAACCTAATTATTTAAGATTATATGCTCTATAAGCTTTTCCCTGTGTAAGTATATAGAGAATCCCGTTCCTAGAGAGAAAAAATATTGCGAAAGGAATATTATAATCCCCTTCAACAATCTACAACTTAACTATTACGCTGTTTAAAAAAAATAGAAACGGTAGCATTTGTTATAGTAACTTATAATATAGACATTATTGAATGATACATAGTTACAGTATTAGAATTTAAAACGTATTAAAGCTAATGTTAAACTTAATCAAAAATAGACCTTATGGTTAAGTGTTAAGAATTTGATTAATTTACACAAGAGCCGTTTTTGAGCTCTCAATTTATTCGAAGAGGAACCTTCGCTACATTGTGTTTTACGAGTTTGCAACGTATCACGGTTCACACGCGATTTATTTATAAGTTAAGATAAGAACGAGAAAGTATCTTGAATTTTTGCCAACGAAATATTGAGAAATATAGGCGATATCACGCGTATGTATAAATCATGTGAAATTGCTTGCAAGTAAACTTTGCTCATATTTATATTGAGTAGCTCTAGCATGATAGCACTTCAAAGCATTTTAAGGAGCAGTCTATAGGTTCCCGGCAGTAACACCTATGTAATTCCCGATCCCGTGAAATTTTGGGGAATAATTATATAGGGGATTCCACAATTAATATATATTCTTGATTTCATCTAAGAGTGAGTGACAGAGTAAGAAATAGGGTAATAAGAGAACGTTGTGGTTTAAATGAAGATGTAGTGACTAAATTTGAGAAAGGTATGCTTAGATGGTTTGGGCATGTAGAGAGAATGAATGAAAGGAGACTGACATAAAGGATTTATGAGTCAAGAGTGAATGCGAAAGTGAGAAGGACATTTTGAATAAGGGTCAAGTCAAGAGTACTTTAAACCGACGAACTTGTATGAAAGGTTTAATGAGAATGAAAGAAGCGAAGGAGATATGCAAGGATCGTGGCAAGTGGAAGGACGTTGTCTCTGCCTACTCCTATGGGAAGGAGGCGTGATGCTATGTATGTATGTATTTTATCTAAATACGTTCAAAAAAATTCATCAAACGTGATCCAAATGGAGCTTACGCTCACACAGACGCAGCATTATAAACAATTACATAAATATATATAACGGGCGGAGGATACACCCCGGCAGGGAGACCAAACGGCCGGGGGTCAGGGCTACAGGCTGAGAAACCGCCGGACTATCCTAGCCGAGTCCAGCAACACCGCCTTTTGCATCCTTGCTGCGAGCGAACTGCCGCGGAACCCCAGGCGTCTCAGATGGTGAGCGAGACTGACTGGGATGAGACCATTCGCAGATATTACGATTGGGATGGTTTCAGCGGATCCCACTCCCCACATGGCGGTAATCTCGTGCGCCAGATCCAGATATTTACGTTTTTTCTCTGTCTCAGCTCGCACGAGATTCTCGTCATACGGGATCGTGATATCCACTAAAAACACCCGAGACTGTGCCCGGTCCATTATCACGATATCAGGCTTGTTGGCCAGTATGGTCCTGTCCGTGATAATGGACCGGTCCCAATTATTATTATTATTATTCACATCTAAACGCGATGTCCTGAATTTGTCCTAACGNCAGTAATAATTAACTAAATGATCTTATTTGCAAACGTTGCCGGAAAATATAAACTATACAATGGACAATTGTTATTGAGACTAATTAAGTTCTTTATGATAAACTAAAAGTCGCGAACAGTACTGGAACACAAATCTTTTGCTTGCCAGTACGTCTTTACTGGTCTCTAAGGCTCCCTCTAGTCCAGACATAGAAAAAAAAGAAAATGCAATTTCCTAAATTCACCCTACCGAGGATTAACCGCAGGACCTCTGCTAGCGAAGTCAATACTCACACCACTTCGCTATTTCATTCACTCTATCTATTGATCAAGACTCTTGACTCTTCATACAAATGTTATACTGCATAAGCTAAGTTGTATTAATAACATAATAATTTAATATAACCTCTGTCAATTTTGGGATGATTTCGTAATCCATGTTTAAATCGAGAGAAGAAAATAAAGACTGCTTTTTGAGAAAAAAGAGAATGTTCTTTTTTAAATCTTGTTTTATTTTCAGAGCTTTTTTATACTTAAACATATCAATCCTATTGCACTAAATACTTATTTACTAAACACAAATTAAATATACATACTCTAACTAATTATATGGTAATTAATTTAAAACAGGATATATAAAACTCAAATAGAATTCTAGCGGCCCCAGAATTAGGTTCAGGCTACCATAGATAAATTCACGCCAAGGAAAGTGTTAACACATTACTTGGCGTTAATTTAAAAGTGAAATTAATAGGAAAATGTTGTGAAACTAATATTATAACACTAAAATAATAAAAATAAATTCTACACGAAAAAAATGTCCAATTTGTGAATGTTGACTGTGAAGTAAATCACTTTACGTAATAAACATGCGAGGCATTTTCAAATGTTATATAAAGCATGCATAATGTCCGGATTTCAGGCCCACAATTTTTAAGGCTCAATATGGGCCCACATTATTTAGGACATGGGGTAACTTATGATGCGCTTATAATGGATCATTTCGCCTGGGCAACTTCCCGTACTTGATATTCCGACGTGGTTATTTTTAAAATAAGTAGGGTGTATTAACTAATACGACTCGAAGGAACAAATTCAAATCCAAATATTCTTTATTCAAGTAGGTCTTTACAATGGTTTTGAATAGTCAATTACAGGTTTTTCTTCATATTAACTTCAATTTATGCCGGATGATGATATTAAATAACGACTTATATACCAAGTATAAATTAGCTGTTTTCCGAAGTGATTTAAAGTGAGTGAACGGATTGAACCTTTGAGAATGGAATTTTCTAAATTTTAACTAAAGATAAAGTAAATTCACACAGCCTCTTGTTTATATATAACTATACTAGCCATTCCTAGCAGTGATATCCCGCAATTTCCTAACCTGTAGATATTTGTCCGTTTTTTTTCGGATAAAATTGTCCAAACTTCTTTCAAAATCGGTTCAGGCGTTTAAAAACAGAGAACAGTTTTATTATCACTACGATAAGGCGGACTTCAGGCAACCATCAGGTTAGAGTCAGTGTTGAAACATAAAGTTTAGTCACATACACACTTATATATAACATAGCTATATATATTTATTTTTATACTTTACATCAAGTAATAACAAATTAACACTTACAACTTACTAATGATAGACACATGTACAACAGGCGGTCTTATAGCTAAATAGCGATAACTTCCACACAACTTTTGGGTTTAGAAAGCAGTGAGTATCAAAACTGATGGGCAATGGCATTAACATACATAGAAATATTCGAATACGACTACATATATAACACAAAAATATAAGAGGATATATACCTTTCATAATAACATAAACTTAACTTGTATATATAGATAAATTTATACAATAAACATATAAATCGTCTAAAGTTTAGTATTTAAGAGAAAATGTTGTTTTCGCAATTATTTAAATATCAGCAGTGATTTTGGTTCTTGGATTTAGCGATATCGCTCACGGATTTTGCGATCACGAGAAAATGCGGGACAGCATGTTATTTATCGGATTGAATTGTTAATCTAAACCATCTTTGACTCCATCAATCTAAGTTCAACCCTTTCGGTAGAATTCAATTACATATACACAGAGGAATTATATTATGCCAGCACACTTAAATTACGAAGAAAACATTGTGTTAATAAAGCCATGGCAACAACAAGTAGGTATTCAATAAAGCAAGGAATTATATTGTCACGTCACTTTATTTTTTATGAACACGAACACGGAAAATCTTTTACGCACAAGCAATTAATTGCGGCCAGTTTAAGTAACGGGCACAATTCATCACACAATAATTAATATATTAACAGGCAACCACAAACTCATTAATAAACCCGCTTCACACATGAAGCTTATCAAAAATTTACATCGCATCCAAAAATTCCCTCTTGCTATAGCGCAGTGCGACGGCAAACGGCCACAAGTGCTGAGAAGGTAGGGTTGATAGCTCCAGAATTTACGTGCATGTATTTATTATTTTCATATTCTTTATTATACAAAATTAAAGTAGGACACATTTTATATAAAGTTGTGAAAAAAGGCGTGTGAAAATTGCTTCATATCGATCTCGTTCAAACAACCTTAATGGTATAAAAAGATAGTAATCACTCACATTGTTTTTGTTGCCACATTACTATTAAATACACCTAATTGCACATTGATACAAATATAAATATTCGTTGAATGAAAATATGTCACGTACGTTGAATATTATAAATAAATAATAAAATGAATACAGAAACACAAATCTATCCACTAAATAAATCAACTTCAAAAAAAGTAATCGTTTCATACCTGCAAAAGATAACTTATGTATGAAAACGAAACCCTGCTTAAAGTAATAACTTAAATTAAACCACTCACGCACCCTGACACAGAAGTCTCACATATACAAACTATGGCTATGCATTACATAAACATTTAATCTCTGAACATATAATACCTGAAAAATACCATACAGTATATATATATCGTCGCTTCAACCGATGGACGTCCACTGCTGGACATAGGTCTCACGAAATGATGCCCCACAAGACCCGATCTTGTGCCGCCTGGCTCCAGCGGCTACCGGCGATCCTCCTTATATCGTCGGTCCACCTTGTGGGGGGTCTTCCTATACTGCGTCGTCCACTGGACGACGCAGTGTATATATATATATATTGCGTCGGTAGATAATGTTGGTGCAATCTAACACTTTAATAATTAACTCTGATAATATTGTCCAATCACTCAATGTTACCGATATCAATTTACACAAAAACCGTCACTCGAGAACTGTCGAGAACGCCGCCAGCCTGTGACACATAGTCTCTGTCCAGATACCTGCACCGATAGATGGTGCTGGCGTTTCGGAAACTATATGTTTATATGTAAAATCTATTCACGTTAGACGATTTTCTAATAAAAGAATGTTATTAGGCTTTAGCTTACCATGCAAATCACGTTTTGGATTTGAAACCGTAGAAGTATATTCTGATTTAAACCTTACAAAAACATTAAAGTGAAGAAGAAATGTGTATCATGTTTGAAATATTAAGTAAGATTAAGTAAATAAATAAAATAAAATAAAAACCAAGCATACAATTCCCTTTACTAGTAATACAGTTTCAATGCGTTATAAAGTTCAACTTCACATTCAAATAAACATCAAGATCTTTAACCTTAGATACTCTATTCAGAGGAATACATTTATCAATACTTTCATCTTTATTATTAATAAATAGGTAAAGTATCAATTTCGCTGCTTTTACACCAAATATTTGCGGAAAAAGGTGCCACCCCTCTTGTCATCCGAAGTGACAAACATGGCGTTAGGTTGCTCAAGTTTTTTTCCTGTCGCAGTATTTCCATAGCCAAAGGGCGTCATTTAAATGGGACGACTTTCCAATTCAAAAGTCAGTCAATAACACTGGAATTCTAGTTGCGTTTCCAAAACTTTTTAGTTTTACGTTAGTTTTAACCAGCTACTTTCTGTGCTACCCGCAATATTCTTGATCCTTTGGAAATATGTGGAAATTTAATTTCAATAAACATCTACGTCACAAAAGGAATAAATGGAACTATATCGAATTACCACTGTGAATAATCCTGTGAACATCAAAACTAAAAACTAAAGTCAACTCAGTTATTTTAAGCATCAAATGAAGTGACAAACCATATAAAAATATATGCTATTTGATTATAAATAAAAATTCGATAATTCACAATGACATTTTTTTCCATTAGATATACAAATCACGAGGGTAGATGGTGAAACTGATTCTTCATGAATATGTTACGACAGGACATGTTTAAAGTCTATTTTTCTCTTTTGAGTATTTAAACATTTTAACAAAAAAGAACAAATCTCTATCGAAAATATATGTGCAAATACTCGGATATATTCTTACTGCCGGGAGATAAATTAGGTGTAACTAAAAGTTACAGGCAATCTATAAAATTTAAAGATAATTTTATTCTTACATACACAAAACCGTATAGATTACCAAAAAGTCAAAAATGAAATCAATAGGCAAATGAAAGAAATGTTAACTAACAATATTATAGAGGAAAGCAGTACTTAATGCTCTAGTTTAGTCCTTCTCGACGAAAAAGAAAAGTGATGGTCAGGGAAACAAGAACTGGAGTATTGTAATTGATCATAGGAAATTGAATGATACTCTGAAAGATGATAAGTTTCTATTGCCTAATATAACGGAGATACTTGACTCTTTGTCAGGAGATATCTACTTTACACATTTAGACCTCAGGCAAAGTTATTATCAACTAAAATTGTGCCCAGAGAGTAGAAAATATACAACAATTAATACTCATATACAATATTAATAGAAACGACTTCCGATGGCTCTTAAAATCAGCTCAGGACCTTTTAGACCAATGATGACAGTAACTATATCTGATTTACAATATGAAAAATGTCTTTCTTACCTAGACGATTTATATGCTTTGGAAGAAATTTAGAATCACATAATAATGTTAATTGACATTTCTGAAAGATTTGGAAAAATATATTTAAACCATTTCGGTGATGAGTTGTATATTGAAATAATTAAAATTGATATTTGTTATTTATCTATACAAATAAGTGCAGCAGTAGTAGATTTATCAATAAATAGATTAATAATGATGAAGTAAAAGTTTGTTTTTCAGCTTCGAACCAATGAGCAGCCTTAAAACCTATATACAACATTACCCACAAGTGTTATCCGAGATACTCAGTTCGCTCACTGAGTTACAATTTACTTAATAAAAAAAATATGACAAAATATTTTTTATGCTTTAAAATTGGGATATAAAGTTTAATAGAATAAAAGCCGAAGAAGTTTCACTTCCTTCACATAAACACTTTTTTTACATATATCGTATATTTTTACAAAATGCATTGTGTTTATGTGTGAGTGTTTGTGTGCTTTTTGTGTGTGTTAACTTGAAATTAAGCTTTTTAGTTACTAAATATTATATAACTATTCAAAGAGACAACCCTTACAGCTTTTTAATAATATTTAAGTATAATTTTTAAGAGAACTCCCATGGCTCATTTCGTTAATATATTTAGGTTTATTTTAACTCTAAATATTTAATCTTAAATGTAATAGAGTAAGTATTTGCTTTCTTTATCCTGAATTCAATCAGCCGAAGGTAATACTTATCTAAATATTTTTTACCAAATTTACCACTTACCAACAGCATAAATTTCAACTATGCACTGTACACAATAAAAAAATAATATTCAAATACCTTTTTAACCTTGTCAAAACTAATATTACAAAGAGGAAACATATCTGTTACTATAAATGTATATAAATGTGTTACTTTATTATGTATGTAGGTTAACAAAAGTGACAACAATAATCAAACCATATTATTCAAGTCTCTGTATTAATCCTTATCCAATTATATAATATCTGTAGAATACTTTTAAAATGACTGAAATGAAAAAAAAATGACTGCCTCATTGGTCTAGTGGTTAGCATGTTCGGCTACAGACATGAGGTCCTGGGTTCGAGTCCTAGGTCGGGCCAATTCGAATTCGATATTGAGTTTTCTATTAAGATTTTCTCAATATTTGCCCGAAGTTGGGAAGTTGGCGGTGTGATCCACCCCCGTGCCTCGNCTTATCTAAATATTTTTTACCAAATTTACCACTTACCAACAGCATAAATGTCAACTATGCACTGTACACAATAAAAAAATAATGTTCAAATACCTTTTTAACCTTGTCAAAACTAATATTACAAAGAGAAAACATATCTATTACTATAAATGTATGTAAATGTGTTCCTTTATTATGTATGTAGGTTAATAAAAGTGACGACAATAATCAAACCATATTATTCAAGTCTGTATTAATCCTTATCCAATTATATAATATCTGTAGAATACTTTTAAAATTATTAAAATCAGACATTCAATTCAAAAGATACAACGAATTAAAAGACTAGAGTGTCAAATGTTGTATATAGGTAAGTTCTGAGACAATAAAGTATTAGAAATAAATCTCTTCTCTAATATTATAGGAAAAAGTTTTGCATTTCGATTTTGTTTTTTATAAATTCATAAGCTAAAAACTAGTGGACCGATTAAAAAAACTCATCCCATCCCTGTAGAGTATTTTTAAATTTACTAATGTCGGTTTTTCTACGTAAATGATGTTGCGAATTTAAAAATGTATTAGTTATTGTAAAGTAAAACTTATATATTGATTAGATTAAGAATATGTGTATGCAATAATCCGTAAGGAAGTAATTAAAAACTAAGTGAAACAAAACTTTTATATTAATAAAAATGAATCTATAGTCCGACTTAGTAGATTGGTATTAACACAACTTGTTCATACATTAATTCGTTAAACTTAATTTGGTAAAGTTGTTTAACGCTATTTTTGATAGCACACGTAAACAGTATAAAGGTTTCTTTTTATGTAATGAGTTTAAAATTTCCTGACGTAAGAATTTGCTTTTATTATTTTCATATTACTTGTTTTCTAGAATGATCAAATATAAACGGCAGTCTATATGGCCCAGTGGAAACCTTATAGGCCGTTAAAAATACCTTATTTATAAGTAAAAATATATTTATCAGTTCTTATGTACACGGTTATAACTTTTTGTTCTTCTTTGTTTCTAATATTTTTCACTTAGGGGACTTAGGCAACCCTAAATGTACCTTCGAGCATACTAAATTGACTGTAATATTAACTTCGTATAAAGAAAAAAGTCTACGCCGGGGACGAGAGGAAGCTGATATCACGTGAAGAAATGAGATGCAAAAATGAGGTGAAAATTTCACAACAAAAAAGCAAAAATTATTAAGTTTATTTTATCCCCGTTTAGAAAGGAATTTCAGGGCTTTCGTAACAGGCTAACAAATTTATTTGACGTTTCTTGAGATAAGAATGTTTTTCCTGAATTAAACGTAGGACGCGAGTTCTTATTTAATATAAGCAAGACATTTTGGAATGTAAAGCGAATACAATAGAATCTCGATATTTTGATACTCAGTTATTTAAGCCCTTCGCATGAAAGTAAAACTGCCTACGCACAATTGATTAGGAGTGTTGAAATTTTTTTTGACGCTGGGAAATGTATTTACGCACCCCAAAAAAGATCAGAATACCTACTAAAACCCAGCGGAACCATCGACAACCCTGAGTAGAGAACCAAAGATACGGGTATATAATCCACTCTGAAACCATGGATGTAGCCGCCTCATGTCAATAGTTTATGTAGGGGGATGAAGATGCGCAAATCTACGCATCCTGCTTCTCCGCCATTCCGTCGGATAGGCGAAGCCCCAATGACATTCTGTCTCACCCTCTCTGATGCCTCTTTCAGCGACAAAACCGATTCACAGAAGGAAACGACTGCCCTCCAGCCCATCTCGTTAGCAAGCATTGCGCCAAATATGCCCACTAACGAGAGATTCTCTCCAATCAGCGACACCACAACGTGTCGCTGAGGTCCCCATGCGGAGCACTCTGCCATCGTGTGATGCACCGAATCTGTAGAAGCACCACACTCGTGGCAGGCGGCTGGTGAATACGTGAGGAGAGTGTCATAAAATGTGTGATCAGGTTAGGGGAACGGTAGTTGAGAGGAAGGTATATACTCGTATGTTTTAATAGTTATATATTTAAAAAAATTATGATCTACATTGAAAAAGTTATCAAAATGGTATATAAAATGAATGATAAACGTTTATATGTAGGCCAGCGGTATTATCGAATTTAGTACAATATAAGCAAAAGAAATTTGGTTTTTCATTACACAGGTTAGACTTGACTGTGATCACGCATGACTAAAAGTAGTGATACAGACAAAAGCGCGTTTTCTGGGCATTTTTATTTACAATTCGTCATTTGAGATTCCAATAAGTTATTTGTATTAATTTTCGACGATATTAATATTTTAATAACAATTAAAGTCTTAACATATCTTCCTTTTTCCCTTTCTCTAAGTCTCGGAAATCGAAACTTTTAGATAAGTATAAATATAAACAAGACTTAAAATAAAATAGTATGCCAAAGAAGTATCACTTCTGACATGTGCATTTTGTACGCACGAACAATATATTTTTTAAATGGGTTATTGGTATTTGAGTTATTTACGAAATATGATAATTTTAACTTCAAAGATTTCAATCGTGATTATAATATGAAATGGAAGCTGATGAAAAGATTTCAAAGTTTATACACAGGGGCAACTTTAATTTGCTCCAAGCAATTTATCGTAAGTTCCGAAGTTCAACCAATGAACGATATTGAGAACAAGTATGAAAGATAAATACATTAACACACAACAACCACAAAGTGAACTCTAAATAAGGTATCGTATAAACTTTTTAAGTTCCTGTATTAAACTTGAAGAAAGCGGGTTCATTCTCTCTTGCTTTCAATATATATTAAAAAAAGAACTAAACTATAATCTAACTAGAATCTTCTATAAATAAATTCTAATATTTAACATATTAACTCTCAACGATCTCAATGCTCAGTACGAAAATGTCTGTCCCGCATATTTATATACTAACATCTCAAATAATCTACAAAACAGAAAATATTTCTACGAATATTTTTATATTGACATCGAAATTATTCAACCGTTGTGTCTCAAACTAGTTTCATTGACGCCCAAACTTCCCAATAGATGTCAGAAATTCTATTCTAAGTAAACAATACAGTTGAGGGTCGACGGCCTGCGGCCTGATACCGTCGAGGTTTGGAGGATCGGAACCCTGACGATCAGGCTTTGGTTCAAAAATGGAAGTAGAACCTCGAGTTCCCAGTAGCGGTCGTGGCCATATTTCCTAACCTGAATCAATGGCGTTCCAGGGAACACAGGACGTTTTCCTACAGATTAGTGCCGGTTCCGGGCATGGGTGCAGAATCCATTGACATTGTTGGTCGGAGGAAACCTTTCGCTGGAGGGCACAGTTGCTGCATTGTTGACCGGTGATAGGGATTGGAGGACAGTATCCTCCTTCTGTGAAACTGTTATTTCGCTGAAGGGGTCACATGAAAGACAGAGGTTGGACCCCGTGGACCCTCCTTTACAACTTCATAGGAGGTTGGCAGGCGTAGATTTGCGCTTCTCCTTTCTCCTTATTAAGTTTTCCAGAGGAATCTTCCGAAGAGCCAGGGTATATTGCATCTACCTATCCTCTCTTTCTCCACAAAAGGATGTGTCGAGTATAGCTGGAATTAAGAGGGTATTCTGGCTTGCCAGCGAGTCCCACACTGCCGATAAGATTGTAGGTATGATCGGGGTACGCAAAGGCATTTCCCAGCATGAAAAAAAAGGTTCACGGCATGCTTTGGAAAGGTTCTGCACCTAATCGGCTGGGAAGAGTCACCTACCACCTGCTTGCCATTATTGGGCAGCTATCGACTCAGCGCATTACACCGTGGAAGATTGTGCAAATGTAAACCTGTCCTCAACGACAGAATGCATTCTAGTGTATGCTCAAAAGTGTCCTTTTTCTGTGAAGCTCTAGTATCGCTAATGAAAGCCTAAGAGAGGGAAATCTAGAATGCACTAGATACTTCTTCTTACCGACGAAGAAGGCGTGGTACTAGGCCGCGCATGTTTGCGCACCCCAACTTCTCGAATCCTCAGTTGGACTCACCTGGGTCACTGAGAAAGAATGCGAAAGCTGAACCACTAGTGCCTCACACATGGATAACGTGGGCTCTGCTAGTTTTTGGGGGTATTGCAAAGTCTCTTTCGTCACCGAGTTCCGCACTTCTGAACGGTCCTCCGTAGGGGTGAAACTGCGTAAATTGCATGTACCTGCGATAAAAGAAAAGTCGCCACTAATGTTCTCTTTATAAAAAGAAACTTGTGTTTAATTTAAAAAAAAAACCATACCAAACTGCAGTAGAAAAGCGTCGTAGGTATTTGCTCTTAAAATATGTTTAATTAAATAAATAATAATAAGCTATATCATAATAGAATCATGTTTCACGTGGAGTGATTAAAATTTTTAATTGCTGCGACCGAATTTCGTGGGTCACGACTTTGTGAAGACTTTAATCATTATGAATTCCAGTTGTTTTGTCAGTTTGTCATTTACAGTGCCACTAATTCAGTTTGCAATTATAAATTGTTGAGTGTATTTCACAAAATTAACAAAATATTACTTTTGTCATAAATATTCAACATGGGGTTGATTGATTTTCGACATATTTTTATTCGTGATTTACAGTCTCTATTAAAAGATTTTGTGTTTTGGATACTTGTTTAATTTGAATTACTTTTGTGGCATTTATCTGTCAATGCTATCAATTCAACAGTAATGAAGTCCTCAATAAGACCAGAATGATACATGACATTTAAGTGAGTTAAAATAACAAAATCAACATCTGTATATACTGTATAATAATGATGGCTACTGCTTATAAATGGTACATTTGAATTTTACATTTTGAAGTTTTTGTAATTTTGATGTTGATTTTTAAACATGCAGTGCCGCTTGCTAGCATACAAATAAAGGTAACGGTACTTTTATATATTAATACGTGAAAATTTAGTAACCTTTTGTAAACAGAAAGGATGGGCGGAGGAGTATAAAACTTCCCACACATTTAGTTTGTATTGATAAATGAGGAATGCTTTCAGTTTATTACAAATATGCCTGAAAATACAGTAAAACAATAAAAAAACTATGACAAACCTTATCATAAGTATTAGATACACACAAGTATATATACTGGTTTTTTGTTAAATTTAAATTCAGAATAGATGAACATTGTTTATAAAAGACATTTAGAAAACGATGAGAGTTTTTATAAAATGCCACCGTTTACAGAGGAGAATTAAATTATCTGAATATGTCAAAGTTCACTGGACATCATATTTTTATCGGATGTGTCAGTAAAATGTTAAAATGGCTCACTAATTTGATAAGATAAGCAATACTATTCTCAGATTCTTCATAATTATATATTTCGGAGAATAAGAGAGAAAGAAGCAGAAAGCATAAAGCATAGGAGCGTAGCATTCTCCGCCGACATCGTCATTAGTGTCATCCATAATTCCATCTCCAAACTGTGGGCTTTGGTGGGTAATATTGGAGAAATCAAACACTTTCTTAATTAACTCAAATTATAATGTCCAATCACTTAATGCTCCCGATATCAATTTACACAAACTCATTATTAATAATAGGTAGGAACGTGACAGTTTCAATAGTCGACCGCTCTGGCGGACCGTCACACGAGAACTATCGAGTCCGCCGCCGGCTCACGACACATTACTCTGTCCCCAGACTACTGCACTCCGACATATATAATAGGTTACTCTTCTTGTGCTATAAATAGAATGTATTAAAACCCAATAATTGTCCAAGACTAGTAGACAATGTTGATACAAACTGAGAACTCTAACTTTCAAAATATAGGGCCTTTAACAGATTTGCAAGATGTGGAACGAACTGCCAGCCACGGTGTTTCCGCAAGGCTATAACTTAGAGACGTTTAAGAGGCAATTAAACTCCTTTTTATTAGGTCGGCAACGCATCAGTGGCCCCTATGGTGCTGCAGGTGTCCATGGGCGGCGGTAATCACTCAACATCTAGTGACCCGCAAGCTCGTTTGCTTACCAAGGCTAAAAAAAATTATTTAAGATAATAGTCAATTCCAAACATCCCCCAAAAATAAAGTTTCTCTCCAAATACTTTTGTTAATCATATTTAACATCTATACATTTCTCAGTTAGTTGATTATAGTTATTATGAATATTATATGTCTAACTGTAATTTTTATCAAATATTACGATGAATCTATAGCGAATTGGCTTTAAATTCTACATCTAGTAATCCTCCAATCACAAGCCGTGCCTATTCTAACATCCTAAAATACTCAAATGACTGAAGGAGTATAGCGCCTTTTTACAGATTAGCGCGCTTCCATCTTAAACTGTATCATTACTTACCATCAGGTGAGATCACAGTCAAGCGCTAATCTGTCAGCAATAAAAAAAATTGTAATTTAACAAATATGATGATCGTAATTTCTAACAGGTGGCCTTTCCTGATTTATTTACCGCCCCGTGAAAATCTAAGTCATTACAAAGACCAAAATATATAAGTCGGAGTCAAATTGTTTTCGGAACGCCAGCGCCATCTATCGGCACCAAAAAGAGTCAATAACTCACAGGCCGGCGGCATTCTCCACAGTTTACGGGTAACCGTTCGCCAGAGCGGTCGACTGAAACTTTCGCGCGTTCTTAACTATTAATGTGTTTGTGTAATTTGATATCTGGAAAATTAACTGGACCTTATAATCTGAGATAATTAATAAAATGTTCGATTGCACCAACATTACCCACCGATTCCCACACTTTGGAAGTTGATTTATGGACCCCAGTAAAGATGATGTCGGCGGGAATCTATGCTTTCCTCCGACATACATATGTCAATAGTAATGAAACAAATATAACAATAGTTATCTCTAACAAAATAAAAATCAAAGAGGTGATCATTATTTCAATAATATAATTTAAAATACAAGTCTCATAAACAAGAAGAATTGATGTGAAATACCAATAACATGACGTATGTCGTGGTGAAATGTCGTCACGTCGTCTGTCTTTCCAGTAGGTTCGGCGATTGACCATATCTCTCGTCACCTATTGTGTATACAGTGTTTTGTTTACTACGATATACGTAACCTGTGTCTTACTCGATGTTTCCCATGAGTTAAAGGATTTTTATACTTTTGTTACCTTTTGAGTAACCGTATCGATGTTATATTCATTAGTTCATTGGCCTTGAACCTATGGGTCTATTGTCGCTGTCAACTACGGTCCGTTTGTTATGATAGCCCAGATTGGATGAGCGGATTTCGGGTTGGGTACTGTTTGTCTTGTTAACGATTATATCTGTCGTTTTGTAAAATTATCTCGCTTTTGTATGATAAAATAATATTGGAGACACGAAATAAGATGTTTGTGAATCTCAACATTTCATGTATATAAATAAATAAATCGATTTGTGCTAATGAAAGTATTTAAAATAAATTCTGAAATTGTCAATGTTTATTTTCGCTAATCTTTGAAATGGCTGGATTGATATTGACGACACACACACTGGCCGATAACTAATATTATGAGGAGCGTCTAAGCCTACTTTAATTTTAAAAAAGGACACTCGTCTGAGTTTGGGGTGCTTCTCAGAGCACGAGCACACAGCGGCCCATGTACCTTGAAATACCATACATATATTATTTTTACGACCTGATCTCTCACTGACAACGGGTTTCTCCATCTTCAATCAAGATTAAGAACTACGCAGATGACACTATGAGGAACAGATAGAACATTACATAAATTATCAAATTATTACAATAGACGTCATTTAAATCATAAATTCAATAAATATATCCTGTTCCAACTTGCTTCGCTAGTGTTTAAGAAACAAAACCGCGGTTTGTAAACTTTAATAGCGACACCGATACGAATAGCGAAACATTCTTGAAAAATTCAATCGTATTTTTCATGGAATGCAATGTATTTGTTTCAAAGGCAAGCAAAAAGACGCCAACATGAAAAGAAATCCTACAATCTGAGAATACTTCGCAAACGGCAAGCATTTGTGTCGTTGTTTTCACGCTTGCGACAAAAAGAAAAGCCATCATTAAGACAATATCGCACCATTCTTGGAAAAGAAAGTTGTATGTCGCATTACGTCAATTTTAAAGTGAAACTTCTTATGGCATAGTAGGAAAAGAAGTTGTATGTGTCATGTGGGTTTATACTTTACTCAATCACACTTAACATAGAAAATATTACGACAACTTAAATTTCACGAAATGTATAAAATAAAAGCACATTTCATTTGCGTATGGTTATATAGAGTTGTTACAATACATGTAGATACAAAAACAATCGAATAGTATCTGCTATAAATGTTATTTTAAATCTGTGACTAATTTAATTACAGTGTTAATAAATTGGTTACTTCATTTATTAAGAACTTATCTATCTAAGATTTCTTCAGGAAAATGTTTATTTGGCTACTGAAAAGTTAATATTTCTCTTAATGATCTATATCATTAAGTATTTGTATTTCAAAATAACAGACAGTATTGAAGCCGGGTCCATCTGATATTTCATTGAATTTGAATTTCAATTAAGTATTAAAAAAAGTAGTCCTTACTAAATGAACAAATCATCTTTTGTTTTTTATGTTTGTCGACCAGAAACTAAAACAGAAAGAAATTACATTTTTTTTATCGCGGTATACATTGGGGTTGAGTGATAGATGTGCTTATAGGAATTTTTTGCTCTCAATTTCACACAATTATATATTTAAATCTTGAAATTACTTTTTTTCAATCGGATGAATGAACATTTTTGACAAATGTAGAGGCATTTACCTTTATGTATCAGCCGGAATCAAATAGTTTCCGGAACGCCGGCGCCATCTACTCACCCTGGACAGAGTCAGTGTGCCAAGGGCCAGCAGCGTTCTCGACAGTTCTCCAGTGACGGTCCGCCAGAGCGGTCGACTATTGATTCGATTGTTAATGTGTTTGTGTAATATGATATCGGGGATATTAAATAATTGGACATTATAATCTGAATAAATTAATAAAGTGTTTGATTGCACCAACATTACCAACCGACACCCACTGTTTAGAGGTTGAACTATGGATCCCACTAATGACGATGTCGACGGGAATCTATGATTTCTTCTGCGTCATATATATATCAAATAAGGTATATATAAAAGTGCAAGTTTATTTAAGCTATTAAGTCTCTTAATAACTTATTTATCTAGGCCTTCTCCTTTCTCCAGGAAAATGTTTTTGTCGTTACTGAAAAGTTAATATTTTTTACTTACGTTTTTCTTCTGCAAATGTCGCGATATCTCGACATCAGTCATTCTTTGTATTTCAAAGCAACAGATAGTATTGAAGCCGAGTCCATTGTAACGTTTATTAAGGAGAGATGATGTAATTGAATGGAGACGTCAAATTTGCAAGTGAAATTTTGTATTTTGTATAAAGTTACGTCGGTCGGAGCGGAAGTTACACCTCAATTCCCTTGTAATTTATCAATTCCCTTATTCTATAAGGCCATTCAATTTGTTGTTTTAATTGAATTTAGTATATTTTGTTGGCGTCACGTTACTAAAGTTGCGAGTTGGGTTGGCTCGTTTGCATAATTGGCGTAAGGTTACTATGCTTTTAGAGTTACGGTGATTGACTGCTGCATATTCTTGGCTTGATTTAACTTCTTAATTGATATTTACATATATTTCAAATACTATGGAATTTGGGCACGTTTCGTTATGGCTTATCTGATTAAATATTTGTGATTTTTCTTTCCCATATACTTAGAAACGCTAGAAAGGAAATCATTTACGTTATAACATCAGTTTTACTTTCTTGATTAATGTGAGGGGGATTATTTTATATAAAAAACCCTCATGTATTGTGAAAATGCTATTGTGACATTATAAAATAAGTAAGTAGCACCTAACGTACTACCTCTGGGCACAAGTTACCTCATTCGTTGGAGAAAGGGTTTTAGAGCAAAGACCCACCACCCTTCTCCACTGCGGGTTAGCAGGCATTTTGGAATTAAGGAAATATTTTAAATTTTATTTTATTGACGTAGTCTAGAGCGTGGGATCCACCATACTGCTCTAAGACGGATTGAGAGCCTATATGTACCCGAAAGTCGTTTCCTTCAGTATATAACCCCATTAATGAATTGTAAAACAACAATTAGGTAGAAAATAAATTTATAAAAAAATATTTTATAAGACATATGACAAAAATCCGGTTCCACTGAAAATATTTAATTTGTAAAAGTTCTTTAGTTATATTTTAATGTACACGTATATTTTAAAAACGATCTTTCTGACAAATATCAATAAAAAACGATGTACAAAACAAACATGTCATATCAATCCGTTGAAATATTGATTTCATACCAATCTTCTTTTAACTATTTGTATGTTCGTACGATGCTCCGTAAAAAAAAAATTATGTTATGGTGTTACCATCTTAGATTGTATTATCAGTAACCATAGTTTGACGGCCTCGCTGGCGCAGTGGTGCGAGTATTCGCTTTGCTAGCGGAGGTCCCGGGTTCGATCCCCGGTAGGACGAATTTAGGAAATTGTATTTTCTAATTTGTCTGAGTCTGGACTGGTGGGAGGCTTCGGCCGTGGCTAGTTACCACCCTACCAGCAAAAACGTACCGCCAAACAAAGAGATTTGTGTTCCGGTACGATGCTGTGTAGAAACCGTAAGGGGTATATCGCCTCTTAACAGATTAGCGCGCTTCCATCTTAGACTGTATCATCACTTACCATCAGGTGAGATCATAGTCAAGCGCTAATCTGTCAGCAATAAAAAAAAAATAAAAAAAAAAGTTAATAGCAGCAGCAGCAGAGCAGCGATGTTTTTTATAATATATTTTAAATACAAGTTTAAAATCAAAATCAAAATATTCTTTGATCAAGTAGGCTCAAAAACCATTTTGAAATCGTCAGTAATCTACCCGTCGTTAACAAACCTACCACTGGATCGGAAAGTTAATTCCACTCAAAAGAAACCATCAATAAACTCAGCGGTAACACTTTTAACTATAGTTTTATAGGTTACCACAATGAGTAACATTTGCGTTTTAATGTAATAGGAATCAAGTCCAAACATTTTTAAATAATCTTCTACATTATAAAATGGGTTTTGTAAAACAATATTTTTTGACATATTTCTTAAAATTATGTAGAGATAAATTTAAAACTAATCTTGGTATATTATTAAAAGATGACGCCACATCAGGAGCACCTGTTTAATTTACGATTTAAAAAAACTCACTAACCATAAAGTGAAACAATCAAGCTATAATCAGGATGCAATAAATAATTTTTATATATCACTTTTTTTTGTTAAATAACAATGAATCATATGTCGATATAAATATATTTACCAAGATAGGGCCTAAACAAATACATTTAAGAGGCTTTGCATTAAATTTATATAGACGCAGCTGGAGCCTTCTCTTGGATAATATTTGGACCCGCGGCGAAGGGAATTGGACTCTTTTACATGACTAAATTCAAATTGAAAAAGAAATCCTTTTAATAGGTAGGTCACTTCTGTTTACATTGTAATATTCCTTTATATATAATAACGGTTCACTGTGGTGTTACTTGCATAGTTCTCAATCTCGTGGAAATTCGGGGAAACCTATTCTTAGTAAGAGTTTACGTTGCCAAAGAAATTTCAAGACAATTGGGCTAAATATATCTTTAATTTGAGCTTTTCGTAGATGGGATTATTTTTTAATTTATTTCGTGAATTAATATTTTGAGAAACTTTACAAATATCAAGTGTCATCCTTCACTTGTTAAAATGTATTAGACATACTGGCTGAATAAAAAGCAAATTTTTATTCATTTATTTCTGCATAAAGCTAGTATACAAAGGACACCTAATCCCTTAAAAGACATTTCTGCCATGAATCATAAGAGTGAACGTACGTAATCCCCATATAATAGGCAGTGATAACAATACATTATATCGTGCTACAAAAAAAAACCATGCGCTATTGAAATATATTGCGAACTTCAGACAATATTTAAATTTTTATTCACGCTAATTGCTGTCAGAAATTCAACTCAATAAAGCAAACAGATCATTTCAATCGCACTGAAATTCTGTATTGGCATTGCTATCGCAAAATAACTCGCTAAATGCAAATGGTTCGTGCCAAAACTGAATGCATTCATATTGTGGGTTGAGCGTATTGAACGAGTTTCACACGCAAAGGTATCGAGTTTAACAATGACATCAGAAATGGGTAGGGTTTCCGACTCGTTTTAAGCAAAATAACTTTACCGTAAGAATACACAGTAAATTACTCAATATTGGATAGTGATATACTAAAATAAAACATTATGTGGTTTTATAAAACCATGATACAAAAGGTTTTTAAATTTGCACGAATCTGTGAAAATATTTATTTATTGGTAATCCATCAGCGTTTTAACAAATTGTTATATGGAATAATTAATATACTTAAAATAAGGCCAATTACGGATTACAAAAATTATTAAATAATATTCAAAATAACAGAGTAGATATTATGAAGTAAGAATTTGGAAACAATGAAAATACAATACTGAGATATTCGCTACTTACGAGGAGTTATTGAGTGGTATGTAGGTGTCAGTGGATATGTAAGAATGAGTGAGTGTATTTGTGTTTGATGGTATATAAATGACAAAATCCGAATTGTTGAATCATCCACCAATGGGCACACTTGAAAATTTAAAAGAACTGGTGAGGTCTTTTTTGTCGAAACCGTTATGTTTAAGAAGGAGACCACTGAGCCACCGCCAAACACAAGACCTCAAACTGATGAAGATGAACTATTAGTCAAAAAACAAAAGTAAGTCTCGAATGAAAGGTATTTTGGGTCGCAAGCGAATGGGAGAATAGCACTGCTATTAGCCATCAATGTGACCCTGGGAAGGCCATTTTGTCCTTGCCAATGCGACAATGGATTCATGGTATTTAACCCTACATGGATGAGTCCAATGGACAATTTGATGAGGCTAGCTGTGGCAAATTTCATCAGAGTATCCGGAGCTGTCTTACTTATGCAAAGATAGTAGAGGGGGTTTTAGCGTGTACAATCCCATATAACCCGATAGCTCCACTTCAAGCTACGATAAGAATTTGGGATTCGATGATGGAGGACACCTCATATTACCAACCACTACCCTCGTGCGTGAGATACCAGGAGATTAACCCTATGAGCGTATTCCTCCTTGGTATCCTGATTTCCGCAGAAGAAGACGATTGTCGCCCACTATCTCTCACGGAAGAGTATCTCGTATCTTCTTGGGTTAAGTATATTTTTATTTAAAATTTATATCTTCTAATTAAGTAGTAACTATAATATTGTATAGATCTGATCAAGTAATACTTCAATATCTGTTCTATATTATGTATATAAATTCTGATCAAGTAATACGCTGATGATCACGTAATACTTGCGTCATCCGCTAACGAGCTTCAGGAGATGCTAAATATTATGAATGAAGCTTTGAAAGGGAAAGGAATGAAAGTGAATGTAAACAAAACGAAAGTTATGCTTTTTGAACGAGATGAATCTATGATGAATGGCAATATTTTGATAGATGGGGAACAAGTGGAAGAGGTGAAAGAATTTGTATACTTGGGATCTAAATTTACAAAAGATGGAACATGTGAAAGTGATATCGAAAGGAGAGTGAATGCAGGGAATATGGTAAATGGTGCTCTGCATGCTTTTATGAATAGCCAGATGGTGTCTCAAAGGGCTAGACTGGCAGTGCATGCTGGAGTGTTGGTGCCAACACTTATGTATGGTAGTGAAAGTTGGGTATGGCAGAAGAATCACAAAAGTAAAATAAATGCGGTAGAGATGAGAGCGTTGAGAAGCATGAGTGGATTAAAACTGAGTGACAGAGTGAGAAATAGTGTGATAAGAGAACGTTGTGGTATAAAAGAAGACGTAGTGACTAAAATTGAGAAAGGTATGCTTAGATGGTTTGGGCATGTAGAGAGAATGAATGAAAGGAGACTGACAAAAAGGATTTATGAGTCAAGAGTGAATGCGAAAGTTGGAAGGGGAAGACCAAGGCGAACGTTCCTGGACCAAATCCAGGACATTTTAAATAACGGCCAGGTCAAGAGTACTCTAAACCGACGAACTTGTATGAAAGGTTTAATGAGATTGAAAGAAGCGAAGGAGATATGCAAGGATCGTGGCAAGTGGAAGGATGTTGTCTCTGCCTACCCCTATGGGAATGAGGCGTGATGCTATGTATGTATGTATGTACATATCAATGACCAACGTGATCCCCAAATGATCCCATTGGTCCAACAAACCTTGTTAGCTTATTCTCTAAATTAACTAGTGGGTATTGATTTACAGTTAACTGAAATGATTAATGTATTTATGATGAATCCATCGTAAGTGATTTTTGATAGTGTCTCGCAAGTTGACATTACCTATGAATAATGTATGGAAACTTAGTATTGGTAATGATATCCATATTTTTGAATAGGGCAATTGTGTTTTATAAATACATTAGGCAGTAGTTTCCTCTGGTTCTCCTTTTAAAGAGGGCTACAATATAGTTGATCTAACGTAAATATGCCATTGTATATATATTTAGACATAATCCAATGTGCCCCAACCAATTTCATTAGAAAGAAAATATTGCAAGTAACCAAACGTACTCACTCATCCCCTTATAGATTGGGAGACTTTTAAAACTTAATTATTATGATATGGTCTTGAAATTGCTACTTTTGCAAAGAAATAGACACCAATATCTGAGCTAATATTATCTGCACTGCATTTAATTTACTGCAAATTATCCAACGCGTTTTTCTTCTTTTGTTGGGAAAAACACTTACGTACGGAGTATGGGAATCGCTGGTACCAGAATAAACTATACCATATAAGTGAACTATGATTTGGTTGACTTTAAGGAGTTCGGAGTTTGCTATAATATTCTAACCCAAAAATAAGGTAAGGCTTGATTACAGGCAGGCTGAAAATACACTAGAACTTCTCTCGAGATGGATTTCTTCATTATATATACATCTTACAAAACAATGATAGGATGTAAATAACGTTCATAAGTTTTCTATAAAAATAACTCAGTGTTCAAAGTTCGATCCACGGTTTAAGCAAGTATTTAAATATAAAATATCACTCGTGTACGTTTGAACCAATTTCAGTGATTCTTCTTTCTTGTTTTTTGTATAACCTTTTTTTTGACGCTGGGAAATGTTTGTTACGCACTCCGAGATGGGAGTGTGGGACTGACTGAAAGACCAGAATACCCACAAAAACCCATCGAAACCCTTGACATCCTTGAGTGGAGAACCGGAGGTACGAGTACACAATCCACTGTGGTACGCCGGATTTAGACGCCTCATTTCAATAGTTTATGGAGGGGGAAGAAGATGCGCAAATCTACGCATCCTGCTACTCCGTCTCCTGCGTTGAATAGGTGGAGCCGACGACATTCTGTCTCACCCTCTCCGATGCCTCCTTCAGCGACATAACATTTAGCAAGCATTGCGCCAACTATGCTAACCAAAGACAGGTTCCCTCCAATCAGCGACAAGATGTGAGGTCCCCATGCGGAACACTTTGCCATGGTGTGACGCGCCGAATCTGTGGAAGCACCACACTCGTGGCAGGCGGCGGCGGATTCCTCACAGCTAACAATCTGATGCAGGTATTTACTAAAACAACCATGTCTGGTTAATACCTGCACCAGTCTGTAGAAGAGCGATCCGTCCCCTCTGGCTAGGATTTTAACTTAACCATAATAGTAACTTTTCTAATGAAACCTTGTAAGTCCTCTTGAAAATATATACTTTTTAAATATAACCTTTGTACCTTTCATATAATTGCCAGTGATTTACATAGGCGCTGCAAATAAATAACTAACATACTGTATGTGTTTCAAAATATGTATCAATGAATAAATCGCAGTTTAGCGACTTTTTAAATAATTATTTTGTTTATTACTAATACCAATTCGAATTCAATATTCATAGTTAAGATAATTCAAAAGCAAAGTCTGTTAAGTCAGCTAGGAATTAATATATCTAAAGTATATGTCAATTCATCACAATTGAATCTTAAATATTATTGTTAATTATATAATCAACATAAATATCTGTTCATCCCAAGTAAATACATTTACTCGTATGTAAATTATTGGACGGTTATACGCAATCGACATCGGGTATTAATCAATGTAATCTAATTGCAATCGTAATGGAATATATTCGCTTTGACAATATTATTAAGCTGAGTATACATTGACTTACCAAATTTAAAGTGTATCCTCACTCATGTTAAGTCATGAGAAGATGTTAGCACACTAATCTGGTAAGAGGCATTTTACCTTTTCTGGTTTCTACGATGTCTTTTTTTCTTAATTTAAAGAAGCCTTAGATAATCATAATAACTTCAGCTATTTGCAAGTAAAAGTCCCGTCAAAATTGATACAGCCGTTTTAGATTATCCGGAAGCAACAAACAAAAAACAGGCCAACACAAAAAGCAAAGGGTTTTCCACTGTATATACTTTCATATGCATTTAATATAGTGCGATAATTGATCAATTATTTGAAATTACACAGACACACACAAATGTAATTAATTTTAATAGATAACACGAATATTTTGTATTCAAAAGTAACGAGCTTTCATTAATTATGAGGTAATTAACTTATAAAGTGATGTTTTACTATATTTGATTGACGACATATTATAAAACAAAGTCATTTGCTTCGTCTGTCTCTCTGTTCGCTATAAAATCAAAATTATTGAGCTGATTTTCATGCGGTTTTTATTAATAGATTAAAGAGTTTACGATGAAGGTTCAGGTATATAGTTTATCAAGATTTTAGGTTAATTGGTTAACATATCATTATAATTGTTGGAAATATCGAAAAAAATCAAACCGCCTGTGAGGCTTCACCCAAAATATATCAAAGGCCCTTATAAATATACAGACTAATAGACAGACAGTCGCTCTATCCGTCTGTCTGTTTATTCCGGATAAAATCTGAAATAACTGGAAAAATTTTGTAGGGGCGTTTAGTAGCGGATGTTTAATGTTTCAAGACGTTATTCTACTTTTACTTATAGATTTTACAATTTTAGATTAAAAGGCTCCCGAAATTACGCGGGTAACGCTGCGGGAAACAATTAATTTAAATTAAAAAGCAATACGGCATTTCAGCTTATAATGTCATGTGACCTGGGACATAGGACGTTTCCACGTTAACATTAAATATGTAAATTGTGAACGGTTATC
The DNA here is from genome assembly GCA_015832385.1 of Elymnias hypermnestra. Lineage (NCBI taxonomy): Eukaryota > Metazoa > Arthropoda > Insecta > Lepidoptera > Nymphalidae > Elymnias > Elymnias hypermnestra. The sequence continues at coordinate 874,133 of JACTOM010000886.1, forward strand.
CGCAATTGGCGTCGGGCATTAATCAATGTAATCTAATTGCAATGGAGATGGAATAAATTCGCTCGGATAATATTATCTGGCCGAGTGTGCTTAATTGATGTCGGGCTTAAAACGGATTTGTGTTTTTGGTATCCCTTTTACATGTTGATATTACATATTGGCAATTATTTTGTGTACAGACTACAGAGTACACCCTTTTATGGACTAGACACTAAATACTTCGATTGTCGTTTAAAGAACTTTACATTAACAATTGTATTACGTTCTGTATCATTTTAAAAGTACATTTTTATAGCAGAGTCTCGATAAAATTGTTCTAATATGGTTTTTGAAATGTAAAAAACATCCGTCCCAGACCGATGCCTAAAGTACGACTAATAAAAAATATAGACAATTATTTGCTAAATACTACGATTTCTATATCGTTTACAGTGTTTCACAAAATATTACACTCTCGATCATTTTAAATTTTATAGGAGCATCTCGATAAGATTATTATAATTTGATGTTTGAGTTCAAAGCTTTGGATGAAACACTACTCAAGGACTTCAATTAAAGGTAAAATCATGCTTAAATTTCAAATTTAATTTAATAAATTCTCTATTCAAGTAGGTTTTTAGAACACGTTTGGATCGTCTAATATTGTTTTTATATTATTTTTAATGTACGCCTGATGGTGACAACCAAGTTCATAAGGTAAACAAAAATAAGGCTAATATACAATATTCATTATGTAAGACTATAGATAGTTCGGTGACAACACTGATAGCTCTAGAATGTTGTGAGTTATTGAGTTATATAGAGGCAACATTTTAAAATATTGTGGCTCAGGTTCGGACTCCCGCTTCTGACTTATTATCAAAACACCAACTCACATTACCTAACAACTTTAATTTCTCCACTATTTAAATATTTAAACACCACCACCTGGCTTCCTATGTCGGTGTTCTATTCCCAATTAAAGGATGGAAAGCAAAATCATGGAGGCCAATTTTTGTGCGAGCCATGCGACATAACTTTCAAAACAAAATCTGGCTTTTCAAGCCATATTAGATGACATTATTGACACTAGCCAGATTTGCCGTTGAAGGAACTGTCATGGAGGACATCATCATCATCATTTAAATATACACAACTTCACTATAATAGTAACAACTTAACTAATTGAATTTATTCTATTTAGTATTACTTCTCTTAAAATAACCACTTCACGAGACACAGCTCGAAAAACTAATGCATACAATTGATCGGTTTTTTAAAATTGCCTCGTATTGCGTAACATTTCAGTGTTGCACCATGATTTTTGGTATTTTTATGTCTTGCTTTGCTTTTTATTTTGTGCCTGTTGATAAACACATATACATTTATTTTTAGCCAATTTATAACAATGTACTTTACACCACTGTTCATATACCAGATTGACCTGAAATATTGTATTCAAAGCATAGAGAAAACCATACGAAAAATGAAATTTTCTTATTAAAGAAAAGTTTTCACAAAAAATTTCATTTGCACTTTTAAAAAACTTAATAGACCACGAGATATAAGCTAAAACTTCATCAAGGCAAATTTAATAGTAGAACTATATTGTAACAAAGTTGTAACCTTTCCTATATATGTATATCTGTATACTAAAATAATTTAATAAAATTTCTTTATTATCTAGACTCTAATGCAACAGAAAATATGTTATCTATTTACGAAGATATACACTCTCTCTCTCATACACACAACTAATTATATTAATTTTATATTAATTAGTTTTAAATTAGGTATTCATTTTATATTTTTTTATGTTATTTGTAAATGTTAAATCTACCTAATTGTCAAATGAATTAGCATAAAAAATGCTGCTCATCTTAGTGACGTTAATCACGCCTTCCACCCATAAAAAATTTGCCCTCATGCGCCTAAAGAAGTTTCACTTCAAAAATAGAGTAAATCCTGACCTTTTTGCTTCCTTAGTCGACGAGAGGCGACTTTACTCGAACGGGCGTTACATAGCCGAGCATTACAGCGTAATCACATTCAGGACGCAGAAGTTAAAGTTTTCAATATGAGTATTTGTTACAGTTATGACACCCGTGTACCGGGACCGTCTAGCCACTGGACAAACGATGCTTTCGGAGAGAGAGCAACATGGATTGGGATCCCCAGCTCAGTACTCCATTTACGGAACGTGCAGTCACGGGATAGAGCTATTTACAGATGTCGAGTCGACTTTCAAGTATCACCTACGAGAAATTACCGAATCGCTCTTGATGTTATCGGTAAGTAAATGTATGTTTATTTTGCTCACGTCTATCGATTAACTATCACATTAGCTAATTATAAGTGATACAATCCACGATGGCAATGCCGAAATATTATAGTTAACTCACATCTGAACCTATGTTATTCAACAGCAAGTGTAACAAATGTCTTGTGTCCAGAGAGCTATCAATTATTAGGAAGTGAAGTGTTAGATAGTTACATACAAAGAACGCCTAGCCACCTATCCAAACCTGCTGTATAGTTACATCAAAGCACCGTCAAATGTCTAAAGAGACTTTGCTGAAAAACTTAGGGGAGTTAAAGCAATGGTTCTCTCTCGCCTAATCCAAACTTTCACTCTAACAAATTGATAACAGTCCAGAGGCTGATAATAGGTTAAATAGAAAAATGTCTTAGAACTTCGGTAAATAACTTTATTAAGTATATTTATACATAAACAAAATAGAAAGTTATTAGAAAACATTTGAAAAATCAGTTGAATACTTAGTTTGTTTACAACAAAGAAAAAAAAACACAACAACTGTCATATTCGACGGACAATCGTCATAATTCGTCATCGTTCACGTCGCTTAAATTAGTCAATACAAAAACTAATATCATGACGCAACCATAGTTTTACTTGTAATACATTATTTTAACGTACTGAATCAAATATTTCACCACAGTATATTTAATATTTAGTTAAGAACTTGTTAAATCACCTTTAAAGTACTTGTATCGACGATTATGATAAATAAATTATAATGGTCAATTCACATAATTTCCAATCGTATAACGAAAATGGCGAACGCACCCGAAAATATTAAGTCAAAAAAGTATATCATTAAATTCGTTCTTTATAGAAATCACAATATCGATTCATAAATAACTATAACAAATAGAGTAAAGTCAGATCTCTTAATCGACGTTATATTTATCGTATTTTTACAACATTATACAAGATTATTTCTTGTATAATGCCGTAAATTATTTAATAATACATATTGTACCTACTGAGGATGTTTTGATTTTAGCAATGACCTATATTGTTTAAAAATTTATTATTGAAAAAAAATTACTAACGTTAAAAAATCTGTTTATGTCAGAGCCAGTACAGAAAGTTTAGAAAGCAGAATTTGATACTCCGGAAACGAGAAAGTTTCAAACAAGCGTTAAATGAATATAAAAATTACGTTGCCCCAGAAAAATGGCGAGACGCAAGGGTACTAATATAAAAATAAATCTTATTTTCAGGTACATACCCTAATCCATATAGTTGAGTCGAAATATCTAAAAATTATAGACACACTAGCTGACCCAGCTCACTTTACTCATGTAAACTTGAATATGGGACTTAAAGACAATACTTCTACGATTTTATAAATGTCATAAAAAGTTTTATGACTTAAATGTCTTATTTTCGAAACTCACGTATCTATAGTGATTTATTATGTATAAAAATGCAAAATTGTGATCATATATCATCTATAATACTCTCTTCCCTTGCTTCCTTGCCAAGTCTTTCCAATTTAATGTTGAAGCAAATATTTGTAACTGTGCCAAAGTTTTTGACTTAAACGTATATCGTCTCTAATTCTCGTATACATTTCTTAATAAACATTGACATGTATGAAATGTGAAATACTTTTAATTCTGTTTATCAATGACTTTCCTACTTAAACAACAAACAAAGTTGAGTATCTGTTTTTAATTTTACAGTAACATTACTCAATACGTATTACCATTTTAAATGTTATAATTACATAATTAAGGTCATATTCAAATCGGAAGGAAAATTCAAGTAGCTCTCCTGTAATGGATTTTTTTTTTTGGATTGTGTCACTATTCTTTTAAAGCAGCGTATATTGATGTGGTATTTAGACCAAAATATGTATTTATAGAGTGACCGGTTTGTCTGTTTGTTCAGAATAGATTATTTATTTAGAAAATGTCGATAAAAGATTGATGTTATTTGAATTTACATGTTACTTAATTCCAATTTGAGAAATAGGAAATTTTTGAGCAATAGTTAAGTTTGAAGAGTGAAAATAGCTAACTTCTTTACAATAAATTTACGTTTAACAAGTATTATTGATGGTAATAACCATGAAATTTCTATTAAAATCTAGAATAGCTGTGAATATAACGCAACGATATATTTTCCTGTCCGTACTTGGTAATATATATACCAATTACTTTTTTTGCATCAAAAGTTCCAACAAAATGAAGACAATCATAAAGCTTAATACACTAAATAGACCTTTCATTTGGGACCTAAATAATCTTAATCCCGACGAAATCAACACAAAAGTTTTACGATTAATGTCGAGAAAAAGTTTCGTTCATTCTTTTGGAAGCAAGCATTCTTGAAGGGAATAAAGGAGCTTGAAGGAAATAGACATTTGTTAAATTGTGTCTTGTATTGTCTTGGAAATATATCTCTGTAATGTTGATTAAGTAGTAATTTATTGTCTTATTAGATTTGTATACGATCGCGTCCGATTGTATAAAATGTAATAAAGAAATCAGCTTATTAACTTCAATAACAGATAAGACCAGTATTAATGTAATATAGAAAAATATAACATTTGCAGAGGACGTTTGGTAATATAAAACTTCATTTTGAATAAGAAATTTATGTAAAAATCTCTCTGTTTTTCCATAATTTAGGTAACGGCTTTCGAACCTACCAAACGATGTTACACAAACTGCTTTCATTAGAAAGTCTTTTTTGCGAAGATGGTTTGTTTAAGACCACTCAACTCACTAATTTGTCCTAAGATTTACAAGACTGTTCACTCAATTGAAAAGAAGTTTATCAAATTGACTTCTTTTGCAATGTAGAAGTTTATTATGAATGGATTTTCCTATAGAATCGAGAAACTAGAAAACGGCTACTACGGTCTATATTTTATGTAATGATAAATTTTGCCAGAATGGAACTTCATCATGTAATGTGTAGGTATATAAGTAGGTACCTAAAATATTTGAGTATTAATAAGACTTATTCTTAGTCGCCAGCTAGTTTAAAATAATAACTATAATCAGGCTTAAGTTTTTAAACGTACTCGGAAGGCCCACTGTCATAAGAATACATTGTCAAAATTTGTAATTTCTTTCCCTGCGGGATGAAATTCGCTTTTTAGCTACTAAGCTTGTAAGCTGGGAAAAAGTGTTACGTTCTTTCTTGATTATATTCCACTATCTCAATTTTCCGGTAACCTAGAAACTACTGGTGTCAAAGGAAGATTAAAACAGGAAACGATAGTTAAATTTTTAAAAATATTACCCAAAGAGATGGAACTTTTTATTCCAATGCTACAAAAAATCGTATATAAACCACTAGAGAAGAATGGAGCCTTCTTATTTGCAATTTTCAGCTAACTTAGCGGAATATTCTATATTTCCATTAATTTATTCCTATATTTTTGAATAGACGTATGAAAAAAACAGTCTCATGCCTGATTTCTTTAAACTTTATGTATCCCCTAAGCAATCTCCTTAATTGTATTAAGGAGATTGCTTATCTAGGGAAGCCCTAAGTGATGTTTTACTGAATGATGGTAAAATTAGGTTTAAAACTCCTAAAAAATAGTTACAAGATATTAAAATTATGTAATGATAACCTTCGGCACTAATCGCTATCATCTCCGATATGTATCAAATATGAGGTGAAAATATTTCCCTTCATAACGATTTTCCTTGTAACAACGAAAACAAAATCTTCCTCATATTATTATGAAAAGGACGATAATGGAATTTTTGATAATGGTGTAGATTTCACGAGCAAAATTCACATTTAAGAGTGGATCGTAAAATTTCATTTTGATCACACCTCTTGTATGGGATACGCCGTGTTGGTATTTAAATATCGATGTAGAAGGAAATTTAAATATCGATGTTGAATCATTATTTTCACTGTATAAAGGAGATCCGGATTTCCTTTGATTGTGATTAACATTGTTAATAATATTTTACAATTTAACCTTACTTTTGAAAACATTATTTCTTATTTAACGAGCACCAACAAAATACATTGCATACATTAAAATTGCACATAATCTTATTTATAATTTTAAACTATTTGCCTATAATTTTGGCGATTACGATAGATAAAATAAAAAAAATAAATAGAAAGGCGATGCTTCAAAATTAGGAAACTAATTTAAACGGTTTCGCAAAAGTTAAAAGGTTTTAGGGTGTTTCAAATTTAGGAAATGGCGTTATCTAATTTATCTGACCCAAAAAAATGTATTCCAGTACGATGCTGTGTAGAAACCATAAGAGGTAACTTGACTCTTACCCTGTTAGCACACTTCCATCTTAGACTGTATCATCACTTACCATCAGCTGCAATAAGTAAGGTAAGTAGCAGCCCATTTACGTCCCACTGCTGGGCACGGGCCTTTTTTTTTGTCGCTGGGAAATGATATTTACGCACTAACCCTGACCGATGACCAGTCAGGAGTGTGGGACTCGGCGATGGAAGGTCTCGCAATGCTCACTAAAACCCAGCGGAAACTCTTCATCCATTAGTAAAGCACCAGGTGTTCAGCTTTCGCATTCTGCCCCGGTGTCCCGGATGAGTCCGTCAGAGATTCACGGAGGCGAGAGGAGATGCACAAATATGCGCCGCCTTATATTCCGCCTCCTTCGGCGATGAGGGGAAGCATCCAGTGCTCTCTCTCTCTCTCTCTCTCTCTCTCTCGTGGGCTTCCTTCAGCGAGACTATCGTCTCGCAAAAGAAGGCCACTTCTGCCCACCATCTCACACTGGAGAGCATCGCACCTACAATGCTCCCCAACGAGAGGTCGACGCCGCTCAACGCCATCTGGAGGTGACGCTATCCCCAGGCCGCAGAATCTGCCACAGTGTGATGCGTTGAATCGATAGCTGCACCACACTTATGACAAGCGGGTGACTCCTCTCGGCCAATTTGGTGCAGGAACTTTCCGGAGCACCCATGTCCGGGCAGAACCTGCACCAAACTGTAGGAAACCGTCCCGTGCTCTCCGGAAAGCCATTGTTCCAGGTGAGGACGGATCGCCGCCACAGTGACCATGCCCGCTACTGGTAATCCGAGATTGTCGCTCCATTTTTAGAACAGCGTCTGGTCGGCCAGGGCTCTGACCCTTCGTACCTCGTCGGCATTATGCCGCTGGCCATCCGCCCTTGCAGCCGCTCTGTGCCAGTACACGACCGCTAATGTTTCCGCCCGTAGCTCCCACGGGGGATCGCTGCTCATACATATGAGAGAGGGTTTTTAGAGCATGAACCCACCACGCTGCTCCACTGCGGATTGGCAGGCATAGTACACAAGTGCACACTCTATTCCTTCACTCTCATAGTCAGATGTGACGGTAATCCGACACAATCGGAGAGAGATCGGGCGCAGAACCGACGGCTTAACGTGCTCTCCAAGGCGCGGGGGTGGATCACACCGCCAACTTCCAAACTTCGGGCAAATATTGAGAAAATCTTATTAGAAAACTCAATATCCATTTTTGAATTGACCAGACCCGGGACTCGAACCCCGAACCTCAAGTCTGTAGTCGAACATGCTAACCACTAGACCTATGAGGCTGCAATAAGTATCAAGTGGTAACCTATCAGCAATAAAATAAAAAACAATAACAATATTGTCATAAAACAATGTAATTTTCTTGCTGTGTATATTTCCTGTTTATTTATTTTTTTGGGCATTTCATAAACTATATACTGACATATATAACATTTTACAATATTTTATAGTTTGGCGGCTTTGTTGGCGAATTGTGCGAATACTTGCATTGTTAATAGAGGTCTTAGCTTCAATACACGGTAGGACGAATTTTTCGCGAATAGGCTCAACGGAGGACTTCATTTTATAATATGTAAGGGTATCAAGTTAGCGTATCTATTCTGAGCTCTTGTATCGAAGAGCCAGATCGTTTTAATTATCGCCGGCATTCATTAAGAAGACGGTACTTGAAGGAGTCAAATTATTTCCTTATTAAAATCGTTATATATTTTTCCTCTTATACAAATACTTCAAAATGAGTACGTCATTGTGACGGCATCACTGTTCTAATAGAGCAAAAACAGAAGCCCCTAGCGAAAATGTTGTGTTCGATTCTCGGTTTGAGTCTGGACTGATGGGAGGCTTCAGCTATGGCTACCAACAAAGACGTACTGCCAAGTATAAAATCTGTCTTCATGTACTGTAAAGAAACCAGTGCGATGTTTTGTAAACCTTTAAAAGAGGTAAATATTTATTTATCTTCTCTTATGTTCGACATTGCATCACCATATCTCATAACTGCCTAATTGGCCTAGTGGTCAACTTGTTTGTGATGAGACATGATATCTTGGGTTACGAGTCCAGGGTCGGGCGAATTCAATAGTTGATACTGTTTGTTTTCTGTTAAGAAATTCTCAGTATTGGCCAGAAGTTGGGGAGTTGGCGGTGTCCTTCACCCCCGTGCCTCGGAGAGCACGTTAAGTCTTCGGTTTTACGCCTGATCTCTCTCCGGTTATGTTGGATTGCCATCACATTGGATTATGAGAGTGGAGGATACAGAGTACGTAATGATAATAAAGTTTTTAAGTATATTTTTATTTTTCCCAAAAATTTCACTGCGACGTCAACTGAAAACGTAAGTGTATTGAGTTTAACAAATATGTGCTAGATAGCGTAGGAAATGCTAGTATTTTTTTATAATAGTTGTTTTGAGTCGGTTTGTTTTTATTATATTTAAGTAATTGAAATTATGAGATGCCTCCAGCTATTATGCATTAGCATTTCTCCATAAATCGAATGATAATGATCACGACCATTTGCTAAATTAATCAAATTTAATTGGTAATAATTCACTGATGAAATTACTGATTCCGCTACTCAGACATTTACATGAATGATTCCAAAGCAGAATATCATTAGCTTAATTATTTTATTTAAATGTGTTGTGCTTTATTTGACACACAAACCATCCCTAGAAAACCCTATATGCTTTATTGAATAAATGGCAACCTTAGACACCCTTCGCTTTGGTTCAATAGGAATTTATTTTTAAAAGCTTGCAGGTTAGAATATTCTTCATTATAAAAATTATTTAACTGAATTTGTAAAATACCTTTTATGTGTCTTACATTATACATGTGAAAAATCTTGATAAAATCAGGCTTACCATTTCAGAGATTATGTGGAATGCACAGGCATTACAAACATTGACATATTTGCATATATTTTATTTGTAGCCTGTTTCAATTTTAATTTATACACATGCATATTTATATTATATTTCAAAATATACTACAGTTTGTAAATAAAAATATAGAGGAATTAACGACAAGTAAAAATTGATGAAACTGCCTCATTGGTCTAGTAGTTTTAAATTTTAGTTATATAGTTTTATATTAAAATTTTCTCAATATTTGCCCGAAGTTGGGAAGTTGGCGGTGTGATCCACCCCCGTGCCTCGGAGAGCTTGTTAAGCCGTTGTTCCTGCGTCTGATCTCTCTCCGGTCGTGTCGGATTCCCATCACATCGGACTATGAGAGTAAAGGAATAGAGAGTGCACTTGTGTACTATGCCTGCCAATCCGCAGTGGAGCAGCGTAGTGGGCCTATGCTCTAAAAACCCTCGCTCCTCGGAGTGAGGAGGCCTGTGCCCAGCAGTGGGACGTTACAAATTGATGTTTTTATTTTAACTAAGCTCTGCATAAAGTTTTTTTAATCTTTTATATACTAGCCATGTATTGTCACGAACTAGTATGGTTATCCATTATAACCCAGATTTAATTATCAATCTAAACCATTATTGAATTAACCTATTCATGTACAAATAAAAAAAATATAAAATGGCTCTGTTTATTTAGGTGGAAATCAACTATAGATACACGTTATTAAAAAAAACTATTAGAATATCTTAATTAAACCGGTAAAGTACAATCAAACACTAATGGTATCCAAAAAGATCCAGTTGGCAAGAGTCAATTTTGAATTGACAAAAAATTATTTTATACAATTACAGAAAAGGTTTAAAGGAATTACAATAAAACTGACGTATACAATGACGTTGATACATTATAATATGATACAATTGACATGATTCAGAAAAAAGAAATCCTAATGGTTCTGGTCAAATTTATATTGACAAAAAATTTATTTAAACAGTAACAGAATAAGGTGTTAAATAGAAAAACTGCAATAAACTTACGTAAACAATGAAGTTGACATATTATAGTATGATTCAGACAAGAGAAATTCACATGGTTTTAGCAAAATTTGTATTGTCAAAGAATAACGTTAGAATATAGAAAAACACACCAAAACTAAACGAAAATAATTAAGTTGTTGTATAATTCAGGAAAAAGAAATCACCATGGTTCTAGCTAAATTTGTTTTTTAAAATAGAAACGAAAGCTAAATAGAAAAATTACGATAAAACTGACGTAAACAATGAAGTTGATCCATTGTGGTATGATACAATTAAAATGACTCTAGATAAAGACATCAATATGGTTATAAAAACCATTTGTTTTTGAAAAATGTAACTTTAAACAGTAAAAGAATAAAAGTGTTATACAGGATAATCACGATAAAACAGAAGATAACAATAAAGTTGACCCTCTTATATCTTAGTATCAGCTCGAAAACTTCGAGGGTAGAAGCCCGAAGATGATTTAACTTCTATCGAGGGCCATAAAAATGTAGGTCAACTTGAAAATTAAAATTTTATTGCTTAAGGCGTCTGATACGATAGCAATATACGGATATATGCTGTTAACATGAAAGATGTGTGTTATGTAATATATTTTCAACAAGTTATTTGTAACATTTTTCATTTTTTTATTACCTTACACTCCTCTATATATATATTTTGCTTAAGCTATGAGGGTTATCTACTCAAAGACAGTTATCTATACCGCGAAATTACAATTTCAAAATCAAATACTTTTTATATATAAAAATAAGATCCACTCAAGTGGTTTTGTTACTTTTTAGTATAGCTATTTTTTGCCATCATACGTACAAATGTAGGTATTTATTAAAGTAATATATTAGCTAATTAAATTTCAAATGTAATTTACAATTTTTAGAATCGCTCACTAATTTGCAAGTTAAGTAATACTATTCTAAGATTCTTCATTATTATATTACATACTTTGAATGACTTAAAACAATACTAACGTTTATAAAAACTAAGAACTATCACTAGGTGAATATTGCTTCATTATCCTGTGCTATCTTTATTATACCAAACGCCCCACTCAAATATAAACGCCTTACTCAAAATAATATGTTCACCAATCACAGTCGTCGTGAAAACGACGACTAAACAGAAGTATTGATTAAATTTGAGAATTTCCGGAATAGCGTTAAACCGGATTTAGTGCATGTATACTAACTTACTTGATATAATTACAAAGGCCTCAGCGTAATAAACAAATATAGTAATTTAATAGCAACCAACAAATAAAATAAAAATGTTCGCTAACAAAATAATACCAATTTACGTAAAATACACTTTTAATTACTAATCTGAGTGGCTTTTACCAACAATTATCATTTATAAATACTAAAAGATACATTTATATATCGATTATTATTTTTCATATGCATGGCATACAAGTAATTTACAATAATTATATTATAAGTGGAAATATAACTCTTTCTGTTTACTATCATTTCAATACCCTTAAGGTTGTCTTTAAAAAATCGCTAGAAAGCGACAAAACCGCCTTTTATACCTCACATTTTTAAAAAGTCTTGGTCTATTTTATATGTTATGCGGCGGTGTATAATATAGGGTATAAATATCCATAGAAGAGTTTTTTATATGAAAAATTACATATTTAACCCCATAAATTCATAATATTTTTATTGCTGAAAGGGTAGCACTTAACTGTAATTTCACCTGATGAAACTAGCTTTAAAAGAGCTAACTTACTTAGAGCATCATGCGGGAACTAACATTTTCGCTTGATGGCATGTTTTTGCTGATATAGTTGTAGTGCTGGAGCCAGGCGGCACAAGATCGGGTCTTGTGGGCATCATTTCGTGAGACCTATGTCCAGCAGTGGACGTCCATCGGTTGAAGCGACGACGACGACGACGAGTGGTAACTTGCCAATACCGAAAGCCTACAGAGTATAAGCTCAGACAAATTAGAAAATGCAATGTTCTGAATAGTTCAATATAGAGTCACTAAAAAGATATTCGGATACACAAAAGTACAAAAAGGTTAAGGAGCTCGGTTTGTTAGTTTCGTTGATAAACATTTTAATACGAAACCATTACTTACTGGTACATATAATAGTAATAATAGTCCAATAAATGTACCTTATAACATTATTATTTTTATGATGTCTGATAAAAATGTTAACTAATAAAGACTGTTTCGGAGTGACATAGATAAAATCCGAGGCTCACGTGAGGATCGTGATAACACACGTTAAAACTTCCACCGACTTTATCCCAACATCGACACGAAATACCGAGGCGGCCGTAATTCCTTTACAACCTCGGATATTTTATGGGTATAAAGGTGTTGCGTAATTTTGATTTCCTCCTAATTTCGGCAGCGGATTACGCGGTTTTATTATGTTTAGAAGTAGTTTTTAACTGACTCCTTTATAATTTTCAACTACTATAATATCAATAGTGAGCCTTGATTACCCAGTGGTGAGACGTTTAGATTCATATACATCGCAGACTTGAATTTGGGCAAGCATCGCTTAAATTTAATTTTGTAAAAAGAAACTTACATGTGTGTATGTTTATTTATATTCATTATTATGCTTTTCGGTTGAAATAAACATAGTAAGGCAACCTACATATCATGGAAGTAATTCTTCAGTGGAGCAGCGTGGTGGGTCTATGCCTTAAGTATCCTCTTTTCTTTAAGTGACGAGGCCCATTATATTCCCAGCATTATATACTAGCTTTGGCTTACTCGCTTTTATGATCATACCTGGTGGTTGGTAAGTGATAATATAGCCGTAGAGTTGATGCGTGCTAATTTGGTAAATTTCTTGTTTGGCGGTATGCCTTTACTGGTATGGTTATAACTAACCATGGCCGAAATATCCCATCAGTCTTTCCTAAATTTGTCCGACTGGGAATTGAATCTGCTACCTCTATTATTGTAACAAATACTCAAACCTCCGTCAATAGTATTGGCTCCGTTAGCATACGTCCAGGGTTTGATTCCCAACAGAACAAATTTAGAAAATAATATCAATTGATGGAGTAAAAAAAAATTAAGTCTGTGTCAAAACCTTTAGAATTAACTGGCCTCTTACCAGTTTAGCGCGCTTCCATCTTAGACTGTATCATCGCGTAAGAATATAGACGAGCGCTAACCTATCAGCAATAACAAATATACATTAGATGCATCGAGCTGATGTTAATATACGACAGACAAAGCTAGGGCGTAGTCATTAATAATCACTATTAAATTTGTAAATATAATTCTTAATATTGCGAACAGCTGATAAAGATTTGGTGCAAAACCATCACATTATTTATATAAACTGTAACATTATGTAAATTACATCGAAAATAAAGGATAATACCTTTCTTCGAACAGAAGGTCGTGAAGCTATCTCGATAGTCGACCCATCGACCGACGCGTAAATTTAAATCTTTATCTTCATGAAATCAACAGCGAAGTTTTATACATACACATTTTACATATTGTCATTTTTTTTAAATTACCGACTCGACAGACTTTCTCTTTTAACTATAAAGTAAGTATAAGTTCCAAGTTTTAAAAAGAATTCTAGTTTGTGTAATTAATAAATATGCAAAACATTGGTTTTTCTGTTATTTAAATCTAATCATCACAATCTTTCTATTATGGTTATTATATGAATAGTTTGATGCGTATTCCAACACAGGAATATGTGACATGGCACAAACACTTGGCCACTGCCCTAGCGATTTTATTTATCGATATAATTTTGTAATACATATAATACGTTAATTATTTATCACACAGGCCCCATAACAATTTCATGTTTAAAGATTGGGCAACTGTTGGCATATATAAATACAATTCAACTGTATGAATTGTACGCTATAAAGATAACTAGAAAGTATTCGATTTTTTTTAAAGCTGTGTTCATATTAACGAAATCCTTGCATATTAAAAATAACATATATGAAAAACGTCGTTTAATATTCAAAAGTGTTCTATAGGCCTATTTAAATAAAGATGAAGTTTAACTATATGATACCAGCATTGAACAGCATATAATTAATTACATAATTTCGACAAACCAATTAGGTAAATTTAAAACATAATTATAAATAAGAAAAATTTTAAATAAAACAGTGTATACACCCATTTATTTTAAAACGAAGTCGCATTTACACTCCCAAAGTAAACATAAACAACAGTTACAGTGATCTAGAACAAAATACTACGGACACAAAACTGTACAATTTGAGGAAGCATTATTGTATAATAGTTTACCAGACTATATAGTTTGTTAGAAAATCTTTTGTAATTTTTAGAAATTTGTTATTAAAACCCTATAAATTTCTTTATTGAGTACCCACTGTTTTATGAATATACGATAGATATTTAAGCTTTTATTAGATGTGATGATCACACCTCTCAAGTATGTCATCTTAGTTTTCTTATGTTTTTCTATTTGTTAATTTTTCATGAAGTGAATGTTTTTTTCTTTCGAGAATAAAGATCTTCAAACCTATTGCAAATATTTTTTTTAAATGTATTCTGTAATAAAGAAATTTGTATGACTTCAACAATAAATTCATCGTCAACAGAAACCTACCTACCTTCCATTCTAATTATGTTCCTGAGTGCTGCGTTCTCTTTAAATTCAAACCTATTTCTGCTATTGATACAATCAAAACTATTAAAAGCCTAAATGTAAAAAACACAGGAGATATTTGGGTAATGTCAGTTAAAGTTGTTCTTCCAAATTATGACTGTATTAGCCCGCACTTAGCAATCTTATTCAATAATTGCACAGACTGACATTTTTCCAGATCTTATAAAACAAAGAAAACTTGTCCCCTTGTTTAAATCGGGTGATAAATGTGACTCTGGTAATTATAGTCCTATTTCTGTGTCGCCGTCGGTCCTGCGCCTCATTTATGTCCGGTCATGTAGGAATGCCTTCACATTGGACAAGGAGAGCAGAGGAATAGAAAGTGCACTTGTGTATTATGCCTGCCAATGCGCAGTGGAGCAGCATGGTGGACCTGTGCTCTAAAAACCCTGTCTCCTATGAGTGAGGAGGCCTATGCTTAGCAGTGGGATGTTAATGGGCTGCTACTTACTTAACTTTTTTTATGCCATATTTTAGAGTGAAGCAGGTTCCGAAATCATTTATCGGGTTGAGCATACGCATTACTAACTTATCTTCGAAGCAGAGTTCAAAGGGTGTTTGTAAATGGTGTCGAGTCGTTAGCATCTCTTGTAAAAATAGGTGTGCCACAAGGTTCAATAATTGGCCCTTTTTTATTTATAATATATATAAATTATTTATCATACCATGTGACAAACAAATATATTCCTATTTGCTGACGACACTTCGTTGCTGTTTAAAGCTGACAGACAGACAGACAGAAAAATTATGACGATGTAAATAATACCCTGTCACATGTCTCGCATTGGTTCTCAGTTAATAATTTAATATTAAACTCTGCCAAGAGTAAATGTGTAGAGTTCGCTTTGCCAAATTCAAAAGAAGTCTGTAAAAATATCTAAATACATAATAGTCCATTAAAAAAACTTAAGTCTACAGTCTTCTAAGGAAAAACTTTAGATGCTTCAATGCGGTGCCCATATCAAGACCCTGGCAAGCAAACTTTTTCAATTGCATCTGATGTTAGAAAGGTAAGACTGATGTTTAAGCTGCTAAAATGTTATATTTTGCTTATTTTCATAGTATGATGTGTTATAGCATGCTGTTATGGTGGAAGGTGGCGGACATTGAAACTATCTTTATATTGCAAAAAAGAGAAATACGTGCAATACAATTAGGATTTCTTTAGGAGAAACATTCAAAGAAATATCAATTCTCACAGAACCGTCACAATATACATTGTATAACATTTTATATATCCGTACTAATATGCATTTATACAGAAAAACGAGCGAAACACACAATTTTAATACAAGAAGTAATAAGAAACTTATAATATCATATTTAAGGCAATAAAAAACCGATATTCAGTTTTCTATTAAGCTTTTCGCAATATTTGCCCGAAGTTGGGAGGTTGGTGGTGTGATTCACCCCCGTGCCTCGGAGAGCACGTTAAGCCGTCGGTCCTGCGCCTCATTTCTGTCCGGTCATGTCGGATTGCCTTCATATTGGACAAAGAGAGCGAAGGAATCGAAAGTGGAGAAGCATAGTGGATCTATCCTCTAAAAACCCTGTCTCCTATGAGTGAGGAGGCCTGTGCTCAGCAGTAGGACGTTAATGGGCTGCTACTTACCTAACTATTTTATGCCATATTTTACACTGAAGACGGTTCTGAAATCATTTATCGGGTTGAGCATATGCATTTTTAATAAATACCCGAATCACTGTTGGGTTCCTTTTCAGAAATATGTTGAATACGTCCTATTACAAAAAGCATATTATAATGTTAAAGATTATTTAAGCGACGAAGATGTTTGGAACTGATATCAGTTGCATATGAAAGCTAAACACATTGTAACCAACAAAAACTATGTTTAAAGGAGTAACCTTTGAGTTTCTTTTCAGCGAAATCAACTTTTCGATCTACAGACAGACTTCTAA
Organism: Elymnias hypermnestra; assembly: GCA_015832385.1. Lineage (NCBI taxonomy): Eukaryota > Metazoa > Arthropoda > Insecta > Lepidoptera > Nymphalidae > Elymnias > Elymnias hypermnestra. Next base: position 891,151 of record JACTOM010000886.1, read on the forward strand.
CGATTCAAAAGTACTTTTTGAGCCTACTTGAATAAATAATATTATCTGTCAATCTCTGTCAATTATGTGAAACGAAATAAGGTTACACAGTAGTTATGTTTTCTTAAAGTTTCATCAAGTAAGGAGGAGGTTATCAATTCAGCTGTATATTTTTTTTAATTATCTTTTATGAGAACATCTTAGTGACTATTACAAATACAACTATAAAAGAAATATCGAAATAGATCCGGCCGTTTACGTGTGATGCCGTCACCAAGGGATATATAGATTCATTTATACATCACTTGCTCCTACAGGTGTAGTGTACGAATCAGATCGAATTATAAATCTGAAAAATTCTCGAATCCATCTGAAGACACATAAAAAATTTCAATCAAAATCAGTTTAGGAGTCGTTCAGTGATGTGTTAATTAGTAATTCAGATAAGAATTATTACGATAAATGGCTTTCACACCTTATCTCGTACTACTTCTCGTACACATGGGCCAAATTTGATATCAGATTGTTTTCAATGACACTAACTGGTTGTCTTGTTGTAGATTCAACTTTGTTAATAAGGACCAGCGAATTGTAGAAGATATTTATATATAAGAGGCAATCGAGATAGGTGTGCACGTCTATCGAGGCACCTTCATTATCGGACACAAAGAAAAGGGGTTCACGAGCGCACGTGTCACAAACATAATTATGGGAACGTGCTTCCCTAGAAAAACAACCGACAACAATGAGGTCGGGTCAGATAAACGATCACATGGAAATAAAAAGGGTTAAGTATATCTTTTTTCAAAGAGATTTTATTGAGAACCACGTTATAATCGCGCAGTTTACTTTAAACGTTGTAGGTTTAATAAAAAATCATTTATATTTTCTGTTTTATAACTTATTTTATACTTAAGAGAAAGAAAATTATGTGATCTTAGACCAGTCGACAGAAATGAACTATTTGTCAAGGTGAAGTAACAAAATACAATATTTCCTATTATTCTTGATTCACAAAATAATAAAATTTACAGTATAAGTGTATAAAACGTTGTTATTATGTTACTACTGTCAGTTATGATTTCTTGAATGATGAATTAAAACATAGCAGTGAAGTGTTTACCATAACTTTTTCGCTCGCATATAGACTACAAGCCCGTGGAAAAAAATATCCAGTGAAATGAACCAACGTGAAAAACGCTTAGTAAACTGTTACTATAACATAAAATACATATGTCGTCATTTCTGGGCGGTACAGGCGATTACACGAGTGAATCATTATTTTTTATCCTAATATTATTATTTGCTACCATTTATAATTGACGCCTATATTGTAGAACGGTGTTATTTAATAACATTATATAATAAAAAGTTGTATATAAATTTATGATCTTACAGCAGTAAAACGCCGTAAATCCTGAAATGTAGATAATTGCTCTAACATCAAAAGTTTATGTACTGCAACGGTTTTTTTATATAATGTTATTAAATATTATCGCTATTTCTTATAGCCGTATATTACAAATCTTAAGAAATAAAAATATTAGGTTAAAAAAATAAATTTACTCGCGTACTCATCTGTACCGCTTGGAAACGACGATATAGCGCTCAAAGTTATTTTATATAGTAACAGCTTTGTAAGCGTTATTCACGTTGATTCATTTCACTGGTTCATTTTTTCCATGGGCTTGTAGTCTATAATACAAGAAAATCGGTGTTAACAGTGATTACCACAATCTTTCAATATACTTTCCTTAAAAAAGACAACCATTTGTTGTTTTAAAACAAAACGACTGCCTTTACAGATTTTAATGATAAAAAAGTTTCTTTAATAACACACGTATACACATTTTACTTTAAATTTGGTCTTTCACTAAGTGACTAAAAATATCCTTTAACGCAGTCGTTTTTCTATATAAACACAAAATGTATTTCTAATATCTTTATATAGACTTTGAAATAATCATAATGATGTACTCCAAACCAGTTTAATTAGAAAAACAAGTACGATGGTTTAGATTGTTAAACTTACTCATTACTCATTCATCATGAGATCTTCATTACTATTTGATATTAAATTGAAATTTAGCAAAGCTACTTCTTTGGCAAAATTGCCGGTCTCACTGTACGTATTTCCGCATATTTCCACGAGATCGGAACCTACACGAGTGATACTGCGAGGAACAGTTGATTATCTAACTATAAATTTATTCAGCCATTTAATTGAAGTCAACCGGTCTTAACATTGATTAACCGACTCAATCTCCCATTATACGCTGCTTGAAATAGGCAATACGGCCGTTTGGATTTCAAACGAGTTTCTTTACGTTATTATTTTAGCAATAAAGTGAAAAAAGAACGAAAATCAAAGAGTTCCTGGACTTTGATTATAAAGAGGGAACATTTGTATTCTTGTACGTTTGAAACGTTTTTACACAAAAACTACTCGACCGATTTCAAAAATGTTTTCACCATTAGAAAGCTGCATTTGTATTAAGTGATATTACTTTCTCAAAAATAGGAATCCCTAATAAAAATTAATTAAGGTAACCCAAAGTGTGAAAAAATTTATAGCAATAAAACATCGCGTGCTCTGAGGAAACTATTGACGATAGAACAAAAAATTGTTCTTCAATATTATAAGACGATATATAGATAGAAAGATAATATTCTTTATTGAACACCACGCTAAAAATAGATGTACAATTACTCTGTCTTAGGAACCTATAGTGTGCAATTGGGCGGTCTTATCTCTCATTAGCCATCTCTTTTAGACAACCCTGGCATTAGGGAACTCGTCAAAGAAAGGAGAGAGAACGTAAGTGGTGTGTATAAATGAATAGGCACACAGTTACTACACATAATATATACAGAATTGTAAATACATAAAAATACTCATACATATACTCGTATATACAAATAAATATATAGATACACCTGTAATTCCAACGTATTAATATCTACAAAAAAGTCTACTGTAGTTATGCCGCCATAACTACCTTTTTACATTTTACTTTTTAATAAGAGTGCCGACAATAATCAATACATATTATTTCAAATTTAGGAATTAATCCTTTTCCTATTAAAAGGCAAATATTGCGAAAATAGTTTTGGATCACTCCCACATTCAAAAAGAGATTTTTTGCAATTGAATTGTAATTTAGCAAAGTGAATTTCGCAATGCAGGCTAAGTATGAGTTTCTCCATATTTCCATGCGATCTAGAACCACGAGAGTGACACCGCAAGAAACAATTACTTGATTATCTAACCATAAATTTATTCAGCCATTTAATACAAGACAAGCGGTGTTAACATTGATTAAGCGCCGCAATCTTCCAATATACGTTGCTCGAAATAGGCAATACGACCCGCGAACCACTTTGCATAATATGCGAAACAATTTACGATCTGTTGTTCACATCTCCTTATGGGGAAGATAAAAAGCCAGGCAGTTTACTCCAGATCCACTGAAGCGTACTTATGGTGAATAAATAGGATTTGCTTGTAAATAAATTGAGTAAACTTCAAGTTGAGAAAGCGTAGAATCGAGAGCTAAGTAAATGTTTGTAGCTGAAAGTTTTTTAATATTGAATTTTATAGCGAAGCTTGACATTTTATTTGAGCGAGTATTCGCTTTTGTTTTACGAATGCCGACGCGTAAAACAACAAAAGTTTATTTCTTGCCGAAAGTTTTATGTTGAACTGTAGTCACTCTCTTTAGGAAGTTAAACTTCCTTTGAAGGAAAAAACAGATAAAGATTCAGTTTAAAGACAGATCAGTGTGTATATTTAGCGTGTTGAGATGTAACACTTGATTTTTATCATGAGATGATTGTAACAGACAATCGTAAGAGGCAATTAAACTCTTATGTATATAAATCAATATTCTGGTCACTGCACTACTTTGTAACTTTGCGTGGCCAAGTAAGATATATAATTGATTATTAAAATAAGATAGAAATATAAATATATAGTATATTTCATCACATTTCTGAATTTGGGCAAATCAATAAAGAAACACGTTACTTCAATACATATTTTCTGTTTTAAAATTTAAATTTTGGGCATCATATATCCATCGAAAAGTTATCATAAATAATGAAGAATAAAGAAACTATACTCGTGGTATTTACGTAAAAATTCAATTTAAAAACATCATTTGTTTATTGAGATTTTATATTTTGCCCCAAACTTTTCATATCCATGATTTTTTTAATAATAGTAAGTGAAAATAGTCTTGTCTGGATATGTAAGCGAAGTGGCATTTGTTCGTCTTAATAGTGATGTGGCTATTGTAGAAAATGGCTGTGTAAGAATACAAAGACTGCTCAGATCTCTCTCATATCTTACCTTTTGTTTCAAGTCAGTGAAAAAGTTCTTATTTTTCAGTCAAAATGCCTTCATTCATATTTGATGGCCTTCAGCGTTTCTATATTTAAAAAGACATAAAAAACATATAACGTAAGGTATTTCTTTTTTGCAATATCAATTTGTCAGTTGCATTTTAACTCAGTGTTGTGTTGATGTATATATATTCGTGAAATATCGTTTTATTATCATCATCATCATCAGTAACTCCCACTGCTTCAGAATTACATTTAGCAAATCTGTAATTCCCATTTACAAGAAACAAAGTTATATAACAAGTTGCCATCGATGTTATAATTTTAAAATACGTTTAGATAACTACATTACTTTTTTAATTTATTGTTCTTTGCAAAAGACAAATGTACCAGAAGACTTAATTTAAGGTACTTTATGTGTATTTGTACATAAAAATCTTGTGATAGTATGATTGTAGTTGATGGACTGCACTTGTTCTAATTTAGGACACAAGAAGATATATATATATATATATATATAAGAGATATCCAGGTATCTATTGACTCATCACGATATCTCTTGAACCATAAGGCGTAGAGACTTGAAATTTGGTAGGAATATTCCTTTTGCCGAGTAGAGGTCAGCTAAGAACGGATTTTCCGATTTTCCACCCGCAAGGGGGTTGCGAACTATTGACTCATCACATAAGGCGTAGAGACTTAAAATTTAGTAGGAATATTCCTTTTTTCCAGTAGAGGTCAGCTAAGAACGGATTTTAATAAACTGATTGAAATTTGCTACAACGATAATCAAGAGCCTGAAACAGGACTATAAGTTGTATGTTTTTTATTCGTAAAGCAATTTGCCTAAATTATGAAAATGCTACCCATTCAAACATATGAAAAAAATATTCAACGCAGAGATCGCGGGTTCTGCTTGTTTGAATACATCTGATTGCAACTATAATATTTAACAAAATTTGAAGGGAATCTGTGCGGAAAGTTCGCGTTTTCTTTATTACGACTTATGTTTGTTCAGGGTTAACTTTGACCATATTTTTTCTGCAATTAGAAACATTCTGTGTTGGGTTCATCGCAGCATTCTGCGGGGTACGGGCCTCGAGGCAGGGCCTTATGGCCCGGGCATCTTTTCTCGGGCATTCAGTAAATGCCCGGTACTCTTTTTTGCCCGTACTTTATACGGGCTGGATCCCGCCGGCGACGCCAGCGGGTCCATCCTGGTTAATTCCGAGTGTTGCTGCTACCGCGTCATCTTCGCCGCTATCACCTACTTCTGGTGGTGCTGACAGCAGGAGCTCACGATGTAGACGACGCCCAGTGTTTGCCGTTCTTTGGTACTGGCTGGCAATGCCGTGGAGATGTGTATACGGAGAGTTATCCGCCAGGCGGAACATACTCCTCGCAAGCTGGCGGACGAACACCTCCACGGTGGGCGTCCTGGTATCACGATGGATAACGTCGTTCCTGACGTACCTCGGAGCTCCTACTATCAGACGTAGGCACTTGTTCTGCTGGACCTGCAGCCTTTTTCTCTGATATCCTGAACAGAAGGAGTACCAGGCAGGGGCCGCATACGTCAATCTAGAGCGGACGTTGGCTCTGTAGACCTTCAGTTTCGCTTTTACTGGGAGACTTGAGGTAGAGAGCGGCCATAGCAGCGACCGGGCCGCCGCAGCCTGACCCACGGCGTGGGTCACCGTGTCCGCCAAGCGCAACCCGCGGTCGATGCGGCTTCCCGGCACTGAGGCCTGCCACTCCACGTCCTTCCCCCCGATGTTTATCTGACGATGCGGCTGGTGACGGCCGAACATGATAGCCGACGTCTTGTCAACGTTGACAGACATCTTCCACCTGTCCAGCCAGCCAGGCAGCAGGTCCAGCAGCCGCTGTAATTTGTTAAAGGCGTGTTGTTTCGTGTAAGATGACGCGATATACGCGCTGTCGTCAGCATAGCGTGACAACAGCACGTCCGTTTCCCTGTCGCCCAGAAGATGGTGGCGGAGGGTAGGGATATCATCCGTGTACATACAGGGTACAGGCTTGGTGACAAGCAGCTGCCCTGGGGAACTCCCGCACGGATTTCGCGGGGCTGTGACTTCGCTTCCTCCACGGCGACGTAGAAACGGCGGCCCTCCAGGAAGGACGCCACTATACACACGTAGGCAGACGGTAATGTAGTGTCCAAGAGCTTCGCCAGGAGGCCGGTGTGCCAGACTCGGTCAAAGGCCTTCTCCATGTCTAGAAAGACCCCGACAACGCATCTGCCACCGTTCATCTCACTGGCGATGTAGTGTAATGTCCTCGTCAGCTGGAGCGTCGATGAGTGACTGCTGCGAAATCCAAACTGCTCCTCGNGGCTCAGACACAGTCGTCGTCGTCGTCGTCGCTTCAACCGATGGACGTCCACTGCTGGACATAGGTCTCACGTAATGACGTCCACAAGGCCCGGTCTTGTGCCGCCTGGCTCCAGCGGCTACCGGCGACCCTCTTTATGTCGTCGGTCCACCTTGTGGGGGGTCTCCCTGCATTGCGCCGCCCGGTGCGTGGTCGCCACTCCAGCACCTTCGGGCCCCAACGTCCATCGGTCCGTCGGACTATGTGCCCATTGCCACTTCAGGCTCGCGATTCGTAGGGCTATGTCGGTGACAACGAATGTTTATATAACTAATACATTTTTAAATTAATAATATCATTAATGTAGAATGTCCGATATTAGTCAATTTATCAGATTGAAAGATTTTTTTAAATCGGTCCAGTAATTTTTAACTTGATTATTATAATTTTTTAAAAATAAAAACAAAAATTCAAATAACTTTCTTCTACTATTAGAGAAGAGATTTATTTTTAATACTTTATTTTTCTGAGATGTTCCCTATACAAGACGTCTGACACTGTGGACTTCGACTCGGGGTATATTATTTTCTTTGAAATTGAGGTTTTCTATTTCGTTACATCTTTTGAATGGAATATCCGATTTTAATATTTTAAAAAGTATTTTACAGGTATTGTAACGATCTTTAGTATCGAATAGAATAGAATTTAATACAAAGGTATGAATAATTCAGTTTGATTATTATCGGCACTGTTATTAATTTTCTTTCTTTATTAGGGATCCCTATTATTCTTGAGAAAGTAATACAGCCTATGTCGCTCAGAGAAAATGCAGCTTGCTAATGGTGAAAAAAAAATTAAAATCCCTTCACTCGTTTTTGTGCGAAAACGTTATAAACATGCACACATACATACAAAAACACAAATGTTTCCTCTTTGTAATGTTAGTTTAGACTATTGTTTACGTCTACGCAGTCGTTACTATTCAGATATTGAGCACGTACCGAAATAAACCCCTGCTTTTGATGTTGGCTTCATTCTTACTGCAAGGTGACGGTAATACAAGTGAAAGAATAATTTGTAAGCAATTTGCTTCTGTGGAGAGCGGTAATTACAGCCTATTTTCTAGAGAACAACGGAGAATTCCGAGCGAAACCTCCACGCGATTTCGTTACATGATTTGAATTTTTAAATAGACGACTTAGGAACAATGAATTCTATTTTATATGTAAACGGCGAAAGTCTTATTTATTTTAAGGTTTATATATAACATTAAGTATCTTAGCAACTTTATTTGTAAAAGGTAAAGAATTACATTGCAATAGTTATGGTGTAACTGCCTCAACGGTCAAATGGTTAGCATGTTCAACTACAGACATGAGGTCCTGGGTTCGAGTCCCGGGTCGGGCCAATTCGAAATAGATATTGAATTTTCTAATAAGATTTTCTCAATATTTGCCGGAGTTGGGAAGTTGGCGGTGTTCTCCCTGTTCCTCGGAGAGCACTTTGAGCCGTCGGTCCTGCGCCTCCTTTCTGTCCGGTCATGTCGGATTGCCTTCACATTGGACAAAGAGAGCGAAGGAATAGAGAGTGCACTTGTGTACTATGCCTGCCAATCCGCAGCGGAGCAGCGTGGGGGGGTCTATGCTCTCAAAACCCTCTCTCATGTGAGTGAGGAGGCTTGTGACCAGCTGTGGGACGTTAATAGGTTACCACTTACCTTTTTTCTTACGTTAGTTAAGGTGCATGTAAAGTTTTCCACTGAACATCAACATTGGGATTACAATTTCAATCCAATATTAGCCATTTTGTATCTAATTTATTTTGAAGGTTTTTGAGTCTTTTAGGAGACTATGTCAGACCAATCGTATCCTAACAAAACCTATAAACTTTAAAAAATTACTTAAAACAGTAACTTTACCAGAGAGGATGTTGGTGCTGACAAAATACTTTGTTGGTACCAACATTCCCCAGGTTAAAACCAAATTTATTTTTTATTTCTACACTCAATAACTCGTTCCGGGCACACTCCGTCAAAATATGGTATCTTCTACTTTGCCACAAATTGGACATAATGAAGTATCACTGTGTCCAATTAGATTTCTTCATCAAAATTTTGAAGTAATGGATGAAACGGAATATGTCCAGACCGAAACCTGTGGGCCAACACAATCATATCCCGCTTTAATTTTAAATTGATAAACCAAACGAGGATGATTCCGTATAATGTTGTACCATATTCCCTTTGTCTTTGAAAGTTTTTTAAAATACTGCGTCCATTTATTAAAGACTTCGTTTCTATAAATGCCTAAAGCTTCTTTATAGTCTGGTGTAATGAATGTATTGGCTCATGTGCCCCTTTTTTTGCTATAAGATCAACCTCCTAACATTTATTTAAAATAATAAAGTTTTATATTATATGTTTTTGAAGTAAAGTTGCGAAAAGTGTGATCGGGCGAAGCCAAAGACGTTGAAGTTGAGCGTAAGATAAGTTAGTGAAGATAGAAAGAGACAGAGAGTAAAGTTTAATTTCAGTCGTGTGGTCTAAAGCACACTCGTTTATCTCATAACGGTGTGGAAAAGAATAACTACTTTCTTTCTTTATCTTACTAACCTCTGCAGGGTATAGGTCTCGTGACTAATAGGTGAAGGGGTTTTTTAGAGCATAAATACAACACGCTGCTCCACTATAGATTGATGGGTATAGTACGCTGTTTGCGTTAACACAATTGCACTCTGTATTGTCATAGTCCGATGTGACGGTAATCGAACACAGGGCTGGAGAGAGATCAGGCACAGGACCGAAGTCATAACGTGCTCTTTAGGCACGGGTGTGGAGCTCATAATAATTTTGAATTCCCCTAACCCGGGACTCTAACCCAAGATTTCGTGTCTATTATATAAAAACAATATATAGGAACTTATAAGGTGATTTTAATTTTTGAAATGAAACTTCTTTAGGTAATTTTTTTACGGATGAAACGCGCGATTAGCGTCACGAAGATGTGCAACGTTTTTTATGCTAGTTCGTTTGAAGGTTAGGTATTTTTAATTATTAAAAATAACATGTGGCGTTTTAATTTGCCACTCGTCATTTAAACTACTATTTTTCATAAAAATCTCACGAATTAACTTTTCTAAACATTAAATTCAATAACAAAATATAATTAATAATTTATAAATTTGACATACATTTTTGTTTACAATTGGTCATTTGATATTTTAATTAATTTTTTGGATTAATTTTCGACACTTATTATATTTTAATGGTAAATAAATTCATTAAACATATAATATATCTCCCTCTTCCCTCCCTCTAAGTCTGGGAAATCTAATATTAGGTTTGTATAAATATAAACAAGATTTAACAATTAGTTTGCTAAAGAATTTTGACTTCAGACATGTGTACTTTGTACGCACACACTTTTAATTTTAATATTACGATACGCAACTGTATTCTACCTTTATCATTTTACCTTTGTGAAAAAATATTTAAAATATCCAAGGATTTTGCCGAAGGCGGTAATATCAGCCTATTTTTCGCAGGAACGAAATCGGATCCGTGCAATTTTGTTTCGAATGGGCTTTCAAATATTTTTTTTCGTTGAGACGTAGTCTTTTTAAAATTTTATACAAAGAATTCTATTTTTATGAAAAAGTGTTTCAAGGCTTTAAATAGAAAGAGTAGCGTGGGAATACCTTTTGTTAACATTTTTTGTTTTGGTTTCTTTTTCACAGAAGTCTCTAGTTCAATATCAGCCATCACTAAGTTTCCCTTTATATAATAAACCACTTATCCCAATTTCATCAACATTGTTTAAGGGACCTCTTAGCTTCAGTAATAACTGATTAACTGACCTCTAAATATACTTAATGGGTACATAAAACTTAGAGCAGGTTGGTAAAATAGGGCGTTACGTACTTAATAGATATTTAAAAGTTATAATTGTGCTTTTCGGTGAAATTTGTATATCCTGGGATATGAAAATCCTGCCAACCCGCAGTGGAGCAGCGTGGTGGGTCTATGCTGTGAAAATTCATTTTTTAATGAGTACTACGCCCTATATTAGGACGTCAATAGGCAGTTACAATACATTTGTTAAAAGTAAAGAATAATTTCTTCTCAAAACTAATCAGACAGAAATCTTATCTTCAATACAACAATATATAGTTGGAGTTATCTTTGGCGTGGTGTATATAATATATCATTTAAAAAATATGTTGAATATTTTGTTACATTACCAATATACCTTAAAACATCTCTTTCATTACATATTTGTAAAATATTAATAGTTATATATTACCGCAATTTCGTATTGCATTTCAAAAATAGGGGAGTAGGAGTTGAAAACTACATAACGATCTCATACCTACACAATGAAATACTGCGACCACAACCATTTTGACACGAGATTTTTATACATTAAATATATTTAATTTTTACTATGTATTTTAATAATATTTTAGAAAATTTCTCAAGAAATAGTTGCCGCAGTTTCCATTTATTCTATCTCCCTTTTGATAAATCAACAACAAACAACTCGTTTTGCATAACAAATACAACTTCCTTATTATTCTACAGAGCTGCCTTCAAAACCGGTGATCTTCGACGAATTCGGCAAAGAAATAACCGGAATCGCCGGCCCTTATAACGAAGGGGGCGATTTCAAACTTATTTGCTCCGTTAATGAAGGTAAGGACAAATTTTTTACCACACATTTATTAGTTTAACTTACATCTATCCTTTAGCGTTAGTTTTATTAACTTCTATACGATTTATTAATTTTTAATTATATTAAAAAAATATAAATTAGATATTAAAGTATTCTATAAAAAGTCTCTCGTTTAATAGATCCACGATGCTAGTGAAACTTTTGAAATTTGCATGAGTGATTGGGAATATTTTTGTATCGAGACATAACAAGATTACCCGTCTGACTTACTAATTAAATTTTTATTATAAGCTATATATATACTAGCTGATTCTGCAAACTTCATAAAAAAATGCTGAATGATATAGAATGTTTTAACTTTATTAAAAAGTCTGTTCAAAACTTACCTGCAATAAAAGGAATTCGTGATCAAAAAAAAACGCGACCTTAACGCCAAAATTCCAGCCAAAGTTCATAAAATGATATAGTTGCGATCAGAAATTGTTGTTTATAAATATCAAATATTAAAAAGAAATCCAAAAAAGCAAAAATGCAAATTTTTTAGACTTAATTTTTATTTCTAAACGAGGAAACGAACGTCAATCGATTGACATTTACCATCGTTTCTAAGGTATAGCGAAACTGTTATTTCTACTATATCCCAAACGTTTCTTTCCTAATTATTAACTTTCTAAATTCCACAATTAATTCAAAACCAAAAATAGCCTTATCAGTCCGGCCGTTTACGAGTTTTAGCGAGTCGTACAGTAATTGGTTTATTATCTATAAATATATATATCCTACCTCTTATTGTAAATATCTATACAAGCTGATCAACGCAACTTCGCCTGCGTATATTTAAATGTGTTATTTAAAGAAATTTATTCGATACTTATTTTAGTTAATTAAAATAAAATATAGAACTGCCTCATTGGTCTAGTGGTTAGCATGTTCGACTACAGACATGAGGTCCTGGGTTCGAGTCCCGGGTCGGGCCAATTCAAAATGGATATTGAGTTTTCTATTAAGATTTTCTCAATATTTGCCCGAAGTTGGGAAGTTGGCGGTGTGATCCACCCCCGTGCCTCGGAGAGCACGTTAAGCCGTCGGTCCTGCGCCCGATCTCTCTCCGGTCGTGTCGGATTCCCGTCACATCGGACTATGAGAGTGAAGGAATAGAGAGTGCACTTGTGTACTATGCCTGCCAATCCGCAGTGGAGCAGCGTGGTGGGTCTATGCTCTAAAAACCCTCTCTCATATGAATGAGGAGGCCTGTGCCCAGCAGTGGGACGTTAATGGGCTACTCCTTACTTACTTTTACTTTATAGAAATGTCGAAATTAGTTAAAAAGTTTCGGAGTCCATTGGAAACAAACAGCTTAACACAGGATATCTTGTTCTTGAGTAGTAACTATACATATTTTAATTATTTAATTGACTGATATTGCAGGTTAACAGAGATTTTTTCAAATATAAATTTATGAATTTAATTTGATGAATCATAAATTTACGACAATTTTTTTGGCGTTATCTACTAATAGCTAACGCATAAGGTTCAAAGGTTTCTAACAATGCAATAAATTAAGAAATTTGTGCTAAATGACATAGGAGTTGAATTTAATTGAAGTGAAACTTTATAAGGCACGGTAGAGAAAATACGTTGTTATGCATTACGCGAAGTACGTATGTGTAAGTAGAAGTGTCTATTAGGTCTTTACTTTTTATATCAAGTAGGATTTGCTTCTTTAAGAGATAAATTCAAAGAAACATCAAACCTCACGGTACCGTCGCAATATATATTGAATAGCATTTTATAAATTCGTAATAATATAGGACTTTATTCACCAAACATGCAAAACAGGAACATTGATACCTTTAAGTAAATTATAGATAAAAAAAAATTAAATAAAAAAGCTTAATATCAAAATAACAATAAATATACTCTTATTGAGCAAAAACAGTGAATTGCACAATTTTAATACAAGAAATAAAACTTGTACTGCCATATTTAAGAGTGAAGAAGGTTCAGAAATTAGTTTTCGATTTGAGCTTACGTATTTTAATAAGACACCGCAGCCAGTTCAAAATTAGACTCCACATAGTTTTAAGAAATATGTCCAAAACAGACTTTTACAAAAGGCATATTATAATGTTCATGATTATTGAAGCCATAAAAATATTTGGACTTGATTCCAGTTGCACACAAAAGCAAAATATTACACTTTGTTACCTACAAAACTATATTTGAAAGAGTAGCCGCTGAGTTTTTTGCCGGTTTCTTCTCAGAGGAATGAACTTTCCGAACTGGTGGTAGATTTGTTACCAGTGGACATACTACTGACGATGCAAAGACTAATCCGCCTCAAAGTTGCCGTGTTTTAAAATTTTGTTGCGTAGCTTGTATAATATATAAGGCATAAAAAAGCTGCAAATAAATATGGAGTTACCGTGGGATTACTTTTTTTTGAATAAGTAATAAATCAATCAACTTGATGTGAGGGATTGTTAGCATTGTGTTTTACGGTACAGGTTTTATAGCCTCCAACCATTTATTTGTGAGCTCGGCAAGTAATCTGGATGTGTGGATACACAAGAATATGATCTGTTTAAAAACAAACCTACAGGTGGCCTTTTAGATAGATTAAAAATATTTTTAAAGTACCCCAAAAATTTGCGAGGGTCTTCTCATATTTAAATTGATTCCATTTTCAATAGTTGTATTTCCCATTTCCATAATCATATCGACATAAGGAAACGTATTTGCGGTAAGACTCAAAAACCGAAAATTAGTTTTTTTATATCATTTTAATCAGAAAAAATACTGCATGGATTGGTCTAGATCTTATATTATTAAGACGGAAAAAAAAACAGTTACGCATAAGTGCTTTGAACAAAAGTTGTGTGTTTTTGCAGAATTTGTTTTGGCTTTCTTTAATTACTTGTAGCTTATAGTAAAATTAAGTTTAGTATTTCATTTTCTGTATTGCATTCACCAGTCTTGAGGTCAGCAAAACGTTAAAGCAAAGACTTACGCCATCGACTTTCGATAAGTTTTTGGCTCTGGTGAAATGTTCGTATATTGAGGCTTACAGCAAAGAATATTTCTTACGTCGATATGCTAATTTTTATATTATACTAGTGATCCGCTGAGGCTTCGCACGTGTAGAGCATATTATATATATGTCTGAAAGATCCGTCAAATTAGATTTCAATATAATATAATGAAAGGAGTATTTACTGTGTATTATTATATAGATATTACTAACACAAAAACCAACTGAAATTATTTTTTATATACAACATTGATAACTTTTCTTTACACATCACTTAATCATGTTACACCTATTGGTGCTGCCACTCTGCTGTTTAAAATTGTTTACAAACATTTTCATATGTTAGAAATTATTAGATGTTTTGAGAGCTCCTTTAGTGATTGAAATGTTTATAAACATTTATAACACTTTAAAACATCGGCTCGCAATTTTATAACTATTTTGTTTACTAATAATACTTAACATGAAAAAATATTTTAAATTGTGATCAAATATTTGTTTGAAAATGTTTACTTATGTTTATAAACATTTTTAAACATTAGTGTAGCAGCACAGCACATTGTACATTGTACATTTATTTAAAAAAAGGGCAACAACAGGATAGATCTTTAAAAAAAAGTAAATTAGAAATAAATCTTCAAGATAACAAGTTTTAGAATTAGAAGTAAACCTTCTTACTGGTAGCCTCAACTTGCTTATATAACAAAACCTAATAACATACATTAAATACTTGCATGTAAATAACGTATTTAAGTAATAAGGATTAATATAGTATTCTTCTGAATATCTTTACAATTTTCGAATTGTACGTGACTATTTTCCTGGAAGGTATAAATAATTTAGTGACTTATCCTTAAAAGATAGATAACATTTCAAAGCGGATTTATTTAGATCTGCAAGAGAAGAATCATCGTACTATACATTATTTTATTTTATCTCTTAGGGATTAGGCAGGTTTTTCGATGTAAATTCCAAGGCAATTGTTTTTCGAATTCTTCATATTTTGTGCTCTAAACACGGAATCTGATATACAATTAAGTACCACGCGTAGATTTCCAATATAATATTTATTTAATTAACAAACAATATTATTAAAACATCAATTATTATAACGAAATGAATAAATGTTGCAGTCTAAGTTTTGCATTAAAAAAATCCTAAATTATAGTCACAAAATGAACAAATTATTTCAGTCAGCTATATCACTATATAGTGAGAAAATTTGTTATTTTGTAGTGTTTTTCCTTTTCATTGTTTGTATTAGAGTTTCTCGGCGAATTGGCCAACAGAAATCAGCGAGCATTGATGCTGACCATTTCCCATTGTAGCGTTTTTCAATCTGCATTATGAAACCTTCCACCATGCTCATCTGATAGGGCTCCAGGATTTTCAGGAAAGAAATCTAAATGAGAGTCCAAAAAATTAATCTTGAGTGACATATTGCATCCTAAAGCTTTATGAGCAGAAAGAAACTCTCGAATGATTTGTCGGTAGTTCTCACTTTTTGCATTCCCAAGAAAATTATGACAAACTTCCACAAAAGTCACCCAAGCTCTTTTTTCTGCTTTGCTCAACTTCGAATCAAAAGCTTCATCTTTCATTAGCTCACGTATCTGCGGAACTACATAAATTCATAGAAAAAAACCAAGACCTAATGGAAAAAATCGGCCAACGGGGATAGATTTAGAACATTTGAATCGTCATATTTATGTCAAAATTTTTTAAAGGAGGATTTCATTGCAGGCCAGTGTTATTTTAGGACACGAGGAGATAATGGCATGAAAATCCGTACAATGGTTATTAGTTTTATACGAAACATACGGACAGACTTGGCCTTCGATTTTTTTTCAATATTTAAAATTAATATCTGCAGTTGTGTATCTACTTGATACCAATTAACGGTGTGCGCTGTTTACGTAACATAATGCTTCAGATTTTATTACCTGTAACAATTCATCTGAGCCGCAATGAATTGTATATTGAATTGAATTCGTTTTAAACTTTTGTATACATTACGGTTTGATTGAAATACGGCTGTGAGAATTTATTGCGGGCGTCCTTTTGTTAAACAGAATATTCGTTACACAGTGAACGTGTGCAATTATATTTATAATTACAAGATAAACAATTGTGTCACATTAAAAATAAATTTCCACATTAATAAGTATCTTAAAATCTCACAATTTATTTTCAATTTCACCATAGACTTAATCTATAAGCAATAGACAAAAAATTTTAACTTATTTAAATGCGATTTGGTACACAGATAGTTTAGAGCCTAAGAAAGGTAATAGCCCCCTTTTTAATACGAAAAAAAGCTTTATACAGGATGGAAGTATCGTCAATTCTAGAGCTTAAAAAACCTTCAAAGGGTTACGTAGTTTTAATATTTACAAACAACATGTGGTATTTTAATTTGCCACTCGTTATTTAATAATTTAATATTCTATTAAAATGTAAAACTAAAATGGTTCATAAATACTTTTTTCTCAATTTTAAATTGAAAAACAAAATTAGTTAATAATTGGAGATTTCAATAAATTATTTGTATTCATTTTCGACACTTTTAATATTTTAATGACAATTAAATTCATAACATATCCTTTATCCTTACCTCTAACTCATAGGACATCTAATTTTTTTTAAATATAAAAAAGTAGTTATAGTTGTATAATTACAGTAGTTGAACATATGATATCCCAGACTTTTTTGTAGATATTAATACCTTCTTTAATACTGTAAAACATTTTTTTGTTCTATTATCAATAGTTTCCGCAGCGGACGCGATGACATTATTTGGGACTCAATTTTTCACACCTTGAGTTACATTATGCATAAAATTAACAACTCATTTAAAGGTTACTGTATACGTTTGTATAATAAACTCCCACAGGCCATTCTAGAGATGTCAATTTATAGATTCAAAGTCTTTGTTAAAAGAAAGTTTATATAAAAATCATATTAAAAGTTGCAAGATTACTTAGACGATAGAAACGCGTGGGACTGATCTAAGTGTTATAATTTGAATTGAAATATATTAAACTAATGATATTGTTATGATTATGGTAACCAAAAAAAAAACACAAAATTCCCGACTGATTTAGTAATAAGTTAGTTGTGAGCTCTTTTCTGTACAGAGCGCAAAGAAACCTTCGTAACTTCAGATTTTAAGTCGTTCTTTAATACCATCATCAGACATACATTAGAATTTGTATTAAAAAAATATATATTTGATTTCGTAAAAAGGGATACAAAGTTTCTGCATTATGTGTTAAGTACATTCGTTTAACTATGTAGATGGGATAATTTAATATATTTTTCTACGCAGGTAACCCTACACCTCGTGTACAATGGTTACAAGGAGACACTGCACTTTCAACGCTAAGCGCGGGAGAGCTCCAGTCTGCAGGAAGCAGCAGGTCATTGACCCTCTCGATCTCCAACGCTACGAGGGCGCACTTGTCTTCCATGTATACCTGTACAGCAGATAATACACTATTGTCTCCCCCACTACGAGCCTCCGTTCGGGTTGATTTGTACTGTAAGTATATATAGATGCAATCTCATTATTTATTATAGTTAAAGTGAAAGATTTCTTCCTTTCTAAGCAAGCCTACTTGGTGATACTACTTAATTTATAATGAGAGTAACTTTTGTAAGATAATTTATTAAGTAGACCTCATTCTGCATTCTTACTCACATATCCTATTGAGCAGCTCCTTAAATATGTATTTGTATATCCTTCATGTTCTAAGTTTTAGCTATATGTGCAATAAAGAGTATTGTATTGCATATATTCGTCTGCAATTCAAATTCCAAAATTCATTAACAATGTACGGCTTTAAGACACTGTTAAAGCGTTAAATATAGGCTTATTCACACATTAATTCCAATGTACGACTGATAATGATATAAAAGAATGACTTAAAATCCAAAGCTTCCAGTTTAAAGGTTGAATCAATTCGGTCAATACGGTCTGTCTTGTCTTCGTAGCGATGGTCGTCTCCCGAGATGCACTTGCATCAATGACATCGTCAGAAGGACCATTATGGTATGATGATGGTAACAGACCTGATGGTATATCATTGATGCCTTGGAAAAAGGAGTCTGGGGTGTGGGATGCTACATGTGTTGATACGCTTGCACCATCTCACATTGACGCTACCTCCAAATCTGCGGGAGTGGCCGTCATTAGCTGAAAACGCCAAGAGGCGCAAATATGAGAGTCTTGCTCTAGAATACATATTTGTGCATTTGACGTGGAGACATTGGGACCGTGGGGTCCTGAGACTAAATGTTTTTTTAAAGAAATTTCATCTCGCTTAGTTGATGTCACCCGTGACCCTAAGCCCGGGTGGTGCTTTGGACAGCGTAAGAGTATCGATGTCCAAAGAGGTAACGCTGTTGGTCTTATGGGTACCCATCCATTCGCTCCTGATGGCGCATTTTAATTCCTTTTATTTTTATGTATGTTAATGTTAAGTTTAGATATAATGTTATCATTGTTAATTGTATTATGTAAAGTTACAGATAAAGTGATTCCGTTATTTATAAAACATTGATAGATTGAAACTTAATGAATTACATTTTTATCAACTTTTAGCTAGTTCTTAAAAATGCCTTGTTGCTATAAAAATATTAACGTAATTCTTTCCGACATGATGCCTTGTAATTTCTAACGCTAGTGTCAGAAATTTTTCTCATATAAAACTTTTAGATATTATGAAACAGGCAACATTTTTAGAAAATATTAATAACAGAAGGAACCTATTACATATATATTCTTAGGTACATACAATCAACCCGTGGTCAAAATCAATTTATAAAATATTGAAATAGAATAAAACGAAAAAATACTTTAATTTATCACGTATGAAATTTAATTAATTAATATAAAATTTGTAACACTCTTGTGTTGAATATCAATAACGGTAAGTGTAAGAAGTACAATAATTTTGCACTGTACGAAAGCGGGTTCTTTTTTAGAGAGCATATTCGTCGGAAATCTGGAGCGCATTAGGCTCTTAATGAATGTATATGGCCGAGAGGTGTTTCAGCCTCGGGCAAATGGAAAATCGTTGTTTTTGTCTAGACGAAGGTAAGCAAAGAAATAAATATAGTTGTCGTTTATACGATTTATTACCACTATTCTTAAGATTCCATAATATAACCCACCAACGAGCAACCTGTATCGTAATATTTACAGTTTTAGTATTAAAATTTATTACCTTCTTTATTATAGGTTACCGAAAAAACTATATTAAAGTTGCGATATTCAAACTTAAAATAATTCCGAATGGATCTCAATATATTGGCCCTGATGTACTAAGCATAATTGATGATGACAATCGACATCGCGCTTAATTGCAGAATGCAGACGCATAATTAACGTATCTGGATACTTTAAATTATAAAAATATTTACCTAAGTAATAGACGATATATTGAACTACAGATGATAATATCTTACTAGTTCGTAGAAGTAGACTTCATCTTAGTAAAGATAGTTCTCAAGTATCGTCTATTAGAAATAAGAGTACTGTTTTGCTTTCGTCAACAACGTGCATTACTGCTACGAGACATAGGGTGTATTGATAACATATTTTAAAGCCAACCTCTGGACCTCACTAGAACCAATTTATTTCTACATTATTCAACGAATTCTATAAAAGTATAACAAGACGACTCTTTCATGAAAATTCTATTGCGCAAAGCACTGGCAAGCAAACATTTGCTGTGTTGCAATTTTCTCGCCACCCGCACAGAAGTTGCACCTGCAATCGTTGCTATGTAATTTCGCGAAGTAATACAGATGTGGCCAGAAACTTGAGAATATAAGATCCCGCATAAACGGAATTACAAGACTGAACAAAAATATATGGTGTTACCAAAGCATCTACGAAGACCTAATTTATTCTTATTGTTCATTGATGTTATAATAAAGTTACCAAGAACTACCATAACAAATTCTTACATATTAAGAGTAAAAAGTGTTCAGCAATAGAAAGAGTGTATCAATTAATAATAATACTATTTATTGTACACCTTAAAAACACAATAACAAATTATGAATGCACGAGGCTTATACAAATAAATGGTACAAAAGGAAGTCTTATAGCTAGTTAGTGATTTCTTCAGAGAGGAAAATTGTGCAAAAGTAGCAGGCTGATGCATAAACAGATCTTACATACTAATAATAAATAATAAATAGTATAGATATAATACAATACAGAACCTAAATATACAAGCTAACAAATTGAGTTTAAACACATACTTTTATTATAATATCATCTCTTACAGTGTGACTTGGGAGAGGTAATGTTCTCCTACATCGTGTTTGAATATTTTTAATGATTTTGCTTGTCTTATATTTGCTAGGAGCGCATTCCATAATCGGGTAGCTGTAACCGTAAAAGAATTCCCAAAGAACTTAGTGTGGTGAGTTGGTATTTTCAGCGTTAACAGCGAAACTGATCGTAGGTCTTTACTATAGTGCATTCCCAGAAATTCAAATTTCTATGTGTATCTATTGATGAAGGTATTATGTAAGCTCTTTGAAATATGACGGAAATTTGAAGTGACGAAAATACAAACTAGCTTTTTTTCAAAAACGCTACCTAATTCCTTATTAAAAATTTATTAGCAGATATGCTTAAATTTTCTAATTCGTTTTTTCCTGATCCACTTTAATTCCGGGGATCATTTGATAAAATATATTGTTACGTGATTGAAATCTAACAAATTAAAAATACAGCGATGTTTTTTAATCGGAGGAAATAGCGGTATGCAGACTTACAAAGGTAGTAATTCGATATTTTAACTGTTGCCCCCAGAAACCTTTTATTGTGAATCCAGACAATTGTGATCGCGTGGGTTTAAATTTCACTAGTATTATTTACTGGGACCGTCTTTGTATTTATGCACATATTTTACTTCACTTTGCCAGGAACATTTTTGCTTTATGTCAATGAAAAAAGAAAGATTTTACTTTAAATATAACAAAATTAAGACACGAGTTAAATTTAGTCATGTGAACACTGTGGTTCAAAGACCATAAATGCACAAAAATTAAAAAAAGGTTAAATTTTTTTATTAGTACAGCTTCGAGGTTATAAAAAAGAAGATAAATAAGTGCCAATTGGAAAACATTTTTCAATATTTTAATGAAAAGAGTCTGAGAATCTAAGAATCTCTAGTCTTCATAATAATAATTTTAAAAGAAGGAGCAATCTTTTGTTTGAGAAACAGATTCACAGACTAGCTTTTAGTGAAATTTTAGTTTATCTAGAGCAAAAGCTTTTGTGAAAATTAAGACGACTGAATTAACTCTCTATGTAAAATAACAGGAAATTTAAACCTTTCCCAAGAAATTTGCACAGTTTGAATTGAGAAAAAAGAGTTTTTTAAATGAAATGTTCAAAATGCTGCTTTAATAGATAATTAGGTCAACTTTGGAAGAACAGTTAGACATTATTAAATTTCTTATAAAATGTCAGAACATAAATAAAAGAAAATCTTTATTGTATACAATTGCATAAGTGTTGGTGAGTTGGACCTCTGAACTAGTGTTAACCGTAAATTAGAAATCAGTTTCTTCCCTTACGTTACTAAATATTGGTATTTACACGTAGTAATAATAATAGTAACAAAAGATAAAAAAAATAAAACAAATAAAATACAATACAATTCATACTAAGCTAAACTAAACTTGTAAAAAGCTAGTGTGTGCGAACGTGTGTGTACGGTGCGCAGACGTGCGCACGCGCGCGCGCGCGTGTGTTTGTGTGTGTGTGTGTGTGTGTGTGTGTGTGTTGATTTGTGTGTGCGTTTTCGCGCATGTGTAATTTCTTATTTTGCTCAAATGCGAATAATAATAAGCTCCTCTACCTCCTTATAATATAATTTGTTTTACTCATGTTTTAGCCTTTTCTTTTTATTTGTGTGGTTTTTTGTTTTATATGTTTTATTGATTTTATGATATAGAATATGTGCGAGATCATTATATTGTTGTCACGCAAATTCGCTATTTAGAGTGGTATTATGTACATATCTTATAGTAGAATATATAGATGTTAAGAAATATAATAACGCATAATACACATTGTTTTGAAGCCGAATAGCAAGTGGATCTTAAAAACCTTTTTATAAATCAAAATATTTGAAAAATAATTTTACGGATATACTGGCACTGGAGAATTATCTTGTTTGAACATATCTTTGTGACAGTCGATTTTTGTACGTAACAAGTTTCCCATTCTGTTGGAAATTCAGTATCGGTGAACGACTCAATGCTATGCAAAATCCAATAAAGGAAAAGAAATTGTACAAATATTTATAATACGTTTACCAATATAATCAATTTTGGATCACATATTAACAACTTTTAAATTCAATTTTTAACTGACTTCAAA
Organism: Elymnias hypermnestra; assembly: GCA_015832385.1. NCBI lineage: Eukaryota > Metazoa > Arthropoda > Insecta > Lepidoptera > Nymphalidae > Elymnias > Elymnias hypermnestra. Next base: position 913,919 of record JACTOM010000886.1, read on the forward strand.
AATTGCTTTTTTTACGCTTGTTACTTCATAATTTTCGACTAATTTAACCGATCTTGGTGATTTTTTAATATGAATGATAGTGTTTCCCTATATTTGGTTCAGTTCTGATAAAGCAAGTTCGCGACAAAAGGACCAATAATTCAATATCACTCAACCGGTTTTGATGATTTGATTTTTTTGGAAAAGATATACTCCAAAATTATTTGATGATAGTTTGGCTAGTTTTTGACCATGGGATCAATGAAAAAGTAACGGACCTCTTCAATTCTCAGGAGAAAATTACCGATACTCAGCAGAATGTTTTATAGGCTATCTGGATATCTGAGTCACCTACCGTAACATAGTTATAGTCAAGTAATTGGCGTAGTTAAATATGATAATCAATGGAACTCCTCGATTGCTTACAGCAAGGGTGCGATTTGTGGCAGAATATTAATTACATTTTATTATCGTGATAGTTTGATCCACTTTTAAGTAGTCCAATATTTTTCTTTTCATTTTATTTAGGAAAAGTCTAAAATAGAATACGCAATTATTTTTTACTTTTTTGAGTATTTTAATTTGTTTGGAATAGTTTGTATTGAAGGCGGTTACATTTTAATTAAAATTTTTATTAATCTTAATTTACTACTTTTCTGGAATCAAATTTGAACTTTCTGAAAATGAGTACTCGAATATGTTATATTTTCGATGGAAATATTTTTCTTGTTGCTGTGAATTCACCTAATAATACTATTTATAAACTGATTTCATGCATACATATACATTAATATTCCATCACTTGCCGCAGAATGGCGAATAGGCTAACTAGTTGTTAAGTTGTCATTGACATTAATATTCATTTATTTAGTTAAGTATTTCTTTCTGTGGTTTTCCGTCCCTTCTGTTCCGTTTTTTGTATCCGTCCGGGTCGCCGCTGAAAACCAGCGTTGGGATAAAATCTGAACAAACGCTAAGCGGTGTTTCCATTTTCAGCATCACATTTTTCTGTGGCGACTTTACGTGTGTTATCATAGTAGATCTATATAATGTTTTTATCCGTTAAGTGTAAGCAGTAAAAGGTTATTTATTTAATAAATGATGACACATTCTAAGATCATGGCACACTAGCCTTTTTTTTACGTTGGTAAATGCCTTCATGCAGTTTGGGACTCGCTGGTAGACCAGAATACTCACTTAAATACAGCGATACCCTCCGCATCCTTTTGTGGAGCACCAGAGGATCGGTAGACGCAATCTACCCTGGCACTCCGGAAGATTCCTCTTGGAAACTTAAGAAGAAGGAAGGAGAAGCGAAAATCTACGTCTCCTACCTCTCTACCTCCTGCGCCGAAGTAAAAGAGCGACCACAGCGTTCTCTCTGAGCCTCTCATGTGTCTCTTTCAGCGAAATAATACTTTCACAGAAGGAAGCCACCGCCTTTCACTCCCTATCACTGGTGAGCATTGCGTCAACTTTACCCTCCAGCGAAAGGTTTTCTCCGACCAACGACGACAATAGATGTCGCTGGGGTCCCCACGCTGGACATTCTGCCAAAGTGTGCTGCACTGAATCCAAAGGTGCATTACATTCATGGCAGGCAGGAGTTTCCTCCCTGCGATGGAGCACTAATCTGTTAAGAAGCAATTTATATCATAATGGTTTCTCACAGCAAACTTTAGGAACGCAAATTTGTTCAGCAGCACATCTTTACTAGAAATATAAAACACAGCCACGGCCGTAGTCTAGATAATTCAGTTGCCTAAATTTTTCCTGTCGAGAATTGAAGCCGAGATCTCATTTAGAGAAGCAAGTGCTCGCAACATCACACTACAAATGAGGCCTTCAGATATAAATATTGTATCTGTGATGTATGATTTTTTAATGCCTACTATTAAGCTGACACACATACAGCTTTATACACGTACGGTTAAAACTGTCAATAGTTAATAAAATACTATTTCATTTATCCACTCAAGTTCAAATACACTTTTGTAAACTTGTAAAATCAATCAAATTTAATTTTCCAAAATTATTTGATCTATTAAAAACTTACCTTCAAAATTGAAAAGCATGTTTCTAAAGAATGAGTACAAAAAGTTAGTGCTAGTCGGCTTAATAACTTCACTTGCTTATTGACTAAAATATATTGGTTAATCTAGCTGTTGCCAGTGGTGTATTCTATGATACTTCTTGTAACACTAGCTTTCTACTAGTGAAAATCCCATCTCAATCTATCCAGCCGTTTCAGAGATTGACGGGAGCAAACATAGAGACAGAGAAAAATATTAAAAAAATAGATTTTGTGCCATATCTTCATAAGGACGCGAAGCGGCTAAGTTAAAATCACAAACATGAATTCCAATTTTATTTATTTGCATTTATAAAACAAGTATTGGCATTATTCAGCTAGCGAGGCAGAAAAATCGATAAAGTGTGTTATATTAACGGTTTTCTTTCTCAGTGAGGCCTCTCTCAGTGGAAATCTTGTCAAGAGAGCAACCTTTGTCAGTGGGCAGACAAGCGGAGATTTGGTGCAAATCAACTGGAGCGAGGCCACCCGCTATTATCACATGGTGGCTGGGTGGCAAACAACTCAACTCAATTACTAAACAGCAGGTTAGTGAAATCTTTATAAACAAGTAATAAAAGAAATTATTCCTTTCCTGTCGAACACTGTATTAAATTTAAGTTTTTATAAATATAGCTCGCGTCAGCTGTTTCACTTGCATCGTTTTTTAAAAAACCACACAATGCTTTGTTCGTGGAAAACTTAAAATTTCACAGTTATCACAGCAATTACTACGACCATTTTACGTTTTCAATTCTCTTTGAAATTGACATAAAACATTCTGTACGTCTACGCAAATAATTTCAAGTGAAATGGCCCTTCAAAAACATCGTGGCGTAGTATGTAACAAATGTTTGTTGTATCAACATTTGCTCGAAGCGAGTACGCCTTGAGCGGTGCCTCGTTGATGACTTACGTCTAAAATTCCAAATGCACCGGCAAATATTTGAGCGATTTTACAATTGAATAGACTGTGTAACTGTGAGAAACTTGCTTTTTATTAACTTAAATTAATGAATTGTGTGAATATCTATCTATATAAAAGACAACACGTGTTTCTACCTATGCCAATTACAGATTTTGAAACCAACCAACCGATGCTATTCAACCCCTTTTGATTTAGAGGATTCATCACTCACTCATCAGGACATATTCAAAAAAATCCAAATACGAAAATAAATTTGTGCGACTTTTTAACCACTTAATAATTTTTTTTTATATATATATAATATTATATTCTTTTTTATTGGCATTGGGAAATACTTTTATGGGCGCTGAATGTAGTATGCAACTCCATCCAGGAGTGTGGGTCTGCTTTACCAGGATACCCACTAAAACGCAGCAAAACCCCGGTACCCCGGGTAAATCCTACTCAAAGGTTCAATAAAGAGGGAGTAAGCAGGTAAAGTTGCCCTGCCTGGCATTCCTCCGGTGTGAGGGAAGAGCGTTAGCCGCTCTGTCCCTTAGCTTCTCTGATACCTTCTTCTGCAAGACAACAGCCTTAGCTGGCAGGCTTAGACAGAAGTTGGTAACTGTCCCTAAGGCTGGTTTACTACCGACCATTATACTGAGCATAGGGAAGTCACTTCCAACCTAAGAAAAGACATTGCGATGGGGTTCCCAAGCCGCGTATTCTGCCAACGTACGCTGTATCAATGGCTGCATCACACTCGCAACACGCAGGTGGCTCCTCAATGCGAGTACTTACCAACCAACAAACCATGCATCCTTGAGAGCCAATCCTCTATGTGGCGACGGATGGTCGCAACAGTGACTGCGCCCACTATAAAAGATCCGAAGTTCTCCCATTATTTCTGAAACAGGGATAGAGACCTGATTCTCATTACTTCAATGGCATCAGTCTGTTCCACTTTATGTTGGACAGCTGCCTATTAGTGTCCAGTAGTTATAAGAAATACCACAATAGTCCAGGATACTGTATGATATCCCTGAATTTCCCTAATCATATCACTCGATGGACCCTGCGTAAGAATATAACATTTGGAGCTGTCATTTACCCAAAACGGTGCACCGTACAGCGCAATACTGTTAGAAATCCCAACATGAAGTTCCTTGGAAAGAAGTTCTGGTCTTTCAACGTTGGGTATGGCCACAATAATCTCCCGCAGAGTAACCCAGATGAAATACAAAATTTTGATTAGCAATATTACGCGCTTGCTTGTCAGGGTCATTATGTAGACATCTTTTTTGTGTTCTATATATTTCTGGTAGTCCGTTAATTTGATGTATTTAACCAATCTTACCCACATTAATTCTCTAATGAATTTTAACTACGAGTTTATAACCGTAAAATTTAACACTATAGTCAAAGATCCCGCTAAACCTCGGCACCGGGTTAAGCGTTAACATCCCTTAATTAATTTCACCCAGTGTGTTACCGGTTCACCCTTGGTTTAACTTGTGTAATGGATGGTTGGTTGATATACTTGTATTATGTTATAAAGTTCTACTTGTGAATCCAAGAATACAAAAACTGTTTTTACAGATTACAAAATAATGCCGCCAATAACTACTGGGTGGATTTTCATGCGATTTGACCCTATAAATAGTAGGCCTATAACTAGTAATATTTAAGGTAGTTAAGATTTACAGTTTGTCCAGGTTTTGTGTAAGTAAATTGAAATTATACAATAATTGTTGGAACTGTGTTATAGGAAGAAGTTTATTTGTAGACTTGAAATCATCTTACCGATGCACATTAATCCGATTTCATTAAATAGGCAATAATGAAGATCGTTCTCATATATTTTTAAACAAAAATGATCACTTACTTAATGACTCATAAGCTAGCTAATCGCTTGATTGACTTTAAAAAGGCTGAGACGCTTATTAAAAACTGATTTCACCATATTTCCATGGGATAGAGCTAAATTTCCACAAAGCGATCGACACCACAGGAAACAACTATTTTTTTGATATCTAATCAATCATCACTATCCAGGTAATCAAGCAATACGTTTCAAAGATACTAGAATATTTATTTACGTTTATATCACTATTTCTTTTTGATGTGCCCCAGCCTGATTTAAAACAGTTTTATATTAACTTCCAGTGAAAGTTTCGTCAAAGTAGAAATCGGAGATATGCAAACAGATGTCCAGACAATATTAAGAATTTGTGGTAGTATCGTTTAAATCCATATAATATAACAAATACAAACGCTTTGATATTTCAGTTCAGACATATATCACATTTATTTATGTGTTTGGATAGGAGAGATTTTTATTTATAACATTTAATAAAAAAAATCTATGTTGCTTCAATGTGAAAAATGTTTTGTGAACACATACACAGTTTACAGTTTCAGATAGAGATATTTTATTATGTCTATTAAGATTGTATTTACTACAGTTACTTTTAATTAATTACATTAATATATTTTCAAATACTACTGTTAGCTCACTAACATCTACATACATCAAGTTCAAATATATTTTTTGAAACTGGTACACGATTTCATTAGATGTTAATAGTTTTAATATGAAAAAATTATACATGCGATGTATATTGCGCCGTCAATAGAAAGCCAACTTAAGAGCCTTTTGACGAAAAGAAACCTTTAGGTTTCTTTTCATCAAAAAGTTTAAGAACTCACTATTGACTATCTTCTTACTTAAGGTTATATAGAAGAAATTGCTTCAGAGCGATAAGACCGCCTATTGTGCGACACTATTAATTAAGTTTATGTTTTTTTAAAAGTATTTCTTCTTTTTAAGAGTGGTGTGATTTGATAAATAAATAACAAGTGTTAACGTCTAATTAATTGATTTTATTTTATTATATTACTTGATTATCATTGTTCTTACATATCTTATTGATATTTCGACTCCGTTACTTGGGTCATGGTCACGACGGTCAGCCCCTAATTAGTTTAAAACAATCAGTTCTATCTAGCAGTTTAAAACTAGCCTCATTGGTCTAGTGGTTATCATGTTCGACTACAGACATGAGTCCTGGATTCGAGTCACGAGTCGGGCCAATTCAAAAATTAATATTGAGTTAACTTTTAAAATTTTCTTAATATTTGCCCGAATATGTGAAGTTAGCGGTGTGCTCCATCCCCGTGCTTCGGAGAGCACGTCGAGGCGTCGGTCCTGCGCCTGATATCTCTCCTTTCGTCTCGAATTCACGTCACATCCGACTATGAAAGTGAAAGAACAGAGAGTGCACTTGTGTACTATTCCTGCCAATCCGCAGTGGAGCAGCGTGGTGGGTCTATGCTCTAAAAACCCTTTCTCATATGATATGAGTGACAAGGCCTGTGCCCAGCAGTGAGACGTTAATAGGCTGCTACTTACTTTACTTACAGTTCTATTGTTCTTTTTGCGATATTGGGTAAATGTAATGTTTCACGAAAAAAGTGTCAATGTTTAGCAATAGTAATATTTTTATGATATAATTTTGTTAGGAATTGGAGGATCGCAACGAGACACTGTCGCTGCTGCAATGGACGCCATTGAAAGAGCACAATGGAAAGATGCTCACTTGCAGGGCAGAACACTCAAAGTTCAATACTACTACGATAGAGAGTAGATTGCCACTTAACATTCACTGTAAGTTGAATTTAATTTTTAAGTGAAACTTCTTATGGGACGATAGGAAACATTTTCGTCACAGGTTACGTAAGGTGCGTATTTGTGACCATGGCTGTTCAACCTATGTATGGACAACTGTTTGACAGATTTAAAACAAAGTATGTATGGGTTAAGAATTAATGAATTACTCATCAAATGTTTACTCTACGCTGATGATAAAATAATACTTGCTTCATCAGCTAATGAGCTACAGGAGATGGTAAATATTATGAATGAAGCTTTGAAAAGGAAAGGAATGAAAGTGAAAGTAAACAAAACGAAAGTTATTTTTTTAAAGAGATGAATCAATGATGAATGGCAAATTTTTGATAGATGGTAAACAAGTGGAAGCGGTAAAAGAATTTGTATACTTAGGATCCAAATTTACAAAAAATGAAACATGTGAAAGTGATATTGAAAGGAGAATGAAAGCAGGGATCATGGTAAATGGTGCTCAGCACGCCTTCATGAAGGTGTCTCAAAGGGCCAGATTGGCTGTGCATGGTGGAGCATTTATGTATGGTAGTGAAAGTTGGGTGTGGCCGAAATAAAATAAATGCGGTAGAGATAAGAGCGTTGGGAAGTATGAGTGGATTGCAACTGAGGCACAAAGTAAGAAATAGTGTGATAAGAGAACATTGTGGTATAAAAGAAGATGTAGTACCCTAAACCGACTAACTTGTATGAAAGGTTTAATGAGAATGAAAGAAGCGGAGGAGATATACAGGGATCCTGGCAAGCGGAAAGACTTGGTCTCTGACTACCCTTATGGGAATGAGGCAAAATGCTATGTATGTACATAATATATAAGTGTCTATTGGGCCTAATAGTGTATCAAACTAAACGTTATCTATATGTTAATACGTGAAGCAAAAATTACACAAACATTTTTAAGAAAATTGCGTGGAAGGAGTATGAAATTTTCCACAATTATAGTTTATGTAGAGAAAGAGTATACAATACTAATATTTTTTTAAAAGTCACGAACATAGAGTATATATGCGTATGTGCCAATCGCTGACATTTATCAAACGCCATAAGAATAAATTTATATTATCAAAAGCACTATTAGAAAAGTTACCATAGTAGCTAAATATTCTTAAAATATTTAATATTCTACGTAACCTTGATAATTTTTTTCTTTAATACAAACCTGAGCCTAACACAAAAAAAATTGTCGTAATTGAAATATCCGTGTCAAGTTTAATGGCCGACATATTCTTATAACATGGTTTTAATCATTTTTCGGGTTTTAGTTTTAATTGAAATTTCCTATAACTTTTAAGAAAAAATAGGCAAATTAACAGTGTAGGTTACAGAAGTATAGTCTTCGATAAAAGAATCATAATAGTTGAATTTCGATCCCTGGATTATCACTAGTATTATTGAAGTATATGAAATAAACAGTTATATGAATGATGTTTAAGATATTTGGAAATTGAAATTAAGATACTACACCATTACATCTTGAAAACTCTAAGGTGAATCCCCTAGCGTAAATTAAACGTATCAATTTTCCAAGCGATTGCTATGGGCGATGGGTAAATCGAAGACAAATACAGGAAGTCTAACGACTGACAAGATAATTGAGGGGCGGACTTTATACTATAAACGATAGCGATGTTATAATTTTATTACGTATTTTTATTGCTGACAGGTTAGATTTTACTGTAATCTTACCTAAAAGTGATGACACAGTCTAAGATTGAAGCACTTACTTGGTAACAGGTAATTTACGAAATGACCAATATTTTAAACTTGAAATTGCAAATTCTTTATTATATCTCATATTTTAAACGCAACAACCAAACTCTCGCATCGTCGAATATATTCTATACAAAGTTAGTTCGGTAGAAAGGAAATTCAACTGTATTGCATTTGAAATATAATGAATAATTCAACAGACGCCCCTGTTGCCACAATGCACCTCGGCGCTAAAATGAACCCCAACGATATCGAAGAAGGCGACGATGTATATTTCGAATGCGAAGTCGATGCCAACCCGCCGGCGTATAAAGTAGTGTGGGAGCATAATGTAAGTACGAACCTTTCTAACTTTTGCTTATTTCAGTAGCAGTACACAATACATCGCAATACAGTACCATGGAAATTCTCCAGAGAATAGTCTGTGTAGTAGTTTGAAGGCTGAATTAATTTGTCAACATAAGTAATACCGTAAGCCGATTCAACAAAATCATATCCCACAACGTAATATTATTACGCCACAAATACAATAAATCCCATTCTCATGTGCTATCACCGATTATCCTTTCATGTAAAACTCTCTACTATAAAATATAAACTGTTACAGTCGACGTGATAATAACGATTTCAAATGGGGTCGTAATTCAATTTGATACAATAGCACTAAAATTAAAGTAGCACGTGTAAACCTCGTACTAATATCAGGTGTCTCAAAAGAAATTTTATATTTATTTAGCTTACTGTGTGAACGCAACGTACCCGAGGGGCGCGAGGCTTATGTCAATCGGTAGCCTGACTCTTGGAAATTCAGTCGCTATGGAGTTGAACTTCTACAAAAATTCAATTGGTGCAAAAATTAAAGCCTCAAGATGCCAGTCAGAGGGTTAATTTCGTAAATCAGGTGATTTAGTGTTTTTCAACGTTTACCAGCGTTTTGTTTTTGGATTACACCAAATGGCCTATGGTAAATAAGCAGAACAGCCGCTACTGGAGGGCAACGAATCTGAAACGTAAACATCAGAAACCCTTACATTGGCCTAAAGTGACCGTATGGGCTGCGATGTCCGCGCGAGGAATTATCGGCCCTTACTTTTTTGAAGACGAAAGGACGTTATGTGGAGATGTTAGACAATTTCCTGGTACCTGAACTGCAAAACTTTCTTGGCTATAACCAAAGAACATAGTTCCAACAGGACGGAGTAACTTCACATACGTCCAAAATGTATCCACGTGTTCGTGATATTTTTTCAGGCAAATTGATTTCCCGGAGAGGTGACATAAATTGGCCTCCACGCAGTCCAGATTTAACCCCTATAGACCTTTTACTATGGAGGTATCTTAGAACCAAAGTTTACGTCAATAAAACGACTTCTCTGGCGTGTTGAAAAGAAAATATCCGTCACGATATGGCAGCCATCCCTGAGTCCACCTGCCGAGCCGTCATAAGTAATTTTACTATTCCATTAAATGAGTACCGAGAAGCCGATAGTCTACATTTTAGTCTTTATTATTTTTAAGAAATAAACTCCCGAAAACTGTGTTTTAACAATTAATCCACTATGTATAAAATTTCTTGGATTTATGACTATGGGCCTCATGCGGAAGCTCAGAGTCACTCAGCGTGCGATGAAGAGGGCTATGCTTGGAGTTTGTCTACGTGATCGAATCAGACATGAAGAGATCCGTAGAAGAACCACAGTTACCGACATAGTCCTACGAATCGCGAACCTGAAATGGCAATGGGCGGGGCACATCGTCCGAAGGACCGATGGACATTGTGAGCCAAAGGTGCTGGAGTGGCGACCGCACACCGGGCGGCGCAGTGTAGGGAGATCCCCCACAAGATGGACCGATGACATAAAGAGGGTCGCCGGTAGCCGCTGGAGCCAAGCGGCGCAAGATCGGGTCTTGTAGACATCATTACGTGAGACTTATGTCCAGCAGTGGACGTCCATCGGTTGAAGCGACGACGACGACGACGATATAAAATTTCTTATGAGACACCCTGTATAATTACAAACGTCACATAATGTAAAAATATAGTAGAATTTGTGCAATTAACCATGTCAGTGATATATTTTTCGACAACTTTTACACCTCCGAAAGCCCTTTAAACATAAATGTTATGAAAATTTGAAATGAAAAAAGTATATTGTAGTTAATTTCATTTACATAGTAAAACATAGTTAAACATTTTGTTTTCTTTTTATTCTTTTTCCTATATATATTCATTTAGCTGTATATTTTTATGGTCTGCCCTAAGAAACACGTATTTATATGCTTTGTAAGCATTTATAAGAACGTACCAATATCATTAACATTAGTTTAATTAATCAATGACTTGATTGCGTAAATGAAAATGTAACAGTTAAAACGAGAACTTTAGATAATTATTATGATAATCACTATAAAGGGTTGATGGAAAGTATTAAACAAAGCCTTCGTAGTTTCCTAAATTTGATTTAATTTGGATAAAATACATGTCCTCTATTGACAGAAAATATAAATCGCTGCTTTGTATGAATAATCACACAATCCTAAACTTTGCAAATTTAAATGAACAGAAGTCATAACAGTCTCGTTTTGTGACAAAAACTCATATTTTAAATTGCAAAATAGACACTAAGGCGCCAGAAATAAATCAGCATGTTATTGATCGATTTAATCATTTTCTTAAAGTTGAACTTGATAAACTTTACAAAATCTGTTACAAATAATCCAGATTAATGTATTTTTTTTGCTATTAATAACTCATATTCATATTATTGAAAAAGTTTATGTGACATCACGAAATATCAATATGTCTTTGGTTGATTCGAACATATTTTCTGCTCTCCTGTATTATGAGCTTTTTTCAATTGTGTCATTATTCGCCCAAAGCAAAGATAATTATAATTTTATACAGGACTTGTACTAAGTATTACAGACTTCATGAAAGGGTAAAATACTTGTGTAGACGTTGTGATGAAGCGCTCTCGTCTTCGAATGCGTGCGTAAGAACTCTTTATTCAGGGCTTAAGTAGCTTGGTTACTTCACTATAAAGGGACTGAAATGCTATATATTTATGCGACTGGCTTCCAGTATACTGCTCTGTGGAAGGGCTGCTCATATAGAAGTAATTTTTATTTCGCAAAAAAGGGCATTATGTCCTAGTTATGTTTCACGCAATAAATAACTATATATAACGATTTCTCACGGTGTACCTTCAATGTTTAAGATAGCTTCGTTTACATGGTACATTGACAGTATTATATATGTCGGAGAATAACAGAGAACGGAGAAGCATAAAGCACAGGGGCGTAAGGTTCTCCGCCGACATCGTTATGAATTGGTTCCATTATTTAATTTCTTATTCTGTGGGCGTTCATGGGTAATGTTGGTGCAATCAAACACTTTATTAATTAACNTCTTGCACTCCGACATATATAACTAGCAGACCCGACAGACTTCGTTCTGTCAAAAAGATTGGGAATGTAGCAGATTTCAGTTTTACGAATGATTGTCGAAATAAAAATATCTATAGCTCTTACAATTTGTGACTATTCAATTTAGTCGGGTTGTCACTATTCAATTGATTTTGCAGCGGTAATAAAGTGCAATATGACTCCTTGTCGTTAGGAACACACCTACATTGCTTAGACAACAGTGAGTACTTTTAATTTATTATGAACTTTATTGTGTAGCAATAAAGGTCAAATTGACTGTGTATTCCAGTTAAAAAAAGTTTGTATGGGAAACAGAACAGGGCTGTTTTTAGGGTTTTCCTCTGCAATTATTCGAACTTTTCTCGCTGTAACAACCATCCTTGGACTTCATCGAACATTTAAAAAAAAGAATTATCAAAATTGACCCAGGCGTTGTTGACTTAGCGCTTACCAACACATTTTACGATTCATTTTGATATTATAGATAAAATTATAAAGACATTTGTAGAATGGATCAATATATTATTTTATATGTTCCAATAAATAAGGACAATTATAATGCTAAAAAAAAGATCTTGTGACGTAGTTTTAAGCCTACAAAAAGTCAAGAAATATTATACTTGCGTTTAAAATTTTTAGCACTCAATGTTAAGTTGAACAGTACTGATTATCTTTCCATTCTTTTCTCTATCGAAATATGTTAATGTTATTATTCAGATTCATTAGCAATGGACAAACTTTAGTTCTTTTTGTGAAATAAAAAAAGATATTAGACAATTAGACGTATGTGAAATGAAGATTATGGGATCAAGTCTAGCCTTCTTGCATTTTAGATATTTTAACGTTTCTGTAATGTTGCTGATTATATCACCCTATTTATAAAATTTATTCGTTACATATGGTGTATTGAACCCATAGGCCATCGTTTTTTTCTAAACATACATATAGGTAGGCACACATTATTACAACAGGTAGTACACTAATAAGTAATTCATCTTTGGAACACTCTCTTGCAAAATTAGGATTTGAAATGTAACTTTCTTGCTTGGAATCCGTCTAAATATTACATGAGATGCAGTGTTGTAAACTCATTAAACTTGAAAACACGCCGACGAAGTCAAGAGGAATGGCTAGTATAAAATAAAATTTATTTTTACGACAGAAATGAAGATGTACTTCACGATTGCGATGCGCTTGATAAGATAAGGACTTTGTTAAGGAAATATCGCCTTTATTAAAACGGTGTAAGGTTTAGATGAATTTATAAGCACGATAGCGCTTATTAATTTAACGCCACCCGTGGCCTCATGAAACTTTTGAAAAGAGTCGCTTAGGGATAATGACGTATTGAATGAGGTTTTATCCGCCGCATTATCTCCTTCGCTACAGAATGAAATGAAACTTCGATCAATGTTATTAAATAATGGCATATGCCAGCGATTTTATTATCCTACTTTTTTCTACGTTATATTTCACACGGCACCCATTACTTCTTAGAAGCTATTTCTAATAGCTATAAACAAAAAAAAATTACATTTATCGAAATTAATTGACAGACAACTGACGTAGAATTTATGCTATATACATCTGCCTCATTGGTCTAGTAGTTATCATGTTCGACTACAGACATGAGGTCCTGGGTTCGAGTCCCAGGTCGGGCCAATAATAAAATCTTGAGTTCAATCAAAATATCAATATTGAGTTTTCTATTAAGATTTTCTCAATATTTGCCCGAAGTTGGGAAGTTGGCGGTATGATCTACCCCCTTGCCTCGGAGAGTATGTTAAGCCGTCAGTCCTGCGCCTGATCTCTCAACGGTCGGATTCCCGTCACATCCGACTACGAGAGTGAAGGAATAGAGAGTGTACACTTGTGTACTATGCCTGCCAATCCGCAGTGGAGCAGCGTAGTGGGTCTATGATCTAAAAACCCTCGCTCCTCGGAGTGAAGAGGCCTGTGCCCAGTAGTGGGACGTTAATGGCCTGCTACTTACTTACATCTTATTAAGGGATAAAGACATTTTTATTTTATTTAGGAACATAAACAGTATACATTTTAAATACTTTAAATTAAACTAATGATAATAGCAATGGTAGGATTTCATATATGAGCTAATCAAACGTATACACCGCTTTTAATTTCACTTCCGTTATAACTGATCTAAAATATTTACAACTTACCTAACGACTGCAGGAAAAAGAACAAAAAAACTTTTATAATGTAGGTTTAAGTGAATGAAATTACTATTGTACATTGGCTACAAGCCCACTTAAATATTAGGCAATATTTGCGTTGGAAGGACAGTACAACATGCACAAATTCTATTACGTGTACTTACTGTATAAAGTTTTCTTTTCGGCCCATGTCTTCGGGACAAAAGTACCTTGTTCTCTCACGTTTATATTTCGCATTTTTTCTTATGGTAAACTAGAAGCTACTTGTTTATCGAATTTTCAAAGGTAGCTAGCTCATCAACTAGAAGAGGTCGAACTTTTCATCTCAGTGTGAAAAAAATCCTATACGCATTAAATATAGACTTACAAATTTATAATATTCTATCGACTTACAGCCTTAAAGATAACCGCTGATCCGCGACTTCGTCTGCGTGGAATTTTTTTGGTAGCATTTTTTTTCATTCAGACAATTTGTTAGACATTATGTAAAAAAAATTCTGATCACGTTTTTCATACCATAAAAGATATAAAAAAGTTAAAAAAAAGTATGTAAATATGTAGTTTGAATTTTTTTCGATGTGAAAATTTGAATTTGTTTAATTACCACTCCCTTAATCCCTCTTGCGGGTGGAATTTCATAAACTTAGCTGACCTCTACTTGGCAAAAGGATTATTCCTGCCAAATTTCAAATCTCTACGCCTTATGGTTCGAAAGATATCTTGATGAGTCAATAGACACTTGGATATCTCTTATATACAAGCTGAACCCGCGACTTCGTGCATCATTTTCTATTCCTTCATTCTCATAGGCCGATGTGACGGGAATCCGACACGACCGGAGAGAGATCAGGTGCAGGACCGACGGCATAACGTGCTTTCTGGGGCACGAGGATAGAGCACACCTAATAGATAACTCCGAAGTAGAAGACCCAGGGGACAGGGAACTCGAACCCAGAACCTCAAGTCTATAGTCGATCGTTTTAAATACTAGACCAAATTAGGCAGCTTATTGGTTGGTTACCCTTTTATTTATAGCGTGATATAAAAATCACCTTGCTAAGAGAAAGTTTATTTATAGTTCCACGAATATTTTGCGCGATGACAATTTGGTATTCAAAGCAAAACTCACTATTTATTTTGCATTCACGCAAGTTTTTCGATTGACCGCGGGTAATTCTATCGGTTCGGAAAATTTAAGTATTCAACATTTTTAACGCAACTGCAGCAAAACATTTGAATTTTTTATATATGTATGTGATTTTTCATTTTTGAAATACAAAGTTCTTTAGACTTGCTGTTTACCTTTTTTTGAATCTCATTCACATAATCTAATGATACTGAATCGACACACTTGGTTATGTAAAGCTCATTAGAGTAAATGGAGAACCCGTTATTAATGCAAGTTTATTTTGCATAATCAAATTGTGAATAGGAACGGAAATCGAAACGCTTGGGAGTGAACAAATTGCTCTAATTTTAATTAAAAAATAGTAAACTAATTTGTTATTGTAATGATGATGGTAAAAAAAAATACCCGACTGAGTTTGTTGTGGGTTCTTCTCGGATCAGGGCGCGAAGGAACCCTCGTAACTTTAGATTTTAAGCCGATCTTGAGTACCGTCATCAGATGTATATTAGAATCAGAGTGTGGAAAAAAAAAATAATTTGACGATTCAAAAGTGCTGTAATATGCCTACTTGAATAAAGATATTTTTGATTTGATTTTGATTTGATTTGAATCATTCGGCAAGTCTCGCTTATATCCGGAATCCTTAAAAATATGGAAAAGACGTTCTTAGTATAAGACTACGTTCTAGAGGATAATATATACCGAATTTCAAGTCAATCTAGTGAATATTTTGAGACATGACGCAGTAAGTAGTTGTTTTTCGCTTATACATCAGGATTACGTGGGTATACGAATAAATTTTTCTTAATGAGTAGAAAAATATGTTATTTTCTAGACTCTAAACTATGTGTGTATCAAATTTTCAGGTTTTATTAGTTCAATAGTTTTGGCGTGAAAGCGCGACTGAAATAGGAAGCATAATATTGCCTGGAAGAAATCGCTGCAAAGCGATAAGACTATTATGCGACACTAATTGAATAACATTGAGCTCCATTTTTTATGTAATTTTTAATTTAAATTTAAAATAAATAATATAATTAGGATATAAAATATAATTCTTTTAGAGATTCCTGTTACAATTAGCACAGTTGTTTGTAACAATAATACAAATTTCTTGTGAGCCTAAGAAAACAAAGACAATTCGAAATTAGACACTTATTCTTAATAATAATGTTATCTGTAATTTTATAAAAAACGAAAAGAATTAATTTTGTCTTTGTTTTTGATATACTTAATTAAAACTTTGTTCACTGATATTAAAGGGATCTCACTGGTCTAGTGGTTAACATGTTTGGCTATAGACGTAAGTTCCTGGGTTATATTGTGTTTTCTATTAAGATGCTGTGTGTTACACAGCCGTGCCTTGGAGAGCACGTTGAGCCGTGGGTGTTGCACCTCATTTCTCTCCAGTCGTATCGGATTTCCGTCACATCGGATTTTGAGAGTGAAGGAATAGAGAGTACACTTGAATAATATGCCTGCCAATCCGTAGTGAAACAGCGTAGTGAGGTCTATGCTCTAAAAACCCTCACTCCTATGAGTGAAGGAGGCCTGTGCCCAGTAGTAGGAGATTTATGAGCTGCTACTTACTATTAAAGGGCTATTCAGTTGCTTGTGTTCTGTTCTTGCTAACCTCCGCAAAAGCTACACTGATTTAAGGGACAATTCTGTCATACATTTTAGTGCAATGTTCGGTTGTAAGTTCTTTAAAGATATAACTTTTCTGTTTTTGTAATGTTATTCATTGATGCCCGGTCCGATTAGTTGTAACATGTCGTATAGTATTCTACAATAAACGGGGATTCTAACATAAAAGGGTTTAATTCGAGATAGTAGTTTCTCTCAGTAATTAGTGCAAATCTGTGGCTTACATACATCGCTTTGGACGTGTATTGGTATTATTCCTAATGACGTGTTTGTTCTACAGGGAGTTCTGCTACAACACAATCCATCCAACGGCGTAATCCTCACGGGGAATACTAACCTTGCCTTCCGGAACGTCTCAAGGCATCAAGCCGGCGGCTACACTTGCACTGCATCAAATGTCGAAGGCGATGGAAAGTCGCCTCCCTTGCGAATGCAAGTTGTTTGTAAGTTTTTATAGTTCTATTTTTACTAACTAAACCTAGAGTTATTAAAGTTATAAAAACCCATAGAACATAATAGCAGTATATACAACTGTTGCCAATACACATATAGAGTATTTTATAATCGTTTTTTCGTGACGAACACAAATTTTACACTCTCATCGTCTGCTTCGCGAAATATAAACTGAAGGTCAAATCGCAGTTTTTAATGTAAGACTTATTTCCACACGTTTCGGGAGTAAATTGGTGAATGCGGGACAACAGAGTAACGAAAACTGTGATAGGGCGATGCAAGCAGACGACCAACGTATATATATATATATGTGAGCCCCTTCGAACTNTACTTTAGTCTACTTTAGTCGTGTGTTCTAAAATACATTTGGTTTTTACTGAATTTTCTAATCAACACGTGAATCGTTGCGTCTAAACACCAAAACAGAATAAATGGTCCTTCGAGCCGGATGTTACAAACACACATACACATATGTTTTTTTAGAATATAAATTTAAAGATACGAACCTAGTCTACTTAAAGCCTTTTTATATGTTAAAGTAGATTTTAGTGATTAAAATTTGATCGGAACACCTGGTGTTTATATAGTTACTAGTCCATAGGGAAACTATTTAATCTTATATTGATAAAGGTGGTGTAGTTATTATTTTAAATCAAAAAATAAACTGCTAGGCCATATAGCATTTCAATATTACATAGAAAAAAACTTCTAAACTCTTTTACTTGCGCTTCCTATAGGTGGCACAGTTTCATTTTTGCAAATAGAGTTATCAATAGATTATAGATTTTATTAAACTTTAATAACATTAAAAAACCCAGGAATTTATAAATTGTAGCCGATGAAGCTGATTATAACAAGGCAGCTAATTGTTGGACTATAGGTAATTGATATTGGGAATTATTGGGTAATATAGTGGTAACACTTAAAGATGCCAAATGCATTGTGCAATATTACGAAATGTTATGCAATGCGAGTTAACATTAACATACGGAAAATTTTGTTAAGATAGTCTTTCGAGCTGTATCTCGTGAAGTAGTTGTTTTATGAGAAGTAATGCTAAACTGTATAAATTCAAATAGTGAAGTAATTATTACTACAGTGCAAGTTGTGTATATTTAAATAGTGGAGATGATAACATTTGTTAGTTAATGTGAGTATGTGTTTTGATAATCGTCGTCGTCGTCGTCGTCGCTTCAACCATTGGACGTCCACTGCTGGACATAGGTCTCACCTAATGATGTCCACAAGTCCCGATCTTGCGCCGCCTACCTCCAGCGGATACCGGCGGCCCTCTTGATGTCTGATGTCGTCGGTTCACCTCGTGGGGGGGTCTCCCTACACTGCGCCGTCCGGTGCGGGGTCACCACTCCAGCACCTTAGGGTCCCAACATCGATGGACTTTGGGGACCGATGTGGCCATAGTCAGCGACAACGTTTCGGAGCCATAGGTCATCACTGGCAACACGCACTGTTCGATGAGCTACGTCTTCAGGCACTGAGGGATATTGGACGAAAAGATCTGTCGTAGTTTCCCGAACGTTGCCTAGGCGAGTTGGGTTCGGCGGTTGACCTCCTTTTCGAAATTGGATCTATCTAGCTGAACTAAGTGTCCCAGGTATGTATACTCGTCTACAATTTTGAGTGGTGTGTTCTCAACGAAGACGGGGTGGAGCAGAACATGGATATTGGACATAACTTTCGTCTTATCCATAATCATTTTTAGGCCCACCTGTTGAGAAGCTCTTCTGGGGTCATCGAGCATTGCATTGAGATTTTCTATAGTCACTATAATGACCACATCGTCGGCAAACCGTAGATGAGTGATTTACTCGCCGTTTATGTTGATGCCCAGTCCATTCCACTTCATAAGCTTAAAGAGGTCTTCCAACGCCGCAGTAAAGAGCTTCTAGGAGATTACATCTGCCTGTCGCATTCCAGCCTGCAGTTGGATAGACTGTTTGCTATGGTCCTATATAATATGTATGGTATGTTTTGATAATATAAGAAACAAATTATAGAGTATCAAGAAAAGCATATCAGTAATCTCAAAGCTTTGCATTGAAAACAATAGACCGCGTATTCAGAGTAATATTGACAGTGCAATTATCGGAGGCTTTCATACGCTTACAGCCATTGCACATAACAATGATATCGCCTAGTAGCATAAACACCTGCCTCGAATGCATTGTATTGCGCCCTCTGCAGTACAGCGTGTTTATAACGCGTTCCACTTATCTCAGCTTTAGTAGGAAGCCTAATGAAAACGTTTTATAATTACATTGTTGCATTTTTATTAATATTCATATATGAGCTAATAATTAATAGGCTTCTACTTATCTTAATAAGTAGAAGCCCATTCATGTATAATAGGCAGGCTACTCATACCTCAGAAATACATTGATCATTCTTTCACCAATATATTGATGGTCTAGCATTTTATTTAGGAACACCGCCTATCTTCTTTGTCTTTTTTTTGACTGTCTCTCTAACTGCAAGGGATATCTGGAAGAGATCGCTATTTAGCGATAAGACCGCCCAATTGCACACTAAATTTAGTTAATTTGAAGTTATTGTATTTTTCTTTTGTCCTATTTTCGTGGTAAAGAAACTTAAGTTCCTTTTCTTAAACAACAACTTAGTCAACTGATTTCTTTGAAGGAGACTCCATGCATCTTATCACTAGGCCATCATGGTTTCTTTCGTGTACGTAGGTTTATGTATATATTCTGACATATTTAATAATAAGGTCAAATGCAGTTACACTGCAACTTAATTTGGTGGAAACCAAATATATAGAAATTAATAGGGGAGTTCGTCAGGGTTGCATTTTATAGCTATACACATACTTTCGCAAAATAGTTACTGCGACTGTGCTGGTGGATTCTTTGTACCTCAACGAGTGTCACTCCAGCATAAGTAAAATATTTAAAGAAACCTATATTTAGTATAGATTTATGACATTATAATTTTGAAAGATATAATACACGTAATAGAAAGTTTTACAGTAACAGACTTAAGTCAAATGAGCGTTACATTGCCGAGAGTGATAAATCTATCTGTATCGATATCTACAAAGTAAAATGACCTTATTCTTATATTTGTAACTAGAGGAATTTGGAGCATTATAATACACGTCATAGAAAATTTTATCTATATACAAAAATAACTGGCATTACTCAATAAATCAATCTCTGCTATTCGTGATTCTAGTAACATTAAAGATTCAACATTGTTCTATCTTTGTGATTGAGAACCGAGTCTGAATCAATATCCTCCACCGTTAAATACAGTGGATATTCCATTAAAGGAGAACGACTTCCATTGTGCTAGTATTTGAGGTTGTTAATAATTAAGTAGACTAGAATTAACCTTGTTAAATACTAGCAAGTTTGATCATGCTGTGGAAAGACTTAACATGAACTTTAATAGAAAGCAATTGTATAAAATTTTGTGTTAAAAGGCGAGTCTTTTGTCTCTTTATCCTTCTGGAATGGTTTTTTATCAATTCATTCATTAATGATTATTAATGGCAATTATAAATCTATCTCTTTAGATATATTAGCTGACACGACAACTTCGTCTGCGTATAATTAAATGCTCCTTTTAAAATACGGCGCCATCTATTTAATCTTTATACAGGATGTATGAAATCACAATTGAAAGTTCACGCACACCGTTATTACAAAATTTTTTATATATGATTTTAGATTAATCTTCGACTGTGATTTCACTTGATGGAAAATGGTGATACAGTCAAAAATTGTAACGCGCTTAACTAACTAATAATACCTTCTATTGTTTCTAAGCGTTTCGTAAAGACTTCCTTTAGTTCCAATCAAAATTGATTTGTGCTTGTATATGATAAATAGAGATTACCCATCTAAGCTCTTTTAAATAGTTTTACTATCCCGTTGGAATAGTGCTAATCCACCAGAGAAATATTAGATACACTAATGGCTTAACGTGTTCAACAACTCACTAGAGCTCAAAACAATATACTAACTTATATTGGTCTTGAAAAAAAGCATATGACTTTTATTGACGATTTTATTCTACAACTTGGAAGACTGCTTCAAAAGAAGGAATATATTATTTTCACTTTCAAATCGATATAAAAGCGATGAAAGGTATGAGATCATATAAGGCTGCTGGGTATGACAGAGTGTCAGTCGAGATGCTGAAGGCTGGCCGCAGTATTGTGGCTGCTCAGCTGTACTGCCTTTTCAATATACGCTGAGAGAAACGTCAAATCCCAAGAAATTGTTGCAAGGCCGTAATTGTGCCTCTATATAGAGGAAAAGGGTCACAGCAGGAATGCAAAAATTACCGCGGTATCAGCCTTCTTAGTATCGTCGGCAAATTGTATGGTAAGATATCGATTGAAAGAGTGATTAATGAAACCGATGAGAAAATATGGGACGTGCAAGCGGGATTTAGAAGAGGAATTGGATGTACAGATCAGGTCTTTTCTTTACGTTGCATAATTGAAAAATGTTTGGCTGAACACCAAAAAGTTTATTGAGCTTTCGTAGTTTTAGAAAAGCCTATGATCGAGTTGGGAGGGATGATCTGTGGTCAACATTATCAACGTATGGGGTGAGCGGTAATCTGATTCAAGCATTGAAGTCTCTCTATGAGGGCTCTAGCGCTTGTGTCAGAATAAACAGGGCGTACACGGAGTGGTTTCCTGTCGAAAGAGGGGTTCGACAGGGATGTGTTGCGTCACTGTGGCTGTTCAACCTATTTATGGGTAACTGTTTGACAGATTTACAAAAAGGTGTGTATGGGTTAAGAATGAATGAATTACTCATCAAATGTTTACTTTACGGTGATGATCAAGTAATCCTTGCGTCATCCGCTAATGACCTACAGGAGGTGATAAATATTATGAATAGACCTTTGAAAGGGAAAGGAATGAAAGTAAATATAAACAAAGCGAAAGTCATGCTTTTTGAAAAAGATGAATCTATTATAAATGGCAATATTTTGATAGATGGGGAACAAGTGGAAGAGGTGAAAGAATTTGTATACTTGGGATCTAAATTTACACAAGATGGAACATGTGAAATTGATATTGAACGGAGAGTGAATGCAGGGAAAATCGTGCCCTGCGCACCTTTATGAATAGCCAGATGATGTCTCAAAGGTGTTGACTGGCTGTGCATTCAGGAGTGTTGGTGCCAACACTTATGTATGGTAGTGAAAGTTGGGTATGGCAGAAGAATCACATAAGTAAAATAAATGCGGTAGAGATGAGAGCGTTGAGAAGCATGAGTGGATTAAAACTGAGTGACAGAGTGAGAAATAGTGTGATAAGAGAACGTTGTGGTATAAAAGAAGACGTAGTGACTAAAATTGAGAAAGGTATGCTTAGATGGTTTGGGCATGTAGAGAGAATGAATGAAAGGAGACTGACAAAAAGGATTTATGAGTCAAGAGTGAATGCGAAAGTTGGAAGGGGAAGACCAAGGCGAACGTTCCTGGACCAAATCCAGGACATTTTAAATAACGGCCAGGTCAAGAGTACTCTAAACCGACGAACTTGTATGAAAGGTTTAATGAGAATGAAAGAAGCGAAGGAGATATGCAAGGATCGTGGCAAGTGGAAGGATGTTGTCTCTGCCTACCCCTATGGGAATGAGGCGTGATGCTATGTATGTATGTACTTTCATTACGTGCATTTTAAATATATTGATTGATATCAAAAGTATACTACTTTAAATACCCTTCGTATTTGATGTTCTTTTTATTTTTGAAGTGGAAGAATAAATATTTTATTAATAATTACATATTTTTAGAAGATTAGTCGACGACTTCTACATTGTATAAAATTTTTCTTTTATGAGACAATGTTTTATAGATAATTTATTTATTACTGTAATTTTGAATTATGGTTTTATAAACAAAATATCTTAATAGCTATAGATTTTTTTAAATTACAAAGGTTGATGAATAGAGTGATATATTTAATATTCGTAAATCAGATAGCGTGCCTCATTGGTCTAGTGGTTAGCATATTCGACTACAGACATGAGGTCCTGTGTTCGAGTCCCGGGTCGGGCCAATTCGCAATAGATATTGAGTCTCCTATTAAGATTTTCTCAATATTTGCCCGAAGTTGGCAAGTTGGCGGTATGATCCACCCCCGTGCCTTGGAGAGCACGTTAAGCCGTTGGTCCTGCGCATGATCTCTCTCCGGTCATGTCGGATGGCCGTCGCGTCGGACTACGACAGTGAAGGAATAGAGAGTACACTTGTGTACTATGCCTGCCAATCCGCAGTGGAGCAGCGTGGTGAGTCTATGCTCTAAAAACCCTCTCTCGTGGGAGTGAGGAGGCCTGTGCCCAGCAGTGGGACGCTAATGGGCTGCTACTTACTTTACTTAGATAGCGTTTTGCACCAGTCTTATTTTTCCAAGTATGCCAATGACAACTTTTTTAATAACTAACCTACTTAACTACAATATCATCATTAAAATTACAAAAACTTTGACGTGTTTGAAATGATGGTTCACACTTTATATATGGGGAGAGTGTAAACTAAGTGTAAGAATTAAAAATTTAGACCAATAATTCAAAGGGAAAATAAAAATATACTTTTTCATCAATGTTCATATTCGGACGGACGAAACAGGTTGTTTCAAAGCCTTGATGTTGCAGCGTAAAATGAAATAGCATTACGTACACGAATTCATCAATGCGAAATTCATCAAAGGCTATAATTTATCGTCAGTCGTATAACTCACTGTATATTTTTTATTTCGCTCCGCAATCATTTACGTCTTGTTTGAGGTATTCCATTCCATATTTTTATGTTCATAGATTCGGTCTTATCGTCTTAAGTTAATTACATTATATATTATAAAAAAAGGGCAACTATAGTGGTGGAAAATTATAAAAATGGTCGTACCAGAGTAAAATGCAATTTGAAGCTTAAAGCTTTTAATGTAAGGGTCTTGGCATTTTTTTTCCCGAGTAATACGTATCTTGCAATCTTAAGGAATATAACTTATGAATATAAAAAAAAAATTAACTTTTTATCGATCTTACTTTTTGTGTACGGACTTGAAAAATATTTCTCCATGTTAATTCCATTGTTAGCTTCAATTTACTTTTTTTAATCGCGATATGACTATTTCTCGCTGAGCTATCGGACTTATTTTCCTTCTGTTCAAGCATATTTCCGAAACAAATGATCGCACAGAAAATCAACGACAAGATTCTTCAACTTGACTTTGTAAGGTCTCAGTATAATAAAAAAAAATATCCTTAACATGATTTTGAAAAATAGGGATTTTTGGGGTCTCATAGAAAGACACATGCTTCATTGAAAATGAAAGTGAAAAAATATTTATTGTCTTTAAAAATTGGTACTTATTCTATTCTTTAAATAGTTGATAGTACCGACTCAGTAAGTATACTAGTAACTAACACTACCAGTACTAGTATTATAGATACAAGTACTTGTGACAGGTGGCACCGCTCTTCCGTACACAGTACATACATTAAATGAACCCAATTACGACAGAAACTAAAGTGCTAAATAACTAATAACTATTAATGTATAGAGATGAAAGATTTCAAATATGTGTGCATGTATATGTTTGTACGTGAGGGTGTGTGCGTGTGCGTGTGTATGTGTATGGGTGTGTGTTTGTGCGCGCGTGCTGGCAAGTATTTGTGTATGTTGTGTTACACACTGTTGATATTACACAGTTTGTTTTAAAAGACTTTCTACCTCTATATAACTTTGTTCTAATAACCACTGTGTCACAGTTATCTTCTATTTGTGATATGTTAGTCGTTAGATATAAAGTTTTTGGTCAGCTAAGTCATAAAGTCGAATTGACTGCCAAGTAAACGGTCGATCAGCAAATTCTGTTTTAGCAGGTTTTACTAATTGTGCTACTGGAACCTTCTGCACTTCTTTTATGGTTGGGATTTACATTGACGATATTGAAAAATTAATAATGTTGTCCATGCTTTTTAGTATCATCTAACTCCTATAATTTCTACAATGTTTCAACTCGATCCATTAAGCGGTTTTCTTGTTTCATTCGAAAAAATTAAAGGATCACGTTTTGCCTACCGACCATTACCGGCGTTGACAGCGCAACATTGATGACTCCCTGTAAAGTATGCCGACCAAGATCGCAAGTCAGTCGCAATATTGTTTTATTCACTGCCTAATCCCGTTTCAACCTCCACAGTGTCCACCATCCTTCTCATGTTTGGCGTCATCATAGAGTGCGTTTCAGTCAAAACTTTGTACTATATGTATCTTAGCTTTGAAAATAAAGTTTCTTATTTATGTCCTATCGGGAATCAAATCTGTAACTTTAACTTGCATCATTACGCCAACAAGTCCTCAAGATGTAACATAAGAAGCGATATTGAGATTTGAAATTCCGTCGCAGTATCGTCGTAAACAACAATAGGTGAATCCAATAATATGCATATCGTAATGAATAGGTTCATAGCATTATATTCATGCTACTCAGTGCCACTAATTGAATTAATCATTCACGATTGCTCTATCTTTGTCCCTGAGACTAGAATTGGAAACGATAATCGCTATCATTAAACAGGGTAAGTATGTAACTCAACGGGATGATTTCAATTATACAAGAAATCCGGATTGGTCGGTTTGTCAATAATTGATTTAGTGAAGGGCCTAATGTATTTTAATGTGACAGTCTCACAGGCATAACGATAGCTTACCAGAAGTGCACAAGTAAAGAAATTATATTTTCTAATTTTTATTTTAGCACTGTACCAGCAAAAAAATATTTGCCCGTATTCCTACGAAATAAAAAAGCAAAAAAAAAACATCACTCACTGATCATTACCTGTTCTCCAAAACTACTTACCCATTTGACTTGATGATGGCCGAGATTCGCATTCAAAGAAGGTGCAGGTTTGGATTCTGGGCAGGCACCACTAAGTTTCCGAAAAAGAAACTTACGTCCTTGATTGTTCATTTCAGTCCATCATTGTTCTTTTCGGTGAAGAAAAACATCGTGAACCTGTAAATTCCGAGAGCAATTCTGGATTTTATGTAGCCTCTCAACCCGGGGGTTTATGCTCTAAAAATCCTATCTCTTATCACTGAGAAGTCCTTTACCCAGCTGTGGGACGTAAATAAGCTGCTACTTATCTACCTTTTATTTATTTCACGATATATACGTTCATTAGGAACTAGGTCAAACATATCGATCCCTTGAAAATATGGTTTTCTATATTATATTAACAGTTTAGTATAAATAATATAATATAAAAGTTAACTTTAAAGCTTAAATAAGCTGTAATAGCTGCTGTAAGCTGTTTAATTTAATTCCCTATTTATAAGTTCACGGTTTCGCTATTTATATCATATTCATATTCATGTTTTAAGAAATAAGATTGTATAACACTTGCTGTTCTTTTATATCAAACAATAAATATTAAATCATTTATTAAATTTATTTTGCAAAAAGATCACGTGAAAGGTCTAAAGCTGTCTTTCTACGTGATGACTTCAAAAAGTTGGTTGTCGATAACATAGTATTCGTCATTCTTTTATATTTCTTGTTGTATTGTATCTTGTTTTTAAATATGCAGTAAGTGAATGAGAGTGCGAGTATTAGCTTCACTGACAGAGACTCTGTCCTGGAGTCCCGGCAGGCCAACTTTAGATAATTTCTAATTTATCTGAGTCTGGACTGGTAACAAAGACATACCGTGAAGCTTATAGTTTGCTTTCCTTTACGTTTCAGTGTGGATACCATAAGAGTTAAATTTTAATAAATTAGTATACTTTCACCTGAGTCTTATCATCAGGTGATATCACAGCCTAGCGTTTATCTGTGTAGATATATTTAAGTTTAGATATTTCTTTCGCAGATAGACCTTTATGTCGGAAGAAAGAGGTGAAAATGATCGGTGCAGCTTTACAAGAGCCATCAAAGGTGGTATGCGAAGTCGACGCTTTCCCCCCACCGGATACGTTCGAGTGGATACTCAACAACTCTGTCTCCATCAAGGTTGACCCTGTAAGTAGACTTCAAATTACAAAGCCGTGATTGGATTACCTTTAGGATAAACTAGGTTATATGCCCAATACTTTTACATTGTAAAACATGAAACTGTATGAAATAGATAAAATTAATGTTCTACAGAATTGTAAAGATTAAAAAATCTAAATATAATCCACAGTAACCATTTTTATCTCTTACATGTTACAAAAAATATGTTATATACCAACCTGTTCTATGCGATACAATATTATTTCTTGTCCAATTAAATACATTACATAAGATGTGTACTTTATGAAGATCAAGACTGCCTTTAAATGCATTTTATTAAAATGGATATATTAGAAGATATCCGGGATTTAAAAAGCAGAGCAACAATAGCTGGCTTCGTCCCGGTAGGCAGCTGTGTCGTTGTACTTTAAGACCCTTTTAATTATATATATATTCTTACGTACATGTGTAAATTAAATGTTTGATTCTTAAATATTTTTGACAAATCAAGTAATTTTAGACATCATTATTGTTTTAAATAGTATTATACTAGACAGTCAATTATAAAATTTATGACCAATTAACGAAAATGGAAAAATTTTATTTGAAAATATTTTAAGGAACAATGTCTATAATGATTTCATATACTATAATTAGAATAATTATAGACAACTGTCATTTAAATATGTACACCGTACCGTGTATACTTGTAACATAATTAAGTATGTAATTAGGATAATGATCGACAAGGGTGTATTATCTGGTAATATAAAAAAGAAACTTGTATAGCCTTATTTTAGGGAGAATAAGGATCAGAATCAGTGATGACCTACGGTTCTGAGACGTGGTCGCTGATGATGGGCCTCCTGCAAAAGCTCAGAATCACTCAGCGTGCGATGAAGAGGGCTATGCTTGGAGTTTGTTTACGTGATCGAATCAGAAATGAAGAGATCCGTAGAAGTCACCGACATAGTCCTACGAATCGCGAACCTGAAATGGCAATGGGCGGGGCACATCGTCTGAAGGACCGATGGACATTGTGAGCCAAAGGTGCTGGATTGGCGACCGCACACCGGGTGGCGCAGTGTAGGGAGACCCCCCACAAGGTGGACCGATGACATAAAGAGGGTCACCGGTAGCCGCTGGAGCCAAGCGGCGCAAGATCGGGTCTTGTAGACATCATTACGTGAGACCTATGTCCAGCCATTTTTTGGGTTGAGAATACTCATTTTCAAGAAGATACATGAATCAATTTTGGCTTTGGCTGTACATAACTTTAATAAATATGCCAAATCATTTACAAAGGGCAATTTAAATGTTGAAGATTAGTGAAGCAATAAATATGTTTGGAGTAGATTGCAGTTGCCAATGCCAAATATAGTACATTGTAATTTACGAAAACTATATTTAAAGGAGTAATGAGTTGTTGAAAATATAGTTTCTTGAATGTTTCTTTTGAAAACATAACATATTTAATTCCTTTCTGTAGATCAATAGATAAATATGTCGCGGAATAAAATACTACTCCTACTACTACTACTACTACTGTACGAGTAGTATTTTATTCCGCGAAATATTTATCTATAGATCTTTAATATATATTATAAGGATAAGTTATAATAATTGTGCTAAGTGACATCTCAATTAGAGATATAAACATAGATACAGAAAAGGGAAATATAGGCAACAATTTTACAATAAGAATAAAAAAAAAACTTATTAAGTATTAAGACAAAATTAGGAAATACAAACGTTGAATATTGTTTTATTGCGCGAATTTTGCTTTTAAAACCGAGGAGCTTTCGATAAGTACTTCTTATAACAATACATTTTTTGATTAGTTTTCACATTTTATGTGATTATTTTATCAAAAATATTCTTGTAGATCACGTGATAACGTCAGTGTTTAGTCAAAAAACATCGTCTCATTATTGCCTTTCTAATGAAACCAGTTTGGGGTACAATGGTTGAATGGTTTCCAAGTGTATAACGAACATAGATACAAAAAATTATGTTTTATACAGACACTAGTTGATCCTCGCAACTTTGTCTGTGTACACTTAAATGTTTAAGTTAATGTACGGCACCACCTACTTGGTAAGGTAAAAAAAGATACGTAGCAACCCATTACCGCCCCATTGCCAAGCACAGGTTTCCTCTCTCATAGAAAAGAGGGTTGTTAGGACATAGACCCACCACGCTGCTCTACTGCGGCTTGGCAAGCATAGTACATAAGTATATGCGCTAACACAAGTGCACTCTCTATTCCATCACTCTCATACTCCGGAGTGATGGCAATCCGACACAATCGGAAAAAGGTCAGATGTTGGATCGACGGCTTAACGTGCTCTCCGATGGACGGGGATGAAGCACACCACCAACTTCCCAAATATGTACAAATACTGAGAATTCCCAAACAGGGTACTCGATATCGATTTCTCATTTCGCCCGACCTGGGTCTAGAACCCATTACTACGTCTATAGCGAACAATCTTACCACTAGACCAATGAGGCATCTATTTGATGCTTATGTAACTTAGGTGGCGTAAAACTCATTACTTGACAACTTAAAAATATGGAATACTTTTTTATTATGAATTAAACATAGACCTTTTTACACTGGAAAATGTCTTTGTAGATACAAAAATCAATTTTTAATTAAATTAAACCAGCCTTATATACTAAGACGGAACAAATCCAATAAAATGAAGAAACAAAATTGATTGAGATGTTTCGGAGTTACAGTAATTTTGAATTATCTAAAAAGTTACGAAGTTCTTTGCGCACTTTAACAGGGAATCAGAAATTGTATATACAGATAATAGAAATAGAAAACATTTCAAACAAATAACATTGTCGTTATACAAACCCTTTTAACAACTTTATTTTTACGTACATCTTTGTGAATATAAAGAACACGCGAAATACGGGTCACAGACCCGAAAACATCAACCTTCCTTTGATTTATTCATCACTAAAATGAATATCGTAATACATCGACGTTGAACTCTATACGACTCAATAAAAAAGACACCGTTTATATCAAAGCACAAAGCGGAATACGCTACTCAATAATTCCTTATGCCCGAGGGTAGAATCATAGAATCTCGAAGTATTCCCAAAGTTGAGACCTTTTGTGTCTTTTAACATGAATCACGAGCGACGAGGAGTATTTTTCTCCACCTTGACTATTACTCTATCCACTTTTTATGAAAATCTCGCAGGGTAAAAATCGACTGAAACATTTTAATGTCATATTTTATGGTAGTTACTGTAATGTCTGCCCATTCGTCTAGTGCTTAGCATGTTTGACTAGAGACATGAGGTCCTGGGTTCGAGTCCTGGGTTGGGCCAATTCGAAATCGATATTGAGTTTTCTATTAAAATTTTTTCAATATTTGCCCGAGGTTGGGAAAGCAGGTTAAGCCTCGGAGAGCAGGTAAGGCCGACGGTCCTGCACCAGATCTCTCTCCGGTCGTGTCTGCCATTACGGTCGGGCTATGAGAGTGAAGGAATAGAGAGTACACTTGTGTAATATACCTGCCAATCCGCAGTGGAGCAGCGTGGTGGATCTATGCTCTAAAAACCCTCTCCTATATATGTGAGGAGGCCTGTGCCCAACAGTGGGACGTTAATGAGCTGCTACTTACCTTTTTTTACTGTATTATATTCGTCGTCGTTATCGTCTCAACTGATGAAGGTCCACTGCTGGACAAAGGTTGCTGGTTCATGTCCGGTTCGAAGGACTACTCGTTATATCTTCTCAGTGTTCGGAAAACGGGCTGTAGATATTCAGGCGCTGATTGTAAGAGTAGGCAAAGAAACCGCTATTTACTAGTTATGTGTGTCTTTCACAGTGCCAAGATAATTGTCCGTTGAAGCGTACGTTACGAAAGTTGCTAGATTTAAATGTATCCGTTATTACCATAGACTGTATTACGTTTATGAGCATATATTATGTTTTCCACAGGGCCTAATCTTTCACCGCTTTTAAGCAGCGGCTACCGGCGACCTGCCTGATCGGTAGGCTACGACGGTGACTTTAGTTTTCCTACGGATCTCCTCATTTCTGATTTGATCAAGTAGAAAAACCCTGAGCATAGCCATCGCCATTGCCCGCTTTGTGACTCTGAGTCTTTTTACTAGGCTCATAGTCAGCGGCCATGTGTCGGCACCATATGTAATCGCTGGCAACACGCACCTTTCGAAGACCAAAGTCTTTAGGCACTGAGGAATTGTGGATAAAAAGATGTCCCATAGTTTTCCAAACACTACCCATCCGAGTTGGATTCAGGAGTGTAAAAACTTATATAAACATATTTGTCCAATGCAGTCACGTGATGATCAAATCTGTTAAGCAAAATTATTCTTATAATACACACATTGACATAGTAAAAAATAAAGTCGTTTCCGCTGTCTGTTCGCTTAGATCTTTTAAAGAGATTTTAATGCAGTTTCCAACAATAGATAGAGTGATTCAAAGTGTAGGTTTATATTTATAATACATACATATTATAGTACAGAAAAGCCGAAAAAAATACAGATTTCTAATATGATGTCATAACAGAGATATTTTTGAACGCTTAAATCCTAAAAACTGGCTAAACCTGAATGTCTTCAGTATAAATGATACACTAATAAATAATTTATCTTTGAAACCTCATTAGGAATTTATGTTTGATTCTTTATAGAGGTCGTCAAAATTTGTTTCTTTTTTTATGACATCGCGAATTATTATTAAAATATAAAAAAATCCTTGATGATATTTAAAATAAACTTACCTTTTGGTGATCTTAAACGAAAAGGCCTTGATGTTTGCTAGTGCGTTATAATAACATCTTAAAGTTTTAAAAGTTGTCGCATTTTTTCTTGGCTATTAAGAAGCGGGGGGCAAAACTTTGAAAACGTAATTAATTTTCATCAAAGACTGAAAAGCTTCAATTAATGTTTAACCCTGTGGTTAGTAAAAAATTAAGAAGCTCCTTTGTCAGAATTTGTTATTTCAATATTGTCACACAATTGTTTTCATTTTCTTGGAAGAGTGCTTAGTGGATAAGCAATTTTTACCATATTCTGTCTGTTAAAACATATTCTGTAAAGTTGAAGAATATATGTTATACTTGGGTTCTTATAAGAAATTTATCTAAATTTAGTTCAAAATTAACTAAATGTAAACCGTCTTTTAAAAACAAAATATACATTTACGTTTACAAATAATATCCTATTCTATTATTTATTTTAGTCTGCTTCTTAACATAATAAGGTTGTCTGGAAGATTGCTTGTAGCAATAAGACCGCCTATGCACGCTATAATTATAGTAATAAGTATCTTAGTTTATATATCTTCTTATTATTATCTTGTGTCCAATAAAGTGTTTTTAAAATCCAGATTTTTATAATACCGACAGACATAAACATGTATTGAAAATTAGTAATTGTGTTAGTTTCTGTGTAAACGTTTTTAAATATTATTCGTAAGTCGAATATTTCAATACACGATTTCAATTATTTAAACAACTGAAAATCCAGAGATATTTCATTAATTCGAGAATAATTAGAAAATTTTGGAATTATTCGATTTTTTCGACTCGAATTCCGAATCAAATATTGATATTCGATTCGAACAATATTCGCACACCAGAATTTTATATTACAAAGATAAATTAACATAACGACTACTTTTTATATTATTGCATCAATTTGGATATAACCTCGTTTACATATAAAAACACTTGTTATCACCAATAGAAGCAATTACATGAAATTAATCTATGTTATTTGAAAAAAAATTACAATGAATCAAACATTATTGATAAATATTCCATGATATATGGATCATCATCATCATCTTATTATGGCCTCTCACTTTAATTACTTTGTGACCTTAAAGGATAAAAGGACAATCTTTATGGAAGAGCTATTGAGCTCCACGTTTTACAGATTTAAAATATCTCAGTATTGCCTCGATATATGTTAGTTTTGACGTAAAAGTCTTCATAACAAAAAGCCAAAACTCAATAGGACAACGAATGATTTGGTAAGATAGCCCTTTACAAAAAAATCACGAATCTAGTCGCTTGTCCTTGAATAATAATTTCAATTTAGTAAATTAAGTATTCGTAATTTCTATATAATAAAGCCTATGTAATTTAAGCACGTATTTACTAGCAATTATATATCACTGAAAATACTTTACAATCACAAGCAATATTAATAAATCATAACCTCCTAATTCGCCTTTTATTAAAAATATTTTAGTAAGTTGTGTTTAGTTTTCCGATTCCGTGAAAATATGGGAAAATTCGGATCGGAATCTCAATTTTGTGTTAACAAAACACACAAATTGGTATTCTGATAAATACGAAAATTCAAATCAAAAACAAAATGTTATTTTTCAAATAGGCTCAAGAAGCACTTTAGAATCATCAGTTGTCTTTTTGTTGGCAACAAATCTACCACTGATTCGCAAAAATTGATGCCGCTGCGAAGAAACCGACAAGAAACTTCTTTAATAGTTTTGTATTTCGAAACATTTCTATTGCTTAACTAATCTTCAACGCTATAGTATTCGTCTTGTAAAAGGATGTTTTTGAATTAATTTGTATCTTGTTAAACAAAGTCATAAGAAAACATTGATGAAATCGCTTAGGCCAATCGCGCCTCTCTATCGCTTGACACATATTCATGCTTTCCGTGTATACAACTAGCAGATAAGACGCTGTTAACGTCATTAAAATCAGTCCATAAACAGTTCAGATACATACACCAGTTAAGTTGTATATATATTCGTATAAGTACAAAGATTATTTAGTTTTAACTCACAACCCTAAATTTGTAAGATAAGTTATATATATGTCGGAGTAGTCTGTGGAACGCTGGTGCCATCTGTCTATCGGCGTGGGGCAGAGTCAATAAGTGGCAGTTCAGCGTCTCTCGGTAGTTCTCAGGTGACTGCCTGCCGGTGCTGTCGACTTTTGAAACTGTCGCGTTCCTAGCTATTATCGAAAATGAGTTTGTGTAAATTGATATTGGGAACATTAAGTGATTGAACATTATTATCCGAGTTAATTAATAAAGTGTTTGATTGCACCAACATTACCCATGAACGCCCACAGAATGGAAATTATGGATGCCATTAATGACGATGTCGACGGAGAACCCTACGCCACTATGTTTTCCTTCTCTCTTATTCTCCGACATATATGCAATTATTGTGGTTAACCAAAAACTTTTGCTCTGTAAAAGAGAAACAGCATTTAAAGTTATTATTTTTACCAGTTGACAAATAATAACTTTGACGTCAAAGTTGTAACGGCAAATTCAAAATATTAGAACTAAACAAAGCCACAAGCACTTTGTTTACATTCATTTAATGTATTTAAAATACAAACCTAATATATTTATGACATTATTTTATTGTTATTTCTTATAGGATCGTTTCACAGTTGATGGAGAAGAGGGAAAGTCTGTGTTAACCTTTATTCCGGTTTCTGACGTGGACTACGGGACGTTATCTTGTCGAGCTACTAATTTGGCTGGACAACAAATATCACCGTGTATTTACACGTTACTTCCAGCAACTAGACCTGATCCTCCATCCAATTGTTCAGTGTATAACCTCACTGATGATTCTTTGGATTTGACATGTCTTGCAGGTATGTACATTTAGTTATAGTTATTATTACAAACTTTCTAAGTCAATACGTCAATTACTACTTAAGGAAGAATATATATATTTAAAATAATTTTGAAATTGAAACAGTTTACGATGTTTATTACATATACAGTACTTTATAAATTTATAAATATGTAAGTCTGATTCTAAAACAATGATTAGGTTGGATGGACTTTTTTAAAAATACAATATTGTTCATTGAAATCAGTTTTATGCGTAACAATGTCGAAGAAATAACGAATTGAAATATATTTATTTTGAAAAATCACTACTAAAGTGTCTGATTTTGATTTTGAGTTTTGTATTCTTAAGAAAAGTTTCATTGGATAACGAGTATTAAAACCTCAAGTTAATAACATACAAAGTTAAATATTTAATTGTATTTAGCGTATATAATGCACTATTTCGCTTCGCAAGAATCAGGTTTAAGCATGTTGAATTGACTGCCAAATTTCACTAGTCGAAGAGTCACTTCAAGAAGAAGATATATAATATAACTTTATACCCTGAAAAACGTAACCTACTTCATTCCCTATATTGGGTTCCTTTTTTTGAATGATTAACCTTCAGAACAATGCCCTGTTAATTAAATTCACATAGAATTACAAGTACACAATTGTAAAATCACTAACAACTTTAATTCAGGTTACGAAGGCGGTCTTCAATGTACATATATAGTCGAAGTATGGGCTAATGAAGGATTAGTTACTAATTCAACTAACAAAGCGACAGTGTGGAGCCTTCGACGACTTGGTGCTAACAGACAGCTTAAAATAGTGGTCTATGCCGCCAATGCCCGAGGGAGATCAGAACATGTCGCCTTTACCGTTGAAACTGCACCAAGATTATCACCTAGAACTGGTAAGTACAAAGCAATTAGGTAAATCATTAGTGTATTTGTCAACAATGTATCAAATTTCTAATCTATCTATGTTACTTTTCAATCTTTCTTTTTACAGATAACCCATATTCCAATTCGATGCTATATTAATTATATTTGTAATCTTTCTAATAAGGCAATTCAGTCAACTAGCCCTTTTTAACGCATAATAACCATGTAATATATCCTTGTAACTTTTTAATCTAATGATTTAACCAAATAATCCTTTTTCAAATTCTACGTCACCTGATTTACGTTTACAAAGAAGCGATTTTATAAACTGGCCCTTTTAATCGCATATTAACTATAATCCTTATTCCAATTCAATACCATGTGACCAAAATTTGTAATGTTTAGTATCAAGATTTCTATTCAATAATCCTTTTTACAATTTTTAACTATGTAAACTATCTTTGTAACTTTTTAATATAGTAATTTCATCATCACTTAATTCGTGTTCTTTGTTATCAAACCTATCTTTGTAATCTTTAATCCAGCCATTAAATAAAATTATCCTTTTTAAGAAATAATAACGGTATTTCGTATCTTTGTAAACTTTAACGCTAGTGATTTGACCAGGAAAGTCACTATTTAAGCAATCTGTTCCAAAAATATTATCATCTTTGTCACCAAGCTGTAAGCTATTTCATTTAATGCGTCCAATTACAAAGAAACAGAAACTTCTTAATTTCAACCTCGGAAAGAACAAATGTTACGAATTAAGCCGATTCGCAAAGATAATAATTAATTATCGCGCTAAGAAAGGGATCCTCCTTATTCGGGATCTGCAATAATTAGCGAGAGCCATGACGTCATTAGTCAGTGTCAATTAATATGTATAGGATGGCCTCTTGCCAGATAAGAAGATACTTTGATTGATATACTGTGATAATTATAGGGCTTTAATATGTTATTCAGCGAAGGGTCGAAGTAAAAGGCCGTAACTATAAAATTTTACCGGTCCCTTGACCACATACATAAGTGCAACTGAATCTATTCACATCCATTTCACAAACAAATCAACAAACAACTTCAATATATTGAAGCGAAACTTCTTTAGGCGCATGAGGGTAAAATTTTTACGGATGAAACGCGTGATTAGCGTCACGAAGATGTGCAGCGTTTTATACTAATTCGTTTGAAGGTTAGGTAGTTTTGATATTTACAAATAACACTTGGCATTTTAATTTGCCACTCGTCATTTAATAATTCATTATACTATTCCCGGGAGGAATGTAGCTTACGTGGCCTTAAGCTACATTGCAGTCAGACCACGGGATGTGTATGTCATCGCACAGTGGCGGCACCAGACGAAGGTTCCTACGGACATCCTGGAGCCACCTTACATGTGCCGAGGAGGGCCACCGAGGGGGTTTTAGTGGGTATAATCCTACATAACCTAGCCTTTCCCCCAAGAGGCCGGGTATCTTTAGAAGATTTCCCCCCGTAAAAAAAAAAAAAAATAAAAAAATACTATTATTAATAAAATAAAAATATTTCATTAATATTGACAAAAAACACGTGGCATTTTCATTTACGATTCTTCATTTGAGATTTCAATAAATTATTTATATTGATTTTTGACTCTTTCATTTTGATGACAATTAAATTCAATAGTTGGAACATGTGAGAGAGATATTGAAAGGAGAGTGAATATGGTAAATAGTGCTCTGCACGCCATTATGAATAGCCAGATGGTGTCTCAAAGGACCAGACTTTGCAAGGAGGATTGTTGGTGCCAACACTGATGTATGGTAGTGAAGGTTGGGTATATCAGGAAAAGCACAAAAGTAAAATAA
The DNA here is from genome assembly GCA_015832385.1 of Elymnias hypermnestra. Taxonomy (NCBI): domain Eukaryota; kingdom Metazoa; phylum Arthropoda; class Insecta; order Lepidoptera; family Nymphalidae; genus Elymnias; species Elymnias hypermnestra. The sequence continues at coordinate 951,454 of JACTOM010000886.1, forward strand.
ATGCGGTAGAAATGAGAAGTATGAGTGGGTTGACATTGAGTGACATAGTAAGAAATAGTGTCATAAGAGAACGATGTGGTATAAAAGAAGATGAAGTGACTAAAATTGAGAAAGGTATGCTTATATGGTTTGGGCACGTAGAGAGAATGAATGAAAAAAGACTGACAAAAAGGATTTATGAGTCAAGAATGAATGGGAAAGCCACGTTCCTGGCCCAAATCCAGGACATTTTAAACAAGGGCCAGGTCAAGAGTACTCTAAACGACGAACTCGTATGAAACGCTAAATGAGAATGGAAAAAGCGAAGGAGATATGCAAGGATTGTGGCAAATGGAAGGATGTTGTCTCTGCCAACCTTTATGGGAATGAGGCGTGATGCTATGTATGTATGTATGTAAATTCAATAAATTCCTAAAATATCTTCATTTTCCCTCTTTCTGAGTCTCGGCAATCGAAAGTTTTTGGTTTGTATAAATACAAACAAGACTTAAAAATTAGTTTGCCAAAGAAGTTGCACTTCTAACATGTATACCTTTTACGCACGCACTTTTAATTTATTATTTATTCAAGTAGGCTAATTCTATTGAGTCGTCGTTCGTCTCTTTATTGGTAATAAATCTATTTGCAATTCGAAAATTCTAATAAATGATAAAAGTGCCAAGAAATTCTGTAGTTACTTTTTTAAATATGGTTTTTTGTAAATTTACACTGTGTAACAATAAGCTACCAATTGCTGCTGGAATTTTAATAAAATGTATCCAACCTTTTAAGAGTTCAGTTATATCACGTATAAATACATATAATAAATTTGATATCCATTATATTTTGCATGCCATCGACATAACCATCAAATTAGTATTCGATAGTTATGTCTATGACTTTTTCTACAGTGAATTACTACTCCTGTTTCTTAAGTTTAAAATTTATTTTTAAAACTTCCCTGTCACAGTGTTTAATAGCGATAACCTCCAACGGATTTTCTTTCATTTTGCTGGACTTTTTCTGACTTATTAAACTTTTATATTGAATTTTTTAAACACCAAAAAAGTTGACACTGTACTTTCTCAAGTCACACATGAAGTTGAAGATAGTAAGACTAATCATTTAATAGTAATTACTGTATTTTAAATCGTTTAATTCCAATGCATTTTAAAATAATAATATGGCAATAACAGTAACTGATATCTTATAATATTAACGTATTATCTTTGTTTTCTATCAAATTAATTTGAATTTTTTTCATATTTAATTCAATCTTCCCATATTTAAATGAAGTACTTGGGTCAGCCAGTTATAAATAAATTGTAGCCTACAGTTTGTTCGCGTTAAGAATGCAGTGAGATATCATTCTAGCCCGACTCCTGATCAATTAAAACCAATCAAATTTTTCAAATTACAAGGTCAAATTCACAGTGACCAGTTAAAATTTTCAACTGATAATCTCAAAAGTTCTTCATTCTTAAAGCGATAAAGCTGTAAGTTTTCTAATTACTTTATATATTGCTATAGAGATTCTTACGAATAGCTTTCAACTCTGCTAAAGCTTTGTATAAACATTTTTCGAAACTTCACATTACGAATTATAAAATTAACGTATGCTTTGAAGTGAAATAACAGTTAAAGCAGAACACTTACAGAATTTTACCGACCGTGAAAGTACTTCTAAAAAGTTACTCCAAAAGCAAATGCAACCGCAAAAATAAGCGACGAAACAACAGCAAATAAAACTTTTTATGTGTTTAGTTTGTTCTGAATATTACCACAGTAAAAGATGTTTGTTTCACTCGAAATATACGCCTACTTGTACGCGAAACAAAAATAGACTGTATTTTAAATATTAATTGAAATTTCTTAGTCTTTACTGTAAATATATTGAAATATGTGTTTATGATAATTGAAAATCTTAGGCACTACGTAGAGCAAAATATGTAATAGGTATAATATATTAAGTATTCTGTTATTGCTGACAGATTAGCAATCTCATTTTTTTTACCTTGTATTAATATATATTAGTAAGTAAGAAGCAGCCCATGAACGTACCACTGCTGGACACAGGCCTCCTCCCTCATATGAGAGAGGGTTTTTAGAAACTTAGTCTTTCGTAGATTTAGAAAAGCTGTTAGGCTGTTCAACCTATTTATGGATAACTGTTTGACAGATTTAAAAGAAAGTATGTATGGGTTAAGAATGAATTAATTACTCATCATATGTTTACTTTACGTTGATGATCACATTACGTTGCGTCATCCGCTAAAGAGCTATAAGAGATGGTAAATATTATGAATAAAGGTTTGGAAGGGAAAGGAATGAAAGTGAATGTAAACGAAACGAAAGTTATGTTTTTTGTAAGGGATGAATCTATGATGAATCGCAATATTGATAGATGGGGAACAAGTGGATTTTCCCAAGGTTGGGAAATTGGCGGTGTATTCCACCACTGTGCCTTGAAGCGCACTTTAAGCCGTCGGTCCTGCGCCTCATCTCTCTCCGGTCGTGTCGGATTCCCATCACATCGGATTATGAGAGTGAAGGAATAGAGAGTGCACTTGTGTACTATGCCTATCAAACCCTCTCTCATATGAATAAGGAGGCCTGTGCCCTGCTGTGGGACGTAAATAGACAGCTACTTACCTTTACCTGTTACCACGATAATATGGATTTCTGGATTATTTGTTCCGACCACAGCACATGTCATTGAGTCGTATAAAAATATCGACAAATCCTCTTGAAACACGTAAAATCCTGGTATGTCCCCGGAAATAATATTATTGTTTTAAATATGAGAATGGTTTCATATTGTTTGTCGAGGAAACGATGAAAGAAATTTTATAAAAAAGAGCGTTTGCAGAGAAATCTTGTGTCAATAATTAAATTATCGTAATATGTATGTCAAGTACATTGGATATCATTTTTTATTGCATGGTTTTTTTGTTTCAATTAAAAGATGCCCTGTATTTTACAAATTTTTTGTATTTTTATAAATTTCATATAGATATAGGCAGGAAAAAAAATTATGTAAACATGGCAAAATCTGTAATTATATAACTTTGTTAATAGAAATCAACTATGTTCAAATTTTGACTATTGGGCGACCATAAAAGAGGAAAATGGGACACCCATTTTCTTATTTTTAAATAAGTCTCCTAACAAAAATTTTCTCGAACATATTGCCTATAGAAATAAGACCTTTGCACGATAATTGGCAAATATCTTTAACTTTTAATCATAATCTATTAAATATTTTAGTTTTCAATGTTTTGTAATCTCTATTAATGTGTATATATATATAAAGTTAAACTCATTATCTATACAAATATGTATTAAATATCCCGTGGAATATTTATTTGCGTAAGAATTAATGCATAATTCCAATTCGAACGTTTATTCACAAAGCGACTACGATATTACCGTTGGATGAAAGTATAGGCGGTGCAGCCATGAAAACGGCAATTTGGCTTAAAATCAAGTGTCGATTTCGGAACTTAATCGACTTGTGATGAGAATGCTATTCTAATACTGCAATAACCTGCTTATATGCGACTGACACAAGCCATTAAGAAGTTTATTTCGTTATTGGAGTCATATTTCTCTTTTACTTTTAATAAGTATAGCTATCGAAGGTTCAGGTAACGACGTAAAATTTAGTTACAGTGTTTTTTCACAGGTGACACTACATTTTATATCTTGCCTTCTTTTAAGTGGTAGTGCAGGATAAAATTATTGCACAATGATAAGGTAGTTTGCCCTTTCTGAAAGTAAGCCTTATTGGCCATTTCTTTGGTTGATAGGTCTTTTTTTTCTAAAGAAACGGTAAAAAGCTAGTTTAAAGGGCACTCGGCTCTTATGTGAGTTTAGCTTTTTTGAAAGGTGTCCTATCCTTTTAAAGCAGCGACGGCGACGGCTGGAGAAGGTCTCTTACCTAAACCACTTCATTTAGAATTTCTAGATGAGTGTCGAGACCATGTTAAACGCTGTTTATTTGTAAAGGCCGTTTACCTAATTCTTATCAGCTGTCACTAATCGCGCGTGGTTGTTATAAATTAAGAGAGAGATTTGACATTATAACTCTCGCCTGTGTATCCCAGCTCCTTAACTCTCCTGGTTACGCTGTAAAAGACAGTAGGACTAATATCAACATGAAATTTGGAAATAGTATATTACGCATCTAGGGCCGAAAGTATGTCATCGCCACCCTCGAGACTTCTGTCATCGGATCCGAAGGCGAGGATGATAAAAAGCGGATGGCAATAATGATCAGCAGGATCGAAAGTTCGATTAAAGTGTAAACAATATGGTTGAAATAATATGAAATAAAGTTAAGTATTGAATTATTAGCGTGCATGCTTGGATTACGTAACTAAGCAATAAGTTGTTTACTTTCAAACATAAACATATTATAGCCTAATAATAAGTTTAGGTGTGCAATTAAAAACGTAATAAATCTGCTAAACTTAATAATTAAAAGGGCACGCGTACAAAGTATACATGTCAGAAGTGAAACTTCTTTGGCAAACCATTTTTTAAGTCTTGTTTGTATTTATACAAATCTAAAACTCTAGATTTCCAAGACTTAGAAGGAAGGAAAAAGGAAGATTTGTTAGGAATTTAATGACTTTAATTGTCATTAAAATATTAAAAGTTTCGAATTACTACAAATAAATTATTGCAAATCTCAAATGACGAATAATAAATAAAAATGGCACGTGTTTTTTGAATTTATAATTTAGAAAGGAGAATTTATGAAATATTTTTTTTATATTTTATGAAAAATATGTAGTATATTAAATTATTAAATGATGAGTGGCAAATTAAAATACCTTCAAACTAATCAGCACGACATCGCGCGTCAAAATATTCTTACTAATGTAAAGCAGAAATATATACAATTTTTTATGCTGATGATGTTTTGAAAATTTGAAACCTGCGCACTATATTAAGGAAAGCATTGTGGCACTTTTGCCTCTCAAAATAGCCCCAAAAGTATGAACTTTTGATACAGGCATGATGAAAAAAATATGAAAATATTACTTATTGAGCTATCGGATAGTTCGGATCTATTCATCTATTCATATTCTCTGAACATGTATTGCATTGTTGTATAAAAGTATTTTCTTTTATCACAGAAGCACAAGAAGCTTGGGAGGTGAATTGGGCGGTTGGCGGAGTACTCGGAGCGGCATTGACTGTCACAATCATTTTATGTCTAGCTCTAGTTGCGACGAGATTGAGGCCTAGATCAAGAGATTATGAAGGTACTTCACAACCCTATGTTAATTTTACAACTCGCCTACATTTACAGTCATAATTTGATTTCGACTTTGACTTATTTCGTATTGATAAGAAAACGTTGTGGTATAAAAGAAGACGTAGTGACTAAAATTGAGAAAGGTATGCTTAGATGATTTGGGCATGTAGAGAGAATGAATGAAAGGAGACTGACAAAAAGGATTTATGAGTCAAGAGTGAATGCGAAAGTTGGAAGGGGAAGACCAAGGCGAACGTTCCTGGACCAAATCCAGGACATTTTAAATAACGGCCAGGTCAAGAGTACTCTAAACCGACGAACTTGTATGAAAGNTTTTTGTTCTTAATATATGTAAATGATTTGGCGTACCATGTGAAAGACAAATGTGATATAGTCCTATTTGCTGACGACACTTCGTTGCTGTTTAAAGTAGACAGAAATGTAGATAATTATGACGATGTAAATAGTACCCTGTCACAGGTCTCACGTTGGTTTTCTGTTAATAACTTGATGTTGAACTCGGCAAAGACTAAGTGCGTTGAATTCGCGTTGCCAAATGCAAAAGAAGTCTGTAAAAATATCAAAATAAATAATAGTCCGCTAAATATAGTTAAATCTACAGTCTTCTTAGGAATAACGTTAGACTCAGGGCTTCAGTGGGGTGCCCATATTAAGACTCTGGCAAGCAAACTTAGTTCAGCTGCATTTGCTGTTAGGAAGGTGAGGCAATACACTGATGTTGAAACTGCTAAAATGGTGTATTTCGCTTATTTTCATAGCATTATGTGTTACGGCATACTGTTATGGGGGAAGGCGGCGGACATTGAAACTATCTTCATTTTACAAAAAAGAGCAATACGTGCCATATACCAATTGGGATCTCGCGTTTCATTAAGAGAAAAATTCAAAGAAATATCTATTCTCACAGTACCGTCGCAATATATATTAAATAACATTTTATACATCCGTGATAATATTCATTTATACAGCAAAAGGAGCGAAAAAAATATGGCATTACAAGTTGGGTCTTTATTTCTTGTATTGCCATATTTTAGAGTGAAAAAGGTTCAGAAGTCATTTGTCGGGTTGAGCATACGCATATTTAATAAGATACCTGAATCACTTCTGGGTTTGCCTCCACATAGTTTTAAGAAGTATGTTAAAAATGTCCTAATAAAAAAGGCATATTATAATGTGGAAGATTATTTAAGCGACAAAGATGTTTGGACATGATTCCAGTTGCATATGACGGCTAAACATTGTAACCTACAAAAAACCTATGTTAAAAGGAGTAACCGTTGAGTTTCTTGCCGGCTTCTTCTCAGCGGAATCAACTTTCCGAACCGGTGGTAGATTTGTTACCAACGGACAGACTACTGACGATTCAAAAGTGCTTTTTGAGCCTACTTGAATAAAGAATATTTTGATTTTGATTTTGATTTTGAACGTTCCTGGACCAAATCCAGGACATTTTAAATAACGGCCAGGTCAAGAGTACTCTCAACCAACGAACTTGTATGAAAGGTTTAATGAGAATGAAAGAACCAAAGGAGATATGCAAGGATCCTGGCAAGTGGAAGGATGTTGTCTCTGCCTACCCCTATGGGAATGAGTCGTGATGCTACGTATGTATGTATGTACTTATATCGTAGGATTTTTGCAATTTCTTGTGCTAAAATCATAACATTATTTATCCTAGTAAGTCTTATAAAATGTTTTTAATCGTCAAGTATGGCTGGTTCTAAAGTTGACATTATCGAAAATGTACCGGTAATATACTATTACATATATACCAGTAAAACTGGATTAAAGTCCAATTCTATATTTTAAATATTATTCAACAGTATGCTTTAGGTATTAACTTTTGCATGCTCGGGAATCGTTTGTTTTATTGCGACATATTACCGCTTGATTTCAAACTCATCTGATGGTAATTGATGAACCTAACCTAGTATGATATGGTTTTACCTATTCTGGTTTATACACAGTATATCGTAACCAGTGATCTGCTAGAAAAACGAGTATTTACACTACTGCGCCGACGAGGCCGTCGTTTCAATTGTGAAACATATGATAAAGAGGTCTGATCGGCCTAATCCCATTGATATTACAACAATTTGTTATCTACGTAAATTTATCGCCCTTATATCGACTTAACAGACAACTATTTATTTTTTAATTCGAAAAAATAACACTATTGTAGCGTATAACAGTTTGTAATAAGATATTTTATTTGCAGTGACAATGCAGTCAACTAAGAACCAGAAGGCGTCCCTACAGAAACGTTGTTCCCCCGACGAGTGCAACCCGGATCTCATTCCACTTAGTAAAGGTAATTCTATCTTTTATCTACTCATTTCTAATTTAATGTTGAATTTCAAAATACAATCTACTCATTTCTGATTTAATGTTGAATTTCAGAACCACATTTTGTAAACCTAATCAAATTAAAAAATTCTTTATTCAGGCTTTTACAGCACTCTTGAATCAAACATCATTTATTTTCACATATTATTTTTATTATGCTTATATGGATTGAACCCGTAGAGAGAATGAACGAAAAGAGTCTGACAAAAAGGAATTATGAGTCAAGGGTGAATGGAAAAGTTGGAAGGGGGAGACCAAGGCGAACTTTTTTTTTTTAAATAAGAGCCAGGTCAGGAGTAGTCTAAACTGACGAACTTTAATGAAACGAAAGGCTTAAGGTTTAATGAGAATTAAAGAAGTGAAGGAGATATGCAAGGATCGCGGCAAGTGAAACGATGTGGTCTCTACCCCTATGGGAATAAGGCGTGATGCTATGTGTTATTTGCAATGTACGCTGATCGCTGTCCAGTCGTATAGCATACCTGTTAGATTGGACTAAGAGAATGAAAGGAATAGAGAGTGCACTTGTTTACGTTACCCTAATATCCCTCTCTCCGATCAGTGAGAATGCCTTTGCCCAGTTGCGGGATGTTAACAGTCTGCCACTTACCTACTTACCTTATGGTTGATGATGATATTAGGCAACAACTTCAGCCATGTTGGCATATTTCTATATCTTGAAATTAACTCACTATATCTATTTTATGTTATTAAAAGACTCTTACAATATACATAACTAACATTCAAATATATCAATAACAGCCTCGATGGCACAGTAGTGCGAGTAATCAATTGCTGGCAGAGGTGGGAGACTTCGGCCGTGGCTCGTAACCACCTTACCAGCAACGTACCACCAACCAAAAAAACAGTGTTCCGGTAGGATGCTGTCTAGAAACCATAAGAGGAAAAATACATCTTACCAGGATAACGCGCTTTCATCTTACACTGTAGCATCACCTATCATCAGATGTGTACTCATAATATATTCATTTTTCTTATAACACAATTCAATCACATTCGCTTTCAGTACAACATTGATTGAACTACCACTTGTCCATTACGTGAAGTTTACAAAATAATACTTGCCTTTACTTGATTGTGAAAATCTATGTAACCCTAACGAATTGATTTCCATTTTATTAGGCAACAAGCCTGATTGAATTCACGGACCATTTATTTTTATAAAGCCCGAGTCTAAACGGTCCACTTGTGAAGATAAGATCATATCATTAAGTGTAATGGGAACTCAAATGAGTGTGTCCTTACATGAAAATCCCAGCGGGTTTCTTTCGCAATCATGGACATCTCATTTACTTTTGTTAAGCCTATACCTATTAAATTCTTATAAGGTTTTATAACGGAAATTAAAGCAAAGGCTACATAATACGTTGGATTTTCTTTAAAGAAAGAAGTGAAGAGAGAAAATATTATAATTCCACATTTTACGTACATCTAAGTAAGGTAAGGTACGGCAAGTAGTCCATTAACTCCTCCTCATTTATAAGAGAGAGGGTTGTTACCGCATAAACCCACCACGCTGCTCCTCTGCGGTTTGGCAAGCATAGTACAGAAGGTCACTCTCTATTCCTTCACTCTCATAGACCGATGTGACTGCAAACCGACTCGACCGGAGAGAGATCAGGCACAATAATTCCGATTCACGGGGGTGGAGCACATCGCCAATTACCCAACTTTGGCAAATATATTTTTTTATATTTAATATTAGATTACATTAATTACATTACACAATTTACATAACATTACATATTACATATTTATTACATTTGTATATCATCAACAATTATAGGCAGTGACCTCCTTGTAAGTTTTACCTGAATTAGGAGGACTCTACACAGATTAGTTGTCAGGTGTTATGACACATTAAATGTAATTAATTGAAAATCAGTGTGATATGTTAAAAAAAGACCATGCAAACATGCGTGTGTGTGTGTGTGTGTGTGCGTGTGAGTGGGCGCGTGAGTGAGAGAGTGTGTGTGAGTATGTGCGTGGGTGTGTGTGTGCCTGTGTGTAATTATATGCATGTTCTGTCAGAAATAATGTATAGCCTACTTCATGACCAACAAAAGTTTTTCAGTCTCAGTATATGACATTTTTTGTAGCCAATCTGTAACTTTATTTTTACATTCATATGTTGTTAGTGAGTAAATGTCCAATACTTTATTAATTTTATTATATAAGAGATACGACATCATTTTTAATNTGTGAGTGGGCGCGTGAGTGAGAGTGTGTGTGTGTGTATGTGTGTGGGTGTGTGTGTGCCTGTGTGTAATTATATGCATGTTCTGTCAGAAATAATGTATAGCCTATTTCATGACCAACAAAAGTTTTTCAGTCTCAGTATATGACAGTTTTTGTAGCCAATCTGTAACTTTATTTTTACATTCATATGTTGTTAGTGAGTAAATGTCCAATACTTTATTAATTTTATTATATAAGAGACACGACATCATTTTTAATTGTCTAGAACCAAAGGTTGTTTTTGTAACGATTGTGGGGATAATTGGCTTGGATTTTCTTTGATTTGCAGTCTGGGGTTCAAAGCGTATTGTTTTGTGTAATTTTATTATAATGTTACAAATGTATAGCTGTCTCACTGTCAATACATCACTGATCGAACATAATATATCAGTGGGATGTTGAAGTGACATAGGGTGCATTATTTTCAGTTAATAGCGTTGCGCTCTTTCTACTTCTAAACATCTCGTCTTTGCAGGGCCTCCCCGTACTGGTATACAATAAACAATTATTGATTGAGCCAAGGCCATATAAATGCGCTTCAGTATTTTTTTTGGCGCTACTTCTTTTAATTTTTTAAAAATCCATGTTAGTTTTCTGATTCTGCTGGCAACTAAATGTATTTGACGATACCACGTCAGATTTTCATCGAGAATGATGCCTACATATTTAGTCGATGAAACTATCAATAGTTCAACACGAACAAGACTGGCCAGCAGAATCGAGGCAATTGTGAATTTTTATTTTGAGATCTTATTTCAGTTGACCAACTTTTGTAATTGAAAATGATATATAATTAGATTTATTAATGTTTAGTACAAGTTGATTCCTCATAAGCCAGTTAGCAATATCTGCAAGACCGTCTTCACTAGATTTAAAAACTTCCTCCCAGGAATACCCAGAAAATCAAACCTCAAACCCAGGACCTCATGACTGTGGCTGAATATGTTAACCATTAGACCAATGAGGCAGGTACATACATCTAAGATAATATAATAAAATTATTCAAAAATTGAGTAATATAAAAAAAAAGTAAAAGCCCATTAAAGTTACACTGCTGGGCTTAAGCTTCCACATTTATAAGGCAGGCCTATCAAGCTGCTTCAATAAGGACTGCACACATGCATTTCAGGTTTCCATAAAGACATATTCTTCACCAAAAAGCAAATTGATAGTTTGCGCAACAATTAGACATTTCCTACCTGATAAAATGCCTAACTGAACCATAATTTTCCGAGATATATTCTGTTGTATAGCAAGTATCAGACCACTAAAGTCCCACTACTGGGTAAAGGCCACAACACTCATAGAAGTCTCTGATGTATATATAGAGTTTTCTTGCCCTGGGAAATGCCTTTAGGCACCCGGATAAAATAATTTCTCCAATCGGAAGTGTTAGACTTGCAGATAACAGAATAACCATTAAAACCCAACGGATCCTTTCTCACCCATGAGTAAAATCACTTGAGGTTCTCTTGCCATATTCCACTCTAATGACCCGGATGGCACCAACTATGAGGACCTACCACTCAATAGGGTGAAGAATGAAGCGCATGCGTGCTACTTCTGCCACCCAGCCTCCTCCGACGGCGAGGGAGGGCTTCAGCCGCTTGCTCCCTTACCCTCTTAATTGCCTTCTTCAGCGAGATGACGGTCTCATAAAAGAACGCCTCCACCCAACTTCACTAGCGAGTATTGGTGTATATGTCGCCTGCCATAGTCAAATGGGATCAGTATTTTGAGTGTAAGTTCCAAATCTTCCCACCTTTGGTAGTTAAGGTCTTAGTACGATGTGAGTAGGTGGCTTCTTAGTTTTTACTTCTTTGACTACAAGTTTTTAAAGATAAATTGATCCACATGATGCCACTATTATAATTCTTCATCCTGTAGGAATATGGTAAAATCCGTAGTTGACGTATGACGTCTTAATTGCGAAATGAGTTATCTTGATGAATTGCAAATAAAACGCGAATAATGTTGAAGTAGCCGTAATTCGTAAGTGAGAAATATTGTGAGTGAGTTTAGTAGTCTTAAACCAACTCTGCATTATTGCCTTTGCGATTTGGCTGGTTTGAGGCAGGACGGTGCTCAACAAAATAATGCAATATTCAATATTTAGTATTACTTTTACAACAGTATCTATCATTTTAATTACGCGTGACGTGAATGACGTGTAAATTTAATTATATTCCCGCCACACGAATTTTATTTACGTACGTGTTCATTATTTTGTGATGTCATTTGTTTTATTTTGATTTTAAATACTGTAGTTTTGTTATTCACTAGCCTAGTTCGTCTGTTAATGTTATTCGTCCATAAAAAATGTTATAGTGAGTCAACTTTAAAAGATGTCACTGACTGACACTGACTCTTGTTTTTAAGAGAAAAAATTCCGTCAAACATGATCGTTGTGTAACTTTAACCATTTATGTAGTACAAGCCAAGAAAGCTCATTAAGGATTATTTTAATCGCTTTTGTTTTCCTTAAAGTCTTCTTTGATAAATGGGCTATCTAACAAAACTAATTTCTCACACGAAGTGATCTCACTCATGGGTGAGGAGGGACACGCTTGATTTTACTGGGTATTTTGGTTCCTCACCAATGCCACATTACCAAGTGGAAGGATTCAGTCTTCATCAACTCAGTCAGTTAGGCATAAAGGCATTTCACAGCTAAAATAAGACCTGGCACTTCCTAATATATGCAGGGAGGATTTGGTGGATACAATCCCAATATACCCTGGCTTCTCCCCCACTTCGAGGCCGTGTATCTTAAAAAAAAGCGAGACCAATAATACGCCGTACAAGTTGTTAGTTGTTCTTTATACATAAAGTAATATTTTTGTGTTAAAAAATAATTTAGATGTAGCAGTAATGCGTTGACAATAACCTTTTAATTGCTTTAGTTGATGGCAGATAGTTATTCAGCTGAACGTGACAGTGTAACGTGTGTGTATTCCATATCCACAAAATAATATTCATAGCTTTTCTAGAGTGGTTTTCAAGAAACACAAAATATTTACGATTAGAATTAAAAAAGTAATTCTAATGTTATAGTACAGTTAAACTGTAATATAAAACAAAGAGTCATTTTTACTTCGCGCAAAGTTTTATAACCGAAAGTTACGTCATGACACAATGTGCTTAGCTTATGAATTAATTAAAAGGCGAAAATTGAACAGGCATTTGCATGAAGTGCTGCGGAAGGAACTTTTAAATTGCTCTGTGTCGTGACTCGTTATAAAGGCTGAGGTAATTATTCATTCAATGGCGTGCTCTCGGGGGTACATCGATCGGTAAATACGCTCATGAGGTAATCGTTTGCGAATCGTGTTTGGATTAATGGGTTGAGATACAGGAAAAGAATTATGTTTCTTTTTGAGTAAATATAACGGTCTTAGGGATGGAAAGGTTGTAGAAGCCCTTTGTTTGACTTTTATTAAGGCAAATTTAGAAACTTGCATCTTCTGAGTTGTCTGAGCTTAGACTGGTGGACGGAGTCTACCGTGGCTAGTTACCACTCCACCAGAAAAGACGTGTGGAAAAGCAAAATAAAACTGCATTCATTTATTTATACGAGTACTTTAATGTACACCACACTTAAAAGAGGAAAAATAAAAGTACCTAAACTAGCAACAAACATAAGGAAGAGTTGGCTGTGTTCCTGTGCGCTGCTTTGTAGAAACCATAAGAAATAATTTATGTCTCACCAGGTCGGCTCGCTTCTATCATAGACTGTATTATTACATACCATCAGGTGAGATTACAGACAAGAGTTAACCGGTTTGCATTAAAAAAAACTAGGCTCATAGCACGATGTGGTAATAGTTCAACAAAGTTAGTATTTTTAATGAAAAGAAAAAGGAAGAGGTTATCAATTCGTCTGTATATTTTTTTGAAATGTTTGTTACCTCACAACTTTCGACTGGGTGAACCGATCTTGATGATTTTTTTGTTAAATGAAAGGCGGTGCCTCCTATAGGGTCTCTTATTTTTGGTCCAGGTTTGATGATGTCATCTACGAGTCTTAAATTTGCATTAACCATGTGCGCGACAAATGGACGAATAACTCAAGATCACGCAAACACATTTCGATGATTCGTTTAATGAATTGTCGTACTTAAATATTTGATCATCATCAATAGATCTCCTCTACGACTTACAGTGAGGGTACGATTTGTAGGAGAATATCTAACTGTCTGTAATCAAATTGCAATGAAGTTACGTTTGTTGTTGCATTGCAATAATTACTTAAGGTGTATTATGTGTGAAGCGGTGGTAGCAGAGCCGAGAAGACTATTGTGTATTAGTGATGAGCTCGATTACAATATAAAGCCTGTTAAGCCATGTAAAGACTGTAGATAGTCAGGTGGCAACGTATAAGGTTGCGGGTTCGATCCCGGATGTGACGATAGCATTGTAAATTTCACTTTGTAAAGCTATTTCATTTGTACAGTGATGTTTCATATGAGCAACAATTTTAGATATATCCATATTCCGACAAATTTGTTAGTTTACTTCAGATTCACTAAACATTAAAAAAATTACAAAAAAAGAACCGGCTTCAAATTTTTTACGATATAAAGTACAGTATTCCATGTTTATTCCTCTTATTTTATATCGTATACTCGTATGTGCACATATTCTCATCAAAGGTTTGTAAGAGATCGCTTAAGCGATAAGACCACCTTTACGCACTTTTTTGCCTTAACTACGTTTTTGAAGTTACATTTGCATCATAAAAATGGTGTGCCGCAATAAAATTACATTATACTAGTAACGACTTAGGATGTATGGAATTTATTATAAAATTATATCCTCTGTCTGTCTGTTCGCGATGAAATCAAAATTAACTGAACGGATTTTCATGTGGTTGTCGCCATTAGATAGTATTTCTTGAAGTTTTGTTTAAATTGTTTGATATATAACGATAACTGTTGATAAAGCTTTAGGGGACATAGGCCTCTTGGGAGCTTTCATGGAAATCGTTGCCCAATCAGACATACTACGACAGACAAAACTTAATATTTTTTGGAACATGGCAGGCTTAATTTATGTTGCTCATACCCCCCCCCCCCCCCACATATATATACATAAGAAGCGCCGAGATAATGTTGCTATAAACATAATCTTTATAATATAATTACATCAAAAATAACAACAATTTGTTAAACAAATGAGTCATTATGCGTACATAGTCAAGATTTCTGATCCGTCGTTTTGATTAGTGAAAAATAATGTTAAAATTACATTGATTAATTGGAGCGCCATTTCGTTCTCGTTTGTCGCGATTAGATCAGTTTTATAGAGCCTCTATGGTACCTATTCAAGGATTTTGTTAAATATTTTTGATTACTATTGGTTTCTACCCATTTAACTGCTATCAAAAAAAAGTTATTAAACAACGTAGTAATTAAAGTGTAAGTGGTAGCTCGTTGACGTCGCACTATTGGGCAAAAGCCTTCTTAATGATATGAGAAAACAGCATAGACCTACACATACCCCACAATTGCTCCCGAAATATACAGGTTCCCCTAAAGTTGTTTTCTTTTTAAGGCAATCATAATTGTGAAACAAATATTAGGCACTTAAATTTTACAAAGTGAACTAAGTGGTGCCTATCCACTTATTTACTGGAGTAAGGGTTTTCAGAGCATAGATCCACCATATTGCACCGTGGTGGGTTGGTGGGGTACACATACCCCAGAGATTGCTATCGGAATATACAGGTCCCCTTAAGTTGTTTTCTATTCTATTTCATATTTTTTAGAAAGGGAACTTATTCCGTCTATCCACTTATTCACTAGGGAAAGGGTTTTCAGAGCATAAACCAAACATGCAGCTTGGCGGATTACACATAACCCGGAGATTGCTACCGAAATATACAGGTTCCCTTAAGTTGTTTTATTTTTTGGCAATTACAATTGTAAAACAAATATAAGGCAAATAGTTTTACGACGGGAACTTAGCGGTGGCTATTCACTTACTTGCTGGGTTAAGGGTTTTCAGAGCATAAACCCATCATGCTACATCGTGGCGGATTGGCGGGGTACACATAACCCAGAATTGCTCCCAATATGAACAGGTTATCTCAAATTGTTTTCTTTCTTTTTGCAATCATAATTGTAAAATAAATATTAGGCGCATAATTTCACAACGGGAACTTAGTCGTGCCTATCCACTTACTCACTGGGGATACGGTTTTCAGAGCATAGATCCACCATAATGTGCTACGGCTGGTTGGCGGAGTACACATACCTCCGAGTTGCTCCCGTGATATACCGAATCCCTTACGATACTTTCTTACTTTATTACAACTTAGTGTTGCCTATCTTACATGAGCTTTTAATAAGATAATGTGTGTCAGAATTATACATTAGGAGATATATTTGGTAACCATAGGGATTGTAACCCCTTGTCTTATTTTAGATCGGTTTGTTAGACATTTTCTATTTAACACTAACGTTTAATGAATTAATATAATCCATAGTACGTGAATAGAATTTATGGTAGCTAAGTCCGTCATGCGAATTTTACGTAAATCTACGTGATTTCATTCTGTCACCTATTTTTAACTTTTATCTCGTTACATTACCATTGTAAATCAGTAAAACAGATTCATACAATGCTTTTCAATTATAAACAATTCTATTTTTAACCATATTCGTAATATACGAGTATGTTTGTATATCTATTTTATTTTTCAATTCCTATTATTTAACATTCTTCCTATATATACCTTATTTAAATTTTCTGTCAGTATCAAGATAATTTTATTCAAAACTTTTTGTACATCTCCCAAATGTTACAGTCCATAGGCGCTCAGCAACCAAGGCTAACATGACAGCGCTCATAGCTCGCATCAGTAGTTTTACTTAATTTTATATGCATAAAACCACAATTATTTACCAGGAGTTTCCTTTAATTAATTATTTTACTCATTTAAATTAAATTAATTGTGTATTTGGGGGCGAAAATATTAAAGACAAATCTATAATACATTGCGAAGTTGCAAAGAATTTAGAATTGCGTAGAATTTAAAAGGGTAATGATGAGCGTGTAAGTTTAAGAGTCGAAATCACCTTTTCTTTATTGTCTTTCTAATGAAACCAGTCTGGTGTACACCAGTTGGATGGTTTGAATGTCTATGACGGACAAAGTTAGAAAGATTATAATATATTATGACAACAGTGAGATACACTCTTTATCACAAAAATTTGAATACTACTTTTCATACACATATAATTTACATTTTGAAGCACAATTTACTTTATGAGTTTCTTGAAAACACCGCCACCAATGATGGTAGTAATAAAAAATCCAACAAATTGAGTATAAAAGCATCCTTCATCTATATTAGGGGAAGCGGAGAACCACATTTTCGCGGTAGTAAAACAGGTTACATTTAAAGACAAATGTTCAAACTTGCCTCTTCCACACTTACTTCGTATAACACTCGAATAGCGTGATTCAAATTTATTGAACTAAACGCGGTGAACACCAAGTCTCTCGTGACGACCTTCCAAACTAAGTTTGTTAAGTATCTCCGTCCCGTGCTGCATTGTTATAAATTCAAAGAACATTCAACCTTACTTGAAAGTCTATAATTGGATTCTTGTATAACATAAATTACACTGCACACAATATCGTCTCATTTTTCAAATCAAATCGAATCAAGTCAAATATATTTATTGCAAGAGCATGTGTACAACACACACAGACAATCTACCATGGCTTGCAACATATATAACAACAAAAAATAATATCATTTTGAAATATTTTTTTCATCAACATTTATCTAAGTTACATATGAATACAGTCACATTAATAAATATACAACAGTTTATGTTGAAACGTATCGAAACAGTAGAGCTTAAAAACTGTGTATCGTACGAATTATTTTATTTATTTTGACTTACATTTAAACAGTAATCCTTAATAAAAAAAGTTTCCTTAATATAGTAATAACTTTTAGATATGAGCTATTTTTACAATTTCTGTTTACATATATAAATGTTAACTGCCTCCTTGGTCTAGTGGTTAGCATGTTCGACTACAGACATGAGGTCTTGGGTTCGAGTCCCGGATCGGGCCAACTCAAAATCGATATTGAGTTTTCTATTGAGATTTTCTCAATATTTGTGCGAAGTTAGGAAGTTGGCGGTGTGATCCACCCCTGTGCCTCGGAGAGCACGTTAAGCTGTCGGTCCTGCGCCTGATCTCTCTCCGATCGTGTCGAAACATCGGACTTTGAGAGTGAAGGAATAGAGAGTACACTTGTGTACTATGCCTGTCAATCCGCAGTGGAGCATCGTGGTCGGTCTATGATCTAAAAACCCTCGTTCCTCGGAGCGAGGAGGCCTGTGCCCAGCAGTGGGACGTTAATGGGCTGTTACTTACTTTACTTTTTTATATAAATGTTATTAATTTCGTTAGATGGTTGGGTAACATATTATAATTTTTTAAAGCCATGACGTGACAGTTTCTGTCATAAAACTTTAATAAGTTCTTGTAGAGAGTCTTAATAATTTATTTTGAAATCTAAATCCTTTAAAATGCGTCCCATCACACTAGAATATAACTAAAATATAACTAGAATATAGTATATTGTTGTATTATTATTATGTAACAGAAGCCCTATCGAATACACTATCTATGGACGACTTCTTCTACTTCTTTTATTTCCGTAATCAGGCTTAGCACAATTAAACATTTCAATAAAATATGTAGTTTCCTTGACCATAATACATTCAAAACTGAGGTACTTTATATTTCTACTACCCTTGTGAAGTTAAAATGAAATATTTATCATATAAAAACTACCTAACAGTGTTTGTTATTGGACGTATCCTAAATTCCTTGAGAGAGAAACACAAAGAGAATATTCTTTATTGTACACTACAAACAATAAAGTGAAAGTCAAAATATATTTATTCAAGAAGGCCTAACAGAGCACTTATGAATCGTCAAATATCGTTTTTTTTTCATACAATATTTAAATGGATAACTGATGATAACATTAAAGAACGACTTACAATTTAAAATTACGAGGGTTCCATCGCGCCCTGATCTGAGAAGAGCCCACAAAAATTCAGTCGGGTGTACGTTTTTTTATGTCATCATCATTACAATATATATTTTTAATTTATTCTAAATCAAGATATATATAGAGCAATTCATTCACTCCCACGGTTTTTTGTCTTCGAAATATTCCTTAAAATTATAAAATTATTTCTCTATTAGCTTTTTTTTAATGAAAGATGTAAATTTACTCATAGACTTTGTAACTTCTTCTGGGAGTTTGTTATAGAAATGTATATAGTTACGCTTGAATGACTTGTCAATTTTATGTTACCTACTAGAATTAACAGCAATTTTATTTTTATTTCTTAAGTTATATGAGGTGCATTCACCTTTTTTCGTTAAAGAGTCAATATTTTTACGAACAACAATACATGTAATAGAAAGCCATTCAATAAACAAGAATAAGAAGAAGAAATAGTAACCTAATTATAGAGTACAAAAGGCTAGAAGGCTAGGCCCAGGGTTTGATCCGACGGCTTAACGTGCTCTCCAAGGCACGGGGGTGGATCACACCGCCAACTTCCCAACTTCGGGCAAATAATGAGAAAATCCTTATAGAAAACTCAATATTGATTTTTGTTTGGCCTGACTCGGGGCTGCAACCCAGGACCTCATGGCTTTAGTCGAACATGCTAAGCACTAGACCAATGAGGCAGTGATATTTTGTTACCCAAGTAAATTTTTCAAATTTGTAATACATACTTACTTACTTTTTTGTATTCTCATAAATTACAGATAAAAGTTAACAAAGAGATTGTTAATCTGCACGAAATTATAGCGTAAAATTAAATATCCTGTTTATAGGGAAAATGTGCGGAAAATCTAGACGGCGAAATAAACTGTGAGCTTTTCTTGCCGCTCCTAAAAATCAACATTTGCTCATAATTTGATTCAGCACTGAAAAATAAACAAGTGCATCAAACTTCTTCAGTTAATACTATTAACTCGAGATGAAAGAGCACAGCGTTTCCTTCTATTCACAAACAAAGTTGCAAAGTCAGTACAGTGTATTAAGCTTTAAACCCACTTTGAACTTTTTGGGACGGTTTGTATATCANACAGCACTTATGAATCGTCAAATATCGTTTTTTTTTCATACAATATTTAAATGGATAACTGATGATAACATTAAAGAACGACTTACAATTTAAAATTACGAGGGCTCCATCGCGCCCTGATCTGAGAAGAGCCCACAAAAACTCAGTCGGGTGTACGTTTTTTTATGTCATCATCATTACAATATATATTTTTAATTTATTCTAAATCAAGATATATATAGAGCAATTCATTCACTCCCACGGTTTTTTGTCTTCGAAATATTCCTTAAAATTATAAAATTATTTCTCTATTAGCTTTCTTTTAACAGCAATTTTATTTTTATTTCTTAAGTTATATGAGGTGCAATCACCTTTTTTCGTTAAAGAGTCAATATTTTACATTCAACAATACATGAAATAGATACACACCTGAAAGCCATTCAACAAACAAGAATAAGAAAAAGAAATAGATACAATAACCTAATCATAGGGTACAAAAGGCTAGCAGGCTAGGCCTAGAGTTTGATCCGACGGCTTAACGTGCTCTCCAAGGCACGGGGGTGGATCACACCGCCAACTTCCCAACTTCGGGCAAATATTGAGAAAATCCTAATAGAAAACTCAATATTGATCTTTGTTTGGCCTGACCCGGAACTCGAACCTAGGACCTCATGTCTTTAGTCGAACATGCTAAGCACTAGACCAATGAGGCAGTGGTATTTTGTTACCCAAGTAAAATTTTCAAATATGTAATACATGTATTCTCATAAATTACAAATAAAAATTTACAGATAAAAGTAAATAAAGGGATTGTTAATCTGCACGAAATTATAGCGTAAAATTAAATGTCCTGTTTATAGGGAAAATGTGCGGAAAATCTAGACGGCGAAATAAACTGTGAGCTTTTCTTGCCGCTCCTAAAAATCAACATTTGCTCATAATTTGATTCAGCACTGAAAAATAAACAAGTGCATCAAACTTCTTCAGTTAATACTATTAACTCGAGATGAAAGAGCACAGCGTTTCCTTCTATTCACAAACAAAGTTGCAAAGTCAGTACAGTGTATTAAGCTTTAAACCCACTTTGAACTTTTTGGGACGGTTTGTATATCACAAATGTTTTCATAAATTCAAGTTACTCGATGGCTCCGAACCGCAAAGAACTAATATAGAGAAATTAAAGTGAAATCCTAAGCCAAGTAGCACAAACTTTTAAGTTCGTCATAAAGAAATAGTGTGAGTGTGTTAAACTTAATATATGACAAAACTATAACAATTAACATTAAGACGCAGTTCAACTTTAAAAACATACATTTAAACTAATTTAGTATAAAACTGTTACTGGTAATTGTTACTGGTATTGGGATTTTACGTATTTTTTTGGAAAATATCTGCCTGCTTCTTTTGTGATAGTTTTGTTAAGTTTCTTTTGAAATAAAGTCCTCGATGTGATACATTATTAGAGAGCTTATAAAACAAAACGTTTTATTTATATTTAAAGTATTTTAGAGAATAGTTATCTTAAGATAATTTTGAAATAATATCGTCTTTCGTCAAGCATTTTTAAATTTGAACTGATAATTTTAATTAAGAAGCAAAATAGATTTGATATGATATTTTCTTAATAACGTCTCATTTTTAACTTCTTATGAGAATATATAATAAACTCCCACAAGACGTTCTCAAGATATCAATTAATCAATTCAAAGTCTTTGTTAAAAGAAAGTTGATAGAAAAATCGTATTATAATTAACAAGAGTACTTAGACGATAGAAACGCCTGGGAATGAACGAATTGCTCTAATTTTATTTAAAATATAGTAACTTAATATGATATTGTAATGATGATGGTAACAAAAAAAATACTCGACTGACTTTTTTGTGGGTTCTTCTCGGATCAGGGTGCGAAGGAACGCTCGTAACTTTATATTTTAAACCGTTCTTGAGTACCATCATCAGGCGTATATTAGAATCAGAGTGTGGACAAATATAATTTGACGATTCAAAAGTGCTCTAATATGCCTACTTGAATAAAGATATTTTGATTTGATTTGATTTGAGAAAAACTAAAGAACATAACTCAAAAATGGTATAATTTTGCATAATAAATATCGCAAATAGTCATTTGTACCCTTCATAATAGGAATACGTTTAATTACCAATAACTTTGTACATATCTCTTTCCTGAAGTCGACTAAAGCCGATTTTACTAGAAAGAGCTTCACATAGCCGAGCGTGATGGCTGAATCACTTTCAATAACCACAAATTAAAGAAAATTTTACTTAAAAATATTTTTTTCTATTAATTACAGTGATTATTGTTAGAATACTATAATTTAACACAAAGCTTTCCGTTCTCGTTCCTTGCACAATGGGGTGGAGTGTTAATTCAATTTATCGTGAAACCAAACAAAAAGTATACCAAACTTCTTCAGCTAATGGATGAAAGAGAGCAGCAGTTTGTTCAGTTAATAAGCAAAGTTCTAAAACTAGCGACAGTGCCATATAACAATGGAATTGGCTTTAAAATTCTAGTGCAATCTGTCTAACAACATCTGCGACGCACGAGGTTTATTGCGCGCGTTTGTTGCACAAATGCGTTTTTGAAATTTCAACGTTTCTAACACTATGACGGATTTATTTATAGTGAGTTTAATTTTGTCGACTGACAAATGTGATTTTAAACCTATACGAATATGTATGAAACTAAAATATAAATGATTTGTTTCTTACAGTTCAAATGTTTTGCCTCAATTTGTTACAATATTAATGTTGGTAGCATTGTATTTGGTAATGTCGTGAAGGCCCCAACTTAATACAGTTGAGGAGGTAGTACAGTAGTTGGTACACTATAAAACATACTATACTTGTAGTATTCAAATAAGGTAAGGTAGCAGCCCATTAACGTCCCACTACTGGGCACAGGCCTCCTCATTCATATGAGAGAGGGTTTTTAGAGCATAGACCCACCACGCTGCTCCACTGCGGATTGGCAGGCATAGTACACAAGTGCACTCTCATAGGCCTATGTGACAGTTTCGGGCAAATATTGAGAAAATCATACTAGAAACCTCAATATCGATTTTTGAATTGGCCCGAACCGGAATTTGAACCCAGTACCCTAATGTCTATAGTCGAACATGCTAACCATTAGACCAATGAGGCAGTCAGCACTCCTGTATTTCATAAATATTGAAAGCTTATATATGTATATACTCTATACTTACCGATACACACACAAACACTCGCACACACACAACACTCGGACATACGCATACAAGAACAAACTCACTTTGGATACGCACACATGCATACCGTATATTAAATTTCAAGTTCTGTAAGTGTGATTTCTTTTAATATTCTTTTTACTTTTTTTTTGTTTATTTTCTAGTTAAAATCATATTTTTTATGGCTAAAGTAGGGGTGGACAATGGGTCTTAAGATACCGTAAAATCTGGCTCAGGTGCCAGGGTCTCTTACAATTTTTGAATCAACTGTATACCAAAATGATATGATGATGATGATTTGACACATAATACAAAGGCTTTTGGTCTAGTGGTCAGCATGTTTCGACGGCCTCGCTGGCGCAGTGGTGCGAGTATTCGTTTTCCTAGCGGAGGTCCCGAGTTCAATCCCCGGTGGGAAGAATTTAGGAAATTGTATTTTCAGCTCTTGCATTGTATCTGTCAGCAATAATAAAAAAAAATGTTCAGTTACAAACATGTGATCCTGGGTTCCAGTTCTAGGTCACGCGAATTAAAAATTTATATTGAGTTTTCTAATTAAAATCTTCAATATTTAGCCGGAATTGAGAAGTAGGCGGTGTGTTCCAAACCCGTGCCTCTTAGAGCACGTCAAGCCGTCGATCCAGCGACTGATCTCTCTCCAGTCGTGTGAAATTCCTTTTAATAAGACTACATCGAAGTTTGAGAGTGAAGGAAAAGTCAGTGGAGCACTGTGGCTGGTCTATGCTCTAAAAACCCTCTCTCCTAAAAATGAGGATACTTGTGCCCAGCAGTGCGACATTAATTGGCTGCTACTTATTACTTTGCAAGAAATATTTAATTATCTATGAAGATTTTAATTGTCCAGTAATTCCGGCCTAGCATTGATATTTATTGAATAAGAGTAATTAAAAAAACTTAAACGATTGTGTATGTGTATAGCCCTCTTTATGTCTTTGCCTTTTAAAATAGCATTGCATACAGCATACAGGGTAACTTTTCCTTGATATCCTGGGGTTACATGTCATTCCTTGGTCGAAGGAGACCAATTACGAGGTGCAGCTAGTAACTGATTATAGCTGCAATATACAACAAAATTTTAACAACTTACTTTTGTTTTTGACAGGTATAGATTGTCCACCGGACCCACCTGAGTATTCAGCGGTAGTAGCAAAATCTGAAACGAAAAATTCAACCAGCGCTCACAGTTTGGCACGACCTCAATCACCACCGACATCACCAGTGTCGTCCAACACGCAAAACGACTTAACGGTATGAAAGCCTAAATATTTTTTTTATTTAATAAATATGGTTACGCTTTGTAGTCCTTAATTTATCTATTATATTTACATTTAACGAGATGAAGTTCGAACTAGCTAACCCGATAAGGATGTTTTTTTTTCATTATACATTTTTTTTTGTTTAATAAATTATGGTGTTGCTACCACTGCTGTTTATGTTATAGTTTACACCTAGCTTTAATTATTATTAATTTTCTTCTCTTCTTAAGATCTTAATCTTATTTTTCTTTATTTCTGTCTATCTCTGTATTCTTTCTTTAACACATAATGTACATCTACCAACGACTTTTCAAACATAATAAGGGTTGGCTGGTAGATAAAGCTTTGTAGCTTTAAGCCCGCCGTTTGCACTCTGTGCAATAAAGTTTATAAATAATTAAATAAATAAATAAATTTGTTCCGACTTAGGACACACGACAAGTTGTATTTTAGTTTATATTAAAAAAAAGATTGCAACCGTTTGAAACGTAGTCAATTGGCGATTTCTCGACATGACTTGGTATGTGAGCTCGGTTACTTACGAAGATAATAAGATTTATTATATTAACTATATTTATGATATTATATTAACTAAGGCATGCTGGTTGTTAGGATAATAGGGAACACTATTATAATAATTATTATGTCTATAATTATATGAGTAACAACGCGAATTGATTTTACTGAGAAAACGAATATAACCGGACCGTGATTTCAACATGTGGTTGTGTTAACTACCTGCAACAAGATATGTGTCCCATGTGGCAGTCCCTATAGGGCAAATGAGGTGTTTGAGATACGGCAACGACGCCTACGCATTGCTACGTATATAAAAATGAAATGTCCGGATCTGTCCGTCCGTTGATAATTATTTTACAAAAGTTATTACATATGTAGCTCGTAATATATATTCTAGTATTTTTATATAATATAATATTTTTGATTAAGTATACTACTTACTTATTTATAAAACTATTTGACAATGTGAAAGCGTATAAATACAAATAAATGCAGTGTTGCTACTACATATAATGGAAAGGACGGAGTGGACGGGTTAGCTGCATATTTCATAAATATTTCTGGGGTATACGTGTAGCTTGTCAACGCGCATAAAAGCGGCGTGGTGGTAATATGCTCTAAAAACCCACTTTACTATATTCTGCTCATTGGTCTCATTGTCTTTCTATTGTCTCTCTACCTCATTGGTCTAGTGGTTAACATGTTCGACTACAGACATGAGGTCCTGGGTTCGAGTCCCGGGTCGGGCCAATTCAACAATTTTCTCAATATTTGCCCGAAGTTGGGAAGATGGCAGTGTGCTCCATCCCCGGGTCTCGGATTGCACGTTAAGCTGTCGGTAATGGGCTACTACTTACTTACTATATTTGAGGAGGCCTGTACCCAGCAGTGGGTGGTTTAATAAGCTACTACTTGTTTAGCCTATTTATCAGCATGCATATATTACTTGTTAACAAAATAATTTACTGTTAAACATTTCGTGACGCTCACACGTCTCAGCCACGTACAGAACAAGAATTTCTGCAAATTCCCGACGCTGTTAAGGAAAACAAGCATATATACACCCCTTGACTCGCGTACACGCTGTTCTGCATGTTCAGTTAACAACACGTAATTTATTCTGATTGAAAGAGTGTCTATGTTTGTTGCCTTGCAAGTGTTATTTTGTATTCGATTAATGTATTAACTACTAGAAGTTCAAACCGATTGTTGTTTCTAATTACATCGTAAAAGGTTTGGTATGAATTGGTGGTGAATTAATTATCAATGAACAAACTTGTATTGATGGTAAGCGACATACTTTGATGATGGAAACGCCATAAACGGCAAGAGGTAATTTATCTGATTCGGTTTCTACCTAGCCATAGCCGAAGCCTTCTATCTATCCACTTATTAAGTTGTCATCGAGACAAGCCAGTTCTTCAAAATGATTTTTTTACACTTACCCTTGAACATTAGCAATTAAATTATAAAAGGATAATGGCCTCTTGGCGCAGTAATGCGAATACTCGCTTTGCCAGCAGAGGTCCCCGGTAGGAAAAATTTAGGAATTGCTTCTT
This sequence comes from Elymnias hypermnestra, assembly GCA_015832385.1. Taxonomy (NCBI): domain Eukaryota; kingdom Metazoa; phylum Arthropoda; class Insecta; order Lepidoptera; family Nymphalidae; genus Elymnias; species Elymnias hypermnestra. The sequence goes on from JACTOM010000886.1 coordinate 978,024, forward strand.
CTAATTTGAGTCTCGACTGATGGCAGCCTTCTGCTGTGGCTAATTACCATCCTTTCAGCAACTACCTTGCTGCCAATTAAGATATTTGTTTTCCGGTACGACGCTGTGTAGAAACCACGTGAGGTACATTGCCTCTTAACAGATTAGCACACTTTCGTTTTAGACAATGTCATCACCTGCCATTTGATTTGAACAAATTTAAGCGCCAACCTGATAGAAATAAAAGAAATAATATTAATGTAAAAGTATAATATAAAATACAAAAATATTTTGAGATACATCTCTTTATAGCCTTTGAAACTCACTCACTCATTAAGTCGTCACAAGGTCTTTAATATTATTCGGATATACTTAAATTTTCAGAAAATGGGTCGTTTAGGAATGTAAATGATCACTACTACTGAATTATAATTATAGCGAGGTCAAGCTTTTTGGACGATAGCTTTATGTAAGCAGCTACTGGTTTTATGGCTATAAATGTTTATATTAATACAGTTACCGTCTTGTTAAAATAGTAGTTAATTAAATTATGCAATGTTGAAAATAAAAGGGGAGTCTTATACCGCTAATTTATGCAACGAGTTACTTGGTGAAAAACTAAGAATTCAAGTCACAGTTTCAGCAAAAACAAGCAAAACTTGACTCGCGTTTATTTTACTTCGCGAGTTTAGTTAGCAACAAGCAATTTGAATGTGTTGCAATGCTGATGCAGCATTAATACGAGCTATACTAGTTTCTGGCCTTATTTTATGTTAGGAAATGTACAATATTAATGCATTTTGTAGAGTATGACGCTTGATGTGGACAAGCCTTCTTTTAAATCTGACTCCCTTTTCAAATTCAAAATTCTTTATTACTATCTAATGCCAAATGAGGCGTGCAACACAAGGGATTACAATTAAAACTTAAAAATAAATTTATAACTTGAATGCAAAATAAAATACTTAAAAGTACAATATATAAATGTGTACATAATCAATTAAAACTTATAATAAAAATTACGTTTTAATAACTTATGAAACTTAATTTGAAAAAAAAACATTTATATTGAAAAATTTGTTAGAAATTTAGGAATTTATGCAATTTTATTTATTTGTGTTATGGAATTCAGCCATAAGTAAGATACTATTTATACCATAAGATTTACTGGCACAATGGGTCACGATTGTGGGACTTGATTATGATGGGTTTCCTTAAAAGGTTACCATCAAATCTACACAAGCTTAAGTCACCTTCGTGATATCTTGGATAAATCTGAAATTATTTTAGAACTCTTTGCTTTATGATAGGAAGAGTCAGCAGCATATTTACCCTTTCTCACAAGCATCATCTCAATTAAGATGACTGCCACGCAAAAGTTGTTGCTCGTTAAAATTCCGATCCAATCGTCTATAATGTCCTATATTTCAAATAAATGACTAATTATTCAACTATTACATAAACGACTTATAAAAATTTTGCAATTTGACACTTTTCGCAAAGGTATATGGTAGAGGTATATAATATATATGAATTTTCCATATTCCCAGGGGTTTGGGAACTACGCGGATGTTAGGCGGGGAACAGCTGATAAAAAGAAAAGTATTTCCAGTCTCAATCTCTTGCTTGGCGGGATGTCTTTGCTGGTAGAGTGTTACCACTCTAGCCACAACCGAAGCCACAACTCAAAAATTCAATTTCCAAAGTTAGCGCAGTTAGAGATTAAACCCGTCCTGGGTTTGATCCTCGGTTACTAGCCCCGTCTGCCTACAAAGCAAAAATTCGTACCTCTCCACCAGTGAAGTATTTAATTCACTTTCTTTGTTTATTTCCTTTGATACTTTGTTTACTGTCCAAGAAAAACGGAGTGTTCTGCCACAGGGGTTTACATCATCTCTTAAGAGAACTTTTTTATATGTTAAAACACTTTAGTTGACCTCATTGGTCGGTTATAATGTTCAACTACAGACATTCGAAAATGTTCATTGAGTTTTCTATTCAGATTTTCTCAATATTTTTCCGAAGATATAAAGTTGGTAGTGTGGTCCACCCCCGTGCCTCAGATAGCACGTTAAACCTGCGCCTGATCTCTTTTCAGTAGTGTCAGATTGTCGTCCCATCGGCTTACAAAGGCTTTTTTTTGCTGATAGATTAGCGCTTGACTGTGATCTTACCTGATGGTAAATGTTGATACAGTCTAAGATGGAAGCGCGCTAATCTGGGTAGGAGGCGATATACCCCTTACGGTTTCTACACAGCATTGAACCAGAACACAAATCTCTTTGTTTGGTGGTACGTTTTTGCTGGTAGGGTGGTAATTAGCCACGGCTGAATCCTCCCACCAGTCCAAACTCTGACAAATTATGGAATAGAGAGTGCACTTGTGTTAGCTCATACACTTGTGTATTATTCTTGCTAAACCGCAGGAAAGCAGCTATGTGGGTCTATGGACTAAAAATCCTCTGTCCCATAAGTGAGAAGGCCTGGGCCTAGCAGTGAAGAGTTAATGGGTTACTTGCTTTACCCTTTTTAATACAAAATGTTTATTTCAGAACGATCGCAACACCGTAAATGGAACTCTGAGGTCGCATCGAGAGGTCGTAACCACTCGCACCCCGCTGTTGGCATCGCATCAAGAAAGTTGTGTTTAACATTTTAGTGTCCATAAGGTTTGACTCACATTGCGACTTAAAAAACGACTGTTTTGCTTAAATATATTCACAATGTTTTCTTTACAAGTTTAAAAAATAAAGCTCAAGTAAATCTTTTCACACTAAAACCCTTGCTTAAATTTCCTTAAGAAATCTAAAACCAAAATTTAAATTTCGTAACTTGATTACTTAGTATAAAATGAAGTCGCTTCCACTGTCTGTTTACCTCGATCTTGTTAACTATTCAACGGATTTTAATTCACTTTTCAGCAATATATAAAAGCCGAAGAATTCAATGATTAGTATGATGTCGTAACAAACATATTTTTAAGCGTTTAAATAACAAACACTGTGAAAACCTTACGAAATAGATCAAATTAATGTCCTACAAAATTGTATACCTTAAAAAAGGTCGCTGATATGTCCACCGTGGTATATATCCATCTCTAAAGGATAACCTACAATAACCATTTTTATCTTTTACAATTTACGAAATATACGTGTTATTTAATAAGATTTTTATACAATATATTAATATTCCTTATCAATTTGAATAGTTGAAAAATGTTGTGTATTTCATGTAGATCAAAACTGTCCTTAACGGCATTTCAATACAATGGATATCTTAGAAGATATTAGGGATTTAAAGAGCGGTCGGTAGGCTTCGTTCGTCAGTTACGAGGGATAAATAAGGAAGGTGTGAACTAATAAAACGTTTTTTTACAGTCGCAATGTTAAACTTTAGATATTAATAATATAAATTGTAAATTCAAATGGATTGTACATAACATTGATAACTTAGCTGAAAGCTAAATACGATATAAGAGTTTTTATATATAAGAATAAATTAGCGTATTCTTCAATAGTTGTACATCGATTCTATGAATACAATTTTTAATCTATCATTTCTTTTCGAAACTATGTAAATTTGACCAATTTGTAAAATATAATGGAGTATTAATATACTAATAAAGCAAACTAAATATTTTGTTTTATTTCCTCTTCTAGATAAGTGAAAATAACATTAACTCTTTAAGGTATATCAATTTTCAATACTGAGCAAGTAAATATTGAAATAAGGAGAAAATATTTATTTTCATTCTATAGTTTGTTTGAGTAAACGTTTAATGTCAACTCTTTGAGACGTAATAAATAAACGTTGTCCTTTGATATAAACAAAATATTTAGTAGTGAAATTCCAGTGTCTATTTATTTTGCACGTAGATATAAAATTTTTAAATTATATCATTTTGAATATATAATCTGATATGAATTTCCTGTGTTTCTGAATGTTCCCGAGTTCGTATCCCGGATGGAGCAAAATAAAAATCTCTCTCTAACTCTCTCCACCCCTTGCTTAGTAGAACACGCTAAGCAGCCGGTCCTTGCCTGATCTCTCTCCGGTCGTATTGGATTGTCGTCCCATTGGACCATGAGAGTTCTGGAATAGAAAGTGCATTTGTTAACATACTATATATGTCAACCCTAAATGGAAAATGGAAAATACTTGTACATAAAGAATGCCATGGCAAAACCCATTATGGTCTAGTGGTGAGTCGCGTGAGTTCTTGTTTAGATAAGACTAGGGCAGATAGGAAAAGCAATGGGATAGAACGGATATTTCACTAATTTTCATAGCATTGTGTCTTACGGCATACTGTTATGGGGTAAGGTGGCTGACATTGAAACTATACTTATTTTACAAAAAGAGCTACACGTGATATATATCAATTACGATCTCATGCTTCTTAAGAGATAAATTCAAAGAAACATCAATTCTTACATTACCGTTGCAATATTGATTAAATAATATCATAAGAAAGCGAAATAGACAATTTTAATACAATAACAAACTTGTAATCTCATATTTTAGAGTGTAGAAGGTTCAGTAATCATTTGTCAGGTTGAGCATACGCATTTTTAATAAGAAACCTCAATTAGTTTTAGATTTGCTTCCAGATAATTTTCTGAAATATGTGAAAAACATCCTTTTACAAAGGGCATATTATAATGTTGAAGATTATTTAAGCGATAGATCTTTGGATGTGATTCCAGTTGCTCACAGAAGCAATACACAATGTAAATGTAACATACAGGGTAGGCAGAGACAACGGCCTTCCAATTACCACGATCCTTACATATCTTCTTCACTTCTTTCATTCCCATTAAACCTTTTATACAAGTTCGTCGGTTCAGAGTACTCTTGACCTGGCCTTTAATTCAAATTTGGTCCAGGAACGTTCGCCTTGGTCTTCCCCTTCCAACTTTCCCATTCACTCTTGACTTATGAATCATTTTTGTCAGTGTCCTTTCATTCATTTACTCTACGTGCCCAAAACATCTAAGTATACCTGTCTCAATTTAAGTCACTAAATCTTCTTTAATTTCAATACGTTTAACGTTCATTTTATTATAGTATTTTATAATATACAAAGATTAACGCGAAATATTCGGATAAATTTATAAACCGATGATTTATTTCTTTTCTTTATATATAGCTGTTATGTGCGTGTATATATTGCTGAACTATCTTTACACTGCTGAACTGATTTTGTAAAAAAAATCAGTATCTTCGAGGGGTTTGGAGAATAGTTGACATTTATAATTCAAACGGGATCTTCAAACGGGCTAGTGTAATATAAATAAATATATACTGGTTGTAAGATCACATAAAACACGAGCTAAAGTCGTGCAACTTGTAAATAAATAGGTAGAAAAATTAATATAATAATAAGACGATATTACATCATTAATTGTCTAACTTTGCTTTAAAAAATATGTGTTTAATGTATATCAAAAATATTTAACTTTTTGTAAAAGTGTTTCTTTTCTATGACATAATGACACAAATATTTACATTTTTCTTTAGCGTAACTGTACAAATACTTAATATGGAAATCCAAATTAGTATTCTCAATGAGCACTTATTCCAGCGTTTTTACTTTATATAAAAATAAAACTATTCGAATATAATGAAAAATGTAGACAAACATTTGCGAGCGGAAATTTGTTTTAATTTTCAGTCTTATTTCCTCATTTCCGACCTATTAAAAGCGAATTAAAATTCTCCTTCCTACTACGGGATAAAAAGTTTTTTTTACTTATGTATGTGGCACAAAAGTGCTCCGTTCTCTCCCGGTTAGATTCGACTATGCAACGAATTCTTTATCGGAATGTCAATTGGAGTTATAATTAAAACACAAAACTATAGTAAAATTTTTAATTATTAATTGAAAGGTTGAACTTTTGATCCCAATGTAAAATTTATATGTACCACGGGAGAAAAGTAGGGTATTGACTCCCGCGAAAATCGCAGAACGAGATGCCATATTTTTCTCGTCTGGTGCGATATATACAAGAGTATACGTGGATTTGAACTTATTTTATTTGTAAAGCAAATATTTTTGTTTAAAAAAAAAAAGGAAAGTAATAAATCAAATTTGTTTTAGGCAGTGAAAAGCCCGAGTTAATTTCCGGTTGAATCAAGATAAAAAAACGTTATTTTGTTAAACAGCACGATTTTAGAACCCTGTAAATAATAAAACGAAATTACAAGATAAAATAAAAGGTAACATATATAAGACACTAAATATATAGGAGGGATATACCGGATTCCTTATCTACTCATTATTTTTTTTATTATATGACTTACAGGTTGGCGCTTAATCTTAACTGAAACAGTTTAAGATTGTAAGACTTTATAAGAGGTATTTTTTTTAGATTTATGTTTATGTTTAGATTACCAGATTTATGTTTAGTTCGCTGTACATACGAAGTATTGCAACAGTCTTGAAGTCTACGTATAAGAAATTACAGTTGTTGAAGTGAAACTTCTTTAGGCGCATGAGGGTAAAATTTTTACGAGTGAAACGAGTGATTAGGGTGACGAAGTTGGTTTTGATATTTGCAAATGAAATGTGGAATTTGCCATTCGTCATTTAATAATCAATTCTCTTTTTTAAATTGAAATACAAACTTTGATTAATAATATCTAATATTGACAAAAAAAAACACGGGGTTTTTTTATTCGTCATTTGAGATTTCAATAAATTATTTGTAATAATTTTACCATTAAATTGACCATTACTATCGTAACATATCTTTCTTTTCCTCCCTCTCTGTCTCGGAAATCTCAAGTTTTAGATCTGTATAAATATATAGAAGACTTGCAAATTAGTTTGCCAAAGAAGTTTCACTTCTGACATGCGTATTTTGCACGCACGGACTTTTTTCTTATTTCCGTACCAGCTAACTTACTATTCTGATGGACTATAACCTGTTCATACCAGTAATTTCTTTGTAGATTTTAAGAGTGCGAGTACACTCTTTGATTTTAGTGGTCCTGGATCCGATTCCTTGTAGGGAAAATTTAGGAAATTGCATTTTCTACTTTGTCTAAGTTTGGATTGGTAAGAGTCTGCCGTAGCTAATTACCACCCTACCAGCAAATACGTACCGCCAAGCGAGAGATCTGTATTTAAGTATGATTCTGTGTAGAAACCATAATAGGTAAATCACCTCTTACCAGATTAGCGCGCTTCCATCTTAGATTGTATCATCACTTACCATAAGGTGTGATCAAAGTCAAGCGCTAACCCATCACCAAAATAGAATATTCCATACAAGTTTTTCACATTATAGACTTAATGAAGCTGTCCTTGGATTTTTTAGTTATAATAAACAGATACGTAAGTTTTAAAACTAACTCTTAGTTTTCTAAGGCGAGATCTAGAAAAATTCAATTGATGTAATAAAATCACGTTATATCTAACCTTGAACAGAAAATATAAAGCTTTACACATAATTGTTTGTGTAACGATAACAATAAAATTGTAAAACGATTTGCAAAGAATGTAATTTTATATGTATCTTCATTAAAGTGACTCGAAAAATTGTTTTTCTTTTTATTGCTAACAATAAACTACCCTATGTTTTTTACACTTAGAGGAATATATCCGTAGCTATATCAATAGATTGTCTAAATAAACATCGCAACAGTATAAAGACAACATACTACTATAATTATTGATATCACTAATAGAATAGTTACTCTGTTTGTTTGTTTTTCACGCATACTTACTTACTTACCTATTACATAATCAGTGAATTTCACTACGGATATAGACGTTACCTTTGAAATATTCATAGGTTATATTTTGACGCGAAACCTATCTGGAAGAGGTAAATTTGGAATGAAACTTGATATGATAATCCGTAATTTTTTAAAGTAAAGCACTATAAATAAAAATTTTAACAAAAAAGATTGCCTTGAAAACAAACTGTTCCAAATGTATTAATATGCTCTAAAAAGTAAAAAATAATTTCGTAGTCTTTTTTAGAGTTCTTCGTATTCTTATATTCGGAGTCGGCGTCAACAAAGGCAGGTGAGTCCCGCGTGTCCACTTGGCACCTCCGGCGCCACTCCCACCTATAGCTAGCTTGTATATGTAGGTACCTTGGCTGACACCAACTCCAAATATATACCTTATAAACATTGCAATGCAACGACCAACGTAAGCTCATTGCTATTTGATTACATGCACTTATATATTCTGCCAAAAATCGCACCTTTACTTTAAGGCGATGAGGAGTTCCATTGATCATCACATTTAATTACGACAATCACTTGACCATACCGAGCTTACGGTAGATGATTCAAATATCCGGAGATGGTATAAAATATTCTGCCAAGTATCGTTAATTTGCTCCTAAGAAATGAAGAGTTCCGTTACTTTGTCATGGATCCCGTGATAAAAACCAAACTACACTATCATGAAACAACCTTTAAAGTATATCCTTTCCAATAAAATAAGAATCATCGAAATCGGTTGGAGTCATCTTGAGTTATTCTTCCATTTGTCGAGCGCATGCATAATGCAAATTTAAGACTTATCCGGTTTTCTCACGGGTGCCATCATTAGAACTGGATTTAAAAAATGGGACCCTACGATAAGCACCACCTTTCATATAAAAAAATTCGTCAAGATTGGTTCACATACAGACGAATTGATAACCTCCTTCTTTTTTTGAAGTCGGTTAATAAAAATGAATAACACGAACATATTTAAAAATATATTATTTACGGGTATATACCACAACTATACCTGTTTCAAGAAGATTTTTTAATACTTATGTCTCAATTGGATTAAAATATCGAACAATCATCTTAAAAACATAATCGCGGTATGGATCCGTAAATAATATATTTAAATATGTCCATAATCCACGAAAGTTACAGTTTAAAATATTTGAATAAAGGAAATAATACCAACAGATAAAAACGGACAGGTTTTACGAATGCTCTTATATTATATCGTCTGTAATAGTGAAGGAACTAAAATAGAGAATAATATTTTACATGACGATTTGTCATTTATTTTGCCTCTCCAAAGAGAAGAGACCTTACTTTGCAGAGCATAATTGATGTAATGCTCATCAGCGAATTTGGATGGAGGGTGGTTGCCTTCTTTTCCGAGACCGTTATCTCGCTAAAGGAGGCTAATGAGATGCAAAGGGAGGATGCTGCTGATGCCCTTCCTCTCCGTCGAAGGAAGCTGGGTGGCAATATAAGCTGGTGGCTCCACTATTCCGCTCAATAAACTGTAGACTGTTATAGTCGGCATCATCCAGGTCACTAGAGTGGGAAATGAGACCCTCTAGTGATCTCATTCAAGGATGACGAGTTATGCGCTGGGTTTTAGTGGATATTTTGGTTTCAGCTCGTTCCATTCTCCCGGATTGCAGAGTTTCTTCTTCTTCTTCCGGGGTGTGTAAAAGCATTTTCCAGCGATTAAATAAAAATAAAAAAAGAAGGAGCACACCAGCAAGAACCAACAACTTTTACATTTTTTACATATATATTGATTTAAAGGAATATGAAACTGGGTTTAACTCCAAGATCCGATGACATAGATCCTCATTAACTGTGTTCCTGTTTAATGAATCACACATGATACACCATTCAATTTTTTATTAACTTTTCCTAGTTCTTTCACACATAATTTTTGTGGATATAGTGAAACGAATTTCATTTCATATATAGGATCACAAACTCTAGTATGATAAAAAAAAAACACTTTTTTCTCTTATGTGAGAAAAGGGGGATTATACATGAGTGCTTTATAGGAAGTAAAATGGATAAGAAAATAAATACTGGTAAATTTAAAGAGAGTTTAGTATGGAGAAGAATTCTGACTACCGAGCATTTGGGACAATTGGGTTAAACGGGGACAAACAGGATGGGATGACACCTATAACATTTTATTGACAAATCGTTTACAGATATATTTTCGACGGATAGTTAAGGGAGGATCAACACGTTCTGCCTGTAAAGCATTAGTGGTGGAAGATTTCATTGCATCCAGTATAATTCTGAGGAACCTGTTTTGAGTTTTGTTTAATTTTTCCGTCGCAGTTTTATTGAAATGTCCAAAAACAAACAGATAATAATCCATGAAGGTTTATGATAAATAGAACATTATTAAAAAAAAAATGTTTTATAACAAACGTCGCTCTTTCCATCGAATCTTATACAATTGGTCTTTTGGATATCCTACTCTTATGGGATCAAAGAAAAATTCGACTCATAAATAACGACACGATCGTACCTAAAAGCATTGTGTCGCTGATGCAGGTCCGACGTATAAAACGTTTGTGTCCACGTCGGGGAGATGGCGAGGCGTTAAGACCATTTGTTAAGCATTCAATACCCGGCTATTTATCTCGCTGCCATTGACTGGACCGTCCTCTATCAATGCGGCGTGATCCTCTGGCAATCTATCAACACGGTAATTCCCCGTTTGATCTATGTGTCAATAAGATCTATTGAATTTTTACTTTTTTTTTACATATATGAGAAAAACGTCTTGCGTATGGCAACAAATATTGTGGAAATATTTCATAATGTCAATTCTTCCCGAGAGTAACGGATTAAAATCTCGACCGATTGTAAAATTAGTTGCTAATTATTCTTCAACCTTCATCAATTTCTTATTCGATGAAGGAAAAGACTCATCAGCCTGGCGAATATATGCCCTATAAAGCTTCTCTCCGATGATTAAGATTATATAATGTTTCAGATCAATCAGTTTATATAATATAAAGTTAAGCGAGTATTTTACTTATTATAACTTGAGTCTAGTCATACCCGTTGGTAAAGAAAGAAAGCTTTATTCAGAGCACTGTGATTTAAATACACTTAAAATAATAAACAATAAAAATAATAATTGCACAACTTTGTTTAATGGCCGTGCAAACCCTACATAGCCCCAAAAAGGCAAAACAGCTCGGCTTGTGCCATGTGCCATGGTAAGTGATGATACAATTAAAAGACAATTTTCCTCTTAATGGTTTTTACACACAATACGGGTAACGAGTTGAAATCACAATTGTTCCTCAAAAATCATCACTGTACTTTTTGATGAAGGAAAAGTATATGTATACCAAGTAGACCAGTGTAGTGAGTCTATGAGAGAGGAGTCTTATGACCAGCAGTGAGACGTTAGTGCGCTTTTGAACTCGGCTCAGTTACTTGTAATTAGGCGCGCTCAATTGGGAAAAACCAAGTCTTCCCAGAATTTAATAAAGTTATTTAACAACATTTATTGCCTGCGTTTTTATAAGTAAATAAAGATGAAATCAAAGGGGTTTGGGGTAGAAAAGAAAAAACATCTTAGAACATTTAACCGTTTAAATCTGTGTATGACTTCAGGTGATTAAGTAACAAGCATTCAAACTATATATGTAGGTGTTTACATTAAAAATCCGTTCTAATGATGCATTTCATTAGCGAATTAAGAACCCAGGTTATAATTCTTTTGAGAATATATTTGAATTCATTATTATTTTCGTCGTCGTCGTCGTCGTCGTTACAACCGATGGACATAGGTCTCACGTAATGACCTCCACAAGGTCCGATCTTGCGGCGGTCGGTCCACCTTCCGACACTACGTCGTCCGTTGCGGGGTTGCCATTCCAGCACTTTCGGGCCCCAACTTCCATCGGTTCATCGGACTATATTCCCCACCCATTGCCACTTCAGGGCTATGTCGATGACTTTGGTTCTACTACGGATCTCCTCATTTCTGAGTCGATCGCGTTGAAAAATTCCGAGCATAGCCCTTTTCGCTGCACACTGAATGACTCTGAGTTTCCGCATGAGGCCCATAGTCAGCGACCACGTCTCAGAACTGTAAGTTATCACTGGCAACACGCACAGTTCGAAGACTTTAGTCTTCAGGCACTGAGGGATATCGGACGGAAATATCTATAAAATAAAAATAAAAAAGTACCTTTTATTTTCTACTCCCACACTTCTCTGCACATTTAAACACAAACTAATTACACAGTAATTATAAGAGAAAAGTGTGATTCCGAAAATAGGAACACCGCTCAGCTGTTGTTGGGAACCAACCCAACGCTGGTTTTCAGCGGCGACCCGGGACGATCTGGCGTAGTTTCCCGAACACTGCCCAACCGAGTTGGATTTGGCGGTTGACCTCTTTCTCGAAATTGGATCTACCTAGCTGGATATGTTCCAGGTATGTGTCCTCGTCAACAATTTCGAGAGCTGAGTTTGACTGGATGTGGCGGTACACGAATAATAGACATAATTTTGGTCTTATCCATGTTCATTTTCAGGCCCACCTGTTGAGAAATTCTGCTGAGCATTGTATTGAGATCTTCGAGAGTCTCTGCCATAATGACTACGTCATCGGAAAACCGTTGATGAGTGATGTACTCGCCGTTAATGTTGATACCCAGTCCGTTCCACTCCAAAAGCTTAAAAAGGTCTTCCGCATCGAAGTGTTTTGGAGTGACAACATCTCCCTGTCTCACTCCACGCTGCAGTTGAACCGGCGCTGTGCTTTGGTACTATATACGGTCTGAAATAGTGGCGTTTTCGTACAAGCACTTCAACACGTGTATGTACCGGTAGTCGATTCGGCACATCTGTAAAGATTTCAACACGGCCCATGTGTCAATTGAATAGACATTGCTAAGACGCGCGATAGGTCTGTAGTTCTTCAAATTATATTATACTCCCAATAAAAACTAATGACCGCATACTTTTTTGAAGAACAATATATTCTAGGTTTATTGTAGGATAGAATAAAATAACAACAACAATATTCGCAACTAATAAATCATAATGTCATGGAACCAATTCACTTTTTTCAGTTGCATTGTTTTTATGGAAAATAATTGAGTGCCAATTTATTTAAGTGCTCTATCCATATAACTTTTGTAGTTTATCAGTATCATTTGTAGTCTACAATGTTACGTTTTCATATTAATAATACCATCCGTGCAATGTTGTCTACGAAAGCTGTAATGTTAATAAGACTTTTATACGGTTGTTACAGCAATGTTTTCAAATCGAAACTCTTTCGTTTAATATCAAGTCTTTATTGTATTTTATATTTGATAATATCTGTTGTTGTTACTGTAAACGAGATACGTTCAGGCTTAACCAAATTATCACTACATTTCATAACTGTATGGATGCCGGAGTTTATTGGGAACGTGTTAATATCTTGCTATACCCGAGAACAATCTTTTGCTACATTCTGTTCTAAAATAAAAACAATTGATAAATCTTACGGCTTCAACAAAAGCAATTTAGATGGACAAGTTTCGGCTGCCATGTGCTATGGTTTTTTACTGATTAAGTATGCAACGGAAACACTTTGTTTCTGCTGCGAGTACAGATTTTTTAATTTATGGCATTTTTTTATAATGCTCAATGAAAGTACTAATTTTTTGAGTCATATGACGAGAACCGCGTTATTTGAGATGTTCTGGGTGAGGATGAAATATATAAGGAAACGCCTTGGAAGACATTGTATTGATTACAATTATACAGATGACCAAAAAATTGTTATCATGCAAAAATTTATATTAACATATAAACATCTATTGTGTCATTTTAATTACGCCAGCAAATCGTTTAAATTATTGGTGAGTGATGAATCCATTTAATAATCAAAAATTACGCATAAAAAAAGTTAAAATAATACGTTTTTGCTGGCTCAACGATCAGCTAGGCCTTATTATATATGCCTGGAGGTCCAGGACGAGGTTTTACCCGCCTCCTTCGTCCGGGGTGCCAGAGAAGAATATTCAACGGTGAGCCTCTGGTTCCTCACTTAAGAAAAACACGGGTCTTAGTGGGTATTCTGGTGGCATTCCAGATGATTGTACAGTTGGGGTGTGTAATTTCATTTCTCAGCGTTAAAAATGCTGCATCAATGGTGCGACTATTTACGTCGTGCTGGATTCAATTTCAGGCAAGACATAAGCATAGGAAATTGCATTTTCTTATTTATCTTTGTCTGGACTGGTGAGAAATTTAGCTATGTAAAGGTTGCCTAGAAGAAATCGTAACACAGCGATAAAGCCACCTTATTGTGCTGTACACCTATTTTAAGTTTTTTGTCTGTGTACATTTCTTTGTCTTGCTTGATCCTACCAAGCAAATAATTTGCCTTTCGGTACGATGCTTATGGTTTCTAAGTCAAGCACTAATTTGTAGCCATTAAAGAAATACAGTTTTCATAAAAACAAAAAAGATAAGTCACTTCGAATATTTTGCGGGTTACTACGTATTTGCTTTGCAGAGTCGATATGCAGAAATGTCGGAAGAACGTCGGAGAATATTTAAATTCAGAGGCTTTGTTTTGAAATTGCTAATTTTTTTCAGATGTTTTATCAACTGATTTTTTTATTTGCAAAACTAATTTTCTATATCTACTACAGTATCACAACATTTGTAAACACCGTAAGTTATGTAATTTCATTTTTTAGTTTCATTAATTTACACTGAATTCTACAAATATATGAAATTTCAGCTATTCAATAATATGTAAACACGGGAAAGTATATACAGGCTTTAAATCAGTCTTTCTTATGGATGGAGTCAAAGGCAGAGCAACCAAGGCCAATATGGCGGTTTTAAAGCACTCATCAGCTGTTTCACTTGTAGGGTATTTTCATAAACCACACAATACATTAAAATATTTTGTTTTTATTTTTAGCGCGATGTCTATGTTACCATCAGTGTAACAGTTGATGCATTCCTTGGTATTACTGCTTTATGTTCATCAACAGTATTTGCTGAAATGACATTAAACGAATACGATAAATTAAAAGAAATACTGAGTAAATCACTGCTCATGTACACAGGTAATGTAAATAAATATATTTCACAAGATTGCCTGCTGGCGTACTCGCTTCGCTAAAAGATAACCTAAGTTTTGTAAGTAGCAGCCCATTAACTTCCCACTATTGGGCACAGACCTCCTCACTCATATGAGAGAAGGTTGTTTGGCAGACACAGTACAGCAGTGCACTCTCTATTCCTTCACTCGCATAGTCCAGTGTGGTGGGAATCCGACACGACCTGAGAGAGATCAGGCGCAGGATCGACGGCTTAACGTGCTCTCCGAGACACGGGCGTGGAACACACCGTCAACTTCCCAACTTCGGGAAAATATTGAGGAAAACTTCATAGAAAACTCAATATCCATTTTCCAGGTCAATCAAGCCAACAGTCTTAAGACTTCCTGATGATCCTGTTTCAATATTATATATGTCGGAGAATAAGAGTGAAGGAAGTACAAAGCACAGGGGAGTAGGGCTCTCCTGGCGATATCGTCATTAATGGTATCCATAATCTCCATAGTGTGAGCGTTCGTGGGTAATGCTGGTGCAAACAAACAATTTATTAATTAACTCAGATTACAATGTTCAATCACTCAATGCTCCCGATATCAATTTACACTAACTCAATAACAGTAATAGCCAGGAACGCGACAGCTTCAACAGTCGACCGCTCCGGCCGACCGCCACCCGACTACTACCGAGAGATTCGCTGGACTGCCACTTATTGACTCTGCCCCACGCCGATAGACAGATGGCGCCAACGTTTCACAGACTATTGCACACGGACCAGCGATCCACAGACTATTGCACTCCGACATATACCAAATGATCTTACATTTTGATACCAGTATTAGTACCTATTTTAATATGTCACAAGTTTTTTCTTGTATTTCCCCTATATTTTAATAGTAATTCTATTAGTCAGGTTGGCGACAAATCCAACAAATCAGTAATTAATAAAGGTCTAGGTGTTGTTAACTTATAAATGGTGTGACTATCGCGATTTTATTTTACATAATTATCATATAGATTTTGTTTTAGATAAGAACTTACGCCAAATTATATACGAAAGCATAGAGTATATTGAAACTCGTCCTCCTAAATACACTATATGGCGTATATTTCCAATGGACATCGAACTACCTATCGGCCTTATCAATATATGTGCTACATATATAATAATTTTATTACAATTTCAGTATTAACAAAATGTTTCATTTATAACTAATTGGGTTATATATTTGTAACGATTATTGGTTGATATTTCCGCGATCAGCACAGATCAAATTCAAATACAAACTCAATGTATCTTCATTCAAGTAGACTTTTACAGCAATTTTTTTTCACACACTGTTTCTAATATACGACTGACGATGGTATCAAAAAATTACTAAAATTTATAATTTTATTAAAAGAGTCAATATTTTGCGAGTGGAGAAATGTACAAATAACCGAGAGAACACTTTCATTGTACACCACTAAAATAATAAATTAAAATAAGATCAATACAATAAGAAGGTCTATTCGCTATTTAGGTATCTCTTTCAGGCAATCTTTGGGTTACAGACTTTGTGAAAGTAAAAGGGTTTAAGTCTGGTGATTTACCTTATACTAGGATACATATAGTAAGAATTGTAACAAATAAATATATATTATTATGAGGAAATCTCGCTTATTGTCATTAATAACCCCAAAAGTTGGAGATTGTATATGTTAACATTGATTGTAAGCATTCCAATTTTTATTTTCAGATTGTGATAAAAAATTATTCGCTTATCATGTCATCATTTGATTTGAATTTCTATGAAATATTAAAAAAAAAAACAATGTAATACATTGTTGCCCTTCATCATTGAAGTGTATATCAGCGACTTACTCGAAATGAAACTATTCCATTTAAAATGAATCTTTTATTTTATAGAGTTTGATTTGATTTGATTTTTACATTGCATGCTTTTCATTATCGAGATTGCTTTTATATTATATACGAGTATTCAGAAAAACACGGTTTTCCCTGACTATTATAATTATATTTTTTTTTACTTTTAACATTCTTTTAATGTATGAATATTGGTAATTCTAAACTACATTCTGCACAGAAGCAAATTATAGTAAAACAACGAGAAATAATATAAGTTTTACTTATGACAAACAAATTAATGGATTACCACTTTGTGACTCAATGTCAGACGTATTATTTTTTTTACATTTCCCGTTCACCTAAACGTTTCGACAAAAAAGTAAACGATAACATTATGATTACCTTATAACCTTTATATTCTTTTACATCGCTCTGTGATGAATTTTAAAAATACTTGTTATTTTACTAGTCTGGATGTTATATTATTATCAATTCGTGATTTTTTTTTAATTCTTAACGCCACAATCTAGTCGGGTATATATATGTCGGAGAATAAGAGAGAAAACGGAGAAGCATAAAGCACAGGGGCGTAGGATTCTCCGCTGACATCGTCATTAATGGGATCCATTATTTAAATTCTCATTCTGTGGGTAATGCCGGTAACAATCAAACATTTTATTAATTAACTCGATTTATAATGTTCAATCACTTAATGTTCCCGATATCAATTTACATAAACTCATTAACAATAATAGCTAGGAACGCGACAGTTCCAACAGCGGACTGCTCCGGTCGAGCGCCACTCGACAACTGCCGAGGGACGGGCCGGACTGCCACTTATTGACTCTGCCCCCACGCCGATACAAGATGGCACCAGCGTTCCTCAGACTATTACACACGGACCAGCGATCTACAGACTCTTGCACTCCGACATATAAGTTATGATCGAATAAAAAACTGTAAATACACACATACCTGCCTCATTAGTCTAGTGGTTAGCATGTTCGACTACAGACATGAAGTCCTGGGTTCGAGTCCCGAGTCAGGCTTATTCAAAAATCAATATTGAGTTGTCTGTTAAGATTTTCTCAATATTTTGCCCGAGGTTGGTAAGTTGGCGTTGTGATGCATTCCAGTGCCTCGGAGAGCACGTTAAGCCGTCGCTCCTGCGCCTGATCTTTCTTCGGTCGTGTCGGATTCCTGTCAGGTCAGACTACTCGTATGAGCGTAAAGGAATAGAGTGTGCACTTGTTTACTATGCCTGGGGATAATCCGCAGGGGAGTAGCGTTGTGGGTCTATGCTTTAGAAACCCTCGCTCTCCGGAGTGATGGGGCCTGTGTCCAGCAGTGGAACGTTAAACGCAGTTTATGAATTCCGAAAAAATGATTCTCCTTTTCTTGGCTGTAGAATAAACTTTATAATACTCTTTGATCTAATAACAAATAAATCCACTTTCAATATTAGTAAGGATGTACATTGTCATAAAATTATAAAGGGTATATGAAGAGAATGTAGCAATTTAATAAATTGCGGCACATACTATATAAAAGTGGAAGTTAATTTGATATTGTCATTAGTATAAGTTTTAGTATCTACTGGGTTTGACAAAAATGCACCGCGACTGGTCTATAAAGATTGCAGTTTTTATAAGATTGTTATTTGGATATTACAATGGAGAAATAAAATCGAAACGTTTTTCCCGTTTGGCTAAACTATATTGCGTTTGCTGCCACGGGTTTTGTCTCCATGTATTCATTAGTAATTTGACCTTTAACAATGAATTGTCAGTACTCGGGAGCTTTACGCTCACACATTATTTGGGAAACATTTTACTATCAACGTTTGTCAAGGAAGAAATACTGAAAGTCTATTCAACCATAAAAATTATAGATGACAAAATCGAATTTAAAAAGAAATATTTAGACGTGAATAAAACATATGCAATCTTTAGTATTATACTGATTACAAAATACTTATCAGAATGCTACTTTGATTTTCATATCGTGTCATTTTTCTCTTTGCGACATCTGATTGCATTGACGATAATAACAACAAATCACTTGAGTCATGTGAACAGATCAATAATATTTGAATTGCTATGGTCCCGATTAAAACACTTAGGCAAACAATTGAAAATAAAGATCAATCAAAGCGACATCTCTATTGAAATGAAATTGATCTTGCTGAAACAATTTATATGTGAATATAAAAATTTGAAGAATGTGGTAGATTCCACAAAACAATCTATTCAATTTGCGGTGAGTATTTTTTTATTAAGCAAGGAAATATAAGTATTCCAGGAATGAGTAAAGAGTGTTGTATGTACAAACAGTAACTGAGAGCTTACTATGATAGAATTTTGTACACAAGCTTCGTTACTCATTAATGTTTGGAGCCAGACCTAATATGAAGCACTTTTATAGGTTAATAGGCTACTTAAGATGAAATTAATAGGGTACTCCAAGGAAATGAAGGTATTGACGAGTTGTTTCCCATCATCAAACAGAACTATGATCTGTAAATAATAACTGAGTTGCACTTAACAGAGTATTGTCTCGATAACATAGTTATGTCTACATACAATTCGACCGTGTAACTATTTTAACGCAATATTTTAATAAAATGTATTAGTTTCTATTCAAACGTTTGAAAACAAATCTGAAACTACAAAATAAGATTATAGCAAGTTTAAAATAAGGCTTTGGCACAGGCATAAAAAACCATTTCATGATACGATTGTGAGTGAAACCATAAAAAGTATATTACTTCTTGCCAGGTTAACATAACTCTATTATAACTTAACATCAGGTGAGGTTCCAATCAAGTTCCAACGTGTCAGCATCAAATAATAGCCCTCCATAAGTGCTTTACAAGTTGCAAAGATTTGAACGCAGGTCCGAAAGTATTGCATGTCGACCACTCACCAACAAGCACGACGTTGGTAGACTCCTAATTGGATTGAGCCATATAGCACAAGATCGTATTTTTAACAAATCTTCCGAGAAGATCAAGTCAATTGGTGATGATGAAGCATAAATTTACTGCCAAGTTAATATGTTGGTGATTGACTTCACATTGAAGTAACGTGACACAGTGTTAGCTTAATTGATAAGTCAAGTACAATATAATAGATGTGTATTTATATAAAATTCTGGATTTAGGTATTGTTCAACGCTACACTTATAACATTGAGAGCAACTTATATCACATATTGGGGAATCTCCCTTTACATTGAAAGTGTAAGTACTTAATCCTTTGGCTTTATGAGAAAATGGTGCTAGAATATATCCAACTGCTTTATATTTATGTATGGTGCTTGTAGCTATAATAAAAATCAAATACATGAAAGTTTCTCTATGAGATCGAATCAGAAATGAAGAGATCTCTAGTTGAACCAAAGTCACCGACATAGTCCTACGAATCGTGAACCTGAAGTGACAATGGGCGGGAAACACAGTCCCAAGAACCCATGGACATTGGGAGCCGAAGGTGCTGGAGTGGCGACCCCGCACCGGGCGGCGCAGTATGGGGAGACCCCACAAGGTGGACCGACGACATAAAGAGGAATGCCGGTAGCCGTTGGAGTCAGGCGGCGCAAGATCGGGCCTTGTGGACGTTATTACGTGAGATCTATGTCCAGCAGTGGGCGTCCATCGGTTGAAGCAACAACGATGACGACGACAACATTAATTGTGGTTACATGGAAATTCCCTACATAGAAAGGTGTGTAACCCTCTATGTAATATGATCAAAACTTCTTTTGAGTACGTCGTTTAATGTCGTACATTTTTTATTCTAAAATTTCTTGTGACTACGTATATTCTTTTTTGTCGCTGGGAAATGCATTTAGGCACCCCGACTAATGGGGTCGACAGTGTGGGACTTCGCGAAGGTACAAACTCGCAATACCCACTAAAACCCAGCGGGACCGCCATCAACCATGAGTGGGGAGCCAAAGGTTCATTGAGGCATTCCTCTCTGGCCCCTCGGTTGCAGGTCACAGATATTCTACAGGGGGAGCAGTTGCACGAATCTCCGCCTCCTGTTGCCTGCATCCCTTCGTTAGGGCTGGAGTGCTTCGGCGGCATTCACCCTCTCCCTTTGCCGTGCCTCCTTAAGCGAGATGACAGTTTCGCAAAGGAGGCAACCGTTCTCCAGGCCTGCTCACTGGTAAGTATTGCTCATATAATACTTGCCAGTGAGAGGTCGGTGCCGATCAGCGACGTCATAATGAGTCGCTGAGGTCCCCAGGCGGGACATTCTGCCACAGTGTGGTGGGCCGTGCCTGACGAGGCACCACATTCGTGACATCGGTCCAACGGCTCACAGCCAACAGTTTGGTACAGGTATTTGCCAAAGCAATCATGACTGGTAAGCACCTGTACCAACCTGTAGGAGAGCGATCCATGCTCTCTACTCAGCTAATTGTCAACATGAGCGCAGATCGCCCCTATTATAGCCTCGCCCGCTGCTGGGGACCCGAGATCTTTGGGTCAAGGATATGTTAGCTAGTATTCTTTGTGGTTAGGACGTTGATCCACACAGGTGCACCATACAGTGCCATACTGGCGATTATTCCGGCATACAGCCTTCTGCAAGGTGATCCTGGTCCTCACACGTTTGGTAGCAAACGTCTTAGCGCCACTGCTGCATTGATGAGGCGGGGAATCAGCTGAGCGAAGTGAGCCCAGAAGTTCCACCGGCCGTCAAGTATTAGACCCAGGTACTTCATCTGGGTCTTCAGTTCCTAAACCGCATCTCTCAGGGTTATTACTGCATCTCGTGGAGGACTCCTACGAGCTCTATGAAAGAGTAAGGCTTCAGTCTTGGTAGCAGACACTTTCAGGCCTAAACTGCGGATTCTATCGACTACCAAGTCCGTCAATAATATATCAATATATATTATTTATTGACATATTATTGATTATTATTGCAAGATATTAAAAATTTGCAAAAGTCAGCATGTCTGCATTTAATTACTTGTGGTAAAAGTCATTAATTACTTCTATACATATTATATAAAAAAATCATTGTATAGAATGACTTATTTCAAAAAAGTAGTTTGTTTAATAATTGTAAAAATGTTGTAATAATCGTATTTTTATAGAACGATATCAGAACAGCTTGGAACCTTATATTGGAAGGAATCATTGGTATTCTTTTATTGTGTGTACCAGTTCTCTTTGCGGAATTGATGGCGCATGAAAGAGAGAAAATCAAAGAAACCCTTGGTCTCATAATACTTACCCAGACAGGTAACCAATTTAAGACATTTTAATCTGCAAAACCCGTTTACGTTCCTCTAGTAGTACCATCTCTTTCTTTATAAAATTCATCATCAAATTTGCAAAATAATATACATTGACATATTTTGAAAGTTAAAACAAAAGGTTTAAAGGTTTCTATTATGTGTTTAAGAAGATGGCGTATGTTATTTTAATAGTATTTGTTCCAATATGATTTGGTTTTAATGACAAAAGTTGCCTCGCTGGCGTAGACCTTAATCACACTCGTATAATATTGCACATTTACATTCCTCCTTAATATCCTCAGTAATATATAAAAGTAAATAAAAGAATTACATAACATATTATATTGTTGTTTTTTTAGATCAAAAATTACTAAAAATGGCTGAAATGATCTCGGAGTACATCGAAAATTGCCCACTGTCATACAACTTAGGCGGTACCACTTTTCCAATAGATATATCGTTGTTCTATGGCATAATTAATTTATGGATTTCAAATGTTATAATTATATTGCAGTTTTACTATTAAATTCTCATCCAAAGGTAGATATATATTATAAATTATTATCTCCTTTAACTAATACCGTTTTAAAAATGTTTTGATACGATTAAGTAAATTTTATGGTCTACTGTATAGTAATAATCTCAATTAGATGTTTGAATCAAATGTTTGTTAAAAATTATGTAAGAAATTGTTTTAAAATATAATATATGGAAGTATATATTTTGATGCTTTTAACGAATCTTGTATTATTGTTAAAAATAATATTCACGAAAATATTATTTAAAAATGTTCAATAATATGCACCTTACAATTGAATGACACGCACTTTTATCGTATTTAAAATATTAGCACTTTTGAATAATAAAAGCAGTTTTTGTAGGAATATTAAACTACAAACCTGTAATGTTTATTAATATAATTAATTTATGGTAATCATAAACTTTGTTTTCCCTTTCTTGTGGCGCTTGTGTCTATGATTGTAACTCTCTTATCTATGGTACATAGCAATAAACGTTGTTTGAACTATCTATTTGTTTCTTATTGTTATATATATATNATACATATATATATATATATATATAGATAGATAGTTTTCGGGTAGCGATCTGCCGGAGCGGTCGACTGTTGGAACTGTCGTGTTCCTAGCTATTATTGTTAAGAAGTTTGTGTTATAATAGTAAGTAAAAGTAAGAAGCAGCCCATTAACGTCCCACCACTGGGTACAGGCCTCCTCACTCCAAGGAGCGAGGGTTTTTAGAGCATAGACCCACCACGCTGCTCCACTGCGGATTGGCAGGCATAGTACACAAGTGTGCACTCTCTTCTCNTGTCTGTAGTCGAACATGCTAACCACTAGGCCAATGAGGCAGTAAGCATTATAATCCGAGTTACTTAATAAAGTGTTTAATTGCACCAATATTACCCACGAACGCCCACAGTATAAGCAATTAAATTATGGATGCCATTAGTGGCGATGTCGGCGAAGAACCCCACGCCCCTATGCTTTATGCTATCTTCCTCTCTAATTCTCTGACATAGATATAAAATAGGCGTGTTTATTCCACCATTTATAACTCCAGAACAGTTGAGCTGATTATTAAAATCACCGATTTTATAGATTCTTCTCCGACCCATATATTATGTGGCGGTATATAGCTTCAACGAGTTTTAACATACGAGTATAGTACGATTTATATTTTCATTTGGTAGTTTCATAGTTGTTGTAGCAAGGTCATCTTACACTTATTATTTATTTTACTACAATGTACAAAGCATGTTTCTTTTTCAATTTCAATTTGAATTTACTGAAAGTGTAGTGATTAATCGTGAGTGCAGTTACACTGTATGGTTTGTAATTACAATATTACTAATTCAGTGCCCGTAATTTACAAACAATCTAATTTCGTAGCAATCTTATTGTATAATATGCAATTTCACCCGCGTAGATATTGATCTCGTGGCAGTGGCAAGTTACTATAGATTTATTTTTGTTAACATAAAAGTTTCATTTTATTTAGTTTTTAATTACTGCCTTTCAGATAATTAGATATACACTTACATTCATAACCTTATCAATATAGAGATTTTACTTCACATTCATTTTATATCTACCTAATACATTTTTAATTCTTAACATCACTTACGTAGAATGTATTGAAAAATCCTTGATAACAAGGAGGTAATGAAAGAATATTTTGAAATAGCTTCTTTAACTTGATTAAAATAGAAAGAAATAGAGATAAATTGGTGCCTATCATTGGTATCCTTGGAATATGTGGTAACTTACGAGTCGCAAGGTCAGTAATAAAAGTAGCTACAATTTTCTTTAGATCGACATTTTTCAATTCGTTATATCTTTGGAATGGAAGGTCCTATTTTATAATTTTAAAAGTATTTTATAGCTATTGAAACGGCCTTTAATGAAATGTTTGATTATTGTCGGCACTTTTTGTAACAAACCACTTATAGTGGCGTAACTACAGTATGTGGACAAGTAGTATTCCAGACTTTTATATCGCTATTAACATGTTCTATAACACTGAAGATTTTTTTTTGTTCTATCATCAATAGCTTCCGCAGTGCACCTAATAATAGATTTTTGTTTCATACCTTGGGTTACATTAATGCATTTTTCTTAGGCATCCCTGCTTTTTTTGAAAAATGAATAAAGCTTAAGCCGCTCCGTGAAAATGTAGCTTTCCAAAGGTAAATTTTTTTTGTAATCGGCCCAGTACTTTTCATGTGAAAACATACATACAAAAATACAAATTTTTCCTCTTTATAATATTAATTTAGATATCTCCTAAGATATCCAATTAAATTGTATAGTGTCAATGTTTTTTTATATATTTCATTACGACAGTCGTTTGTTACATAGTTGCAGACTATCGAAACAAAACCAATATCATGACTTGATTAAAGTGGTACTAATTTATCCAATGTAACATGATGCTATGTTATTTAAAGTCTATCTATTTACCGATTGAATCAATATTGAGTGGAAGAAACAAATGTAATGATATTTTATAGTTTCATTCGTCATTTGTGTACGAGGAAACATGTTACGCAAATATTATAACTGGTTTAAAAGAAATATTTCGAAATTAAAGATTATAATCTTTATAAGGCTACTTTTCGGATACTATAATGGCGAATTTAAATCAAAAACCTTCCGTCATATTGCAAAAATATATTGCATTTGTTACTATGTAATCTGTGCATACACATTGTTGAATGTAAACTTAAGGATGACCCAGTTTATGTTTCACATATTAGTACTTTTACAATTTACTGGAAATGTAGTGTTGTCGGTATTTGTTGAAAAAGAATCAGTTAAAATGTATTCTTTGATTAAAACTATCGACAATGAAATTGGATATAAGAGAGGAAAATTTGACTTCGTAATGACATTTATAATATTCGGCACTGGAATCATTTTGAAACATTCATCGGACTTTTTGTTTCAATTCAATGAAAAATTTTGGAGTCTTAATCATTTTGTGTTTATGCTAGTTATCACAACGAATCACTTAAGTCACTTAACAAGATGTATAATACTGGAGGTGTTATGGTCGAGAGCAAGACATTTGAGAATTCATCTGCAGATAAAATGCAACGATAAAAGTATTTCGATTGATAATAAACAGTTCACACTGAAACAATTTGTACACGTGTACAAAAATCTGTTGGATGTCATAAAATTAACAAACAAAGCGGTGAAAGTGATGGTAAATTTTAAGACATACAAACTATAATTGAAGGGATGTTAATTGATACGTTTAAAACCCCAGGACACTAGGAAAACCACAGTTTTTTTAGTGCAGGATAAGGATATATTTATAATTTTAGTTTGTTTATTTAAAATAAAATTTGTGATAGTTTGTATTTTAAAGAAATCTAAATGAATGTTTCATTGATTGCAGATATTTTTCAACCTTATCCTTATACTACTAAGAGTAGTTTATTACACTTACGTGAGTGTGTCAGCTTTCATTGAAACCGTAAGTATTTTATTTGTGTATCGAATTATGTAGCAGACTGTAGGTGTTGTTTGTTAATTAAATTACAACGTTTTATTGTAAACGTAGTTAATAATATACAATCTATACTAATCTAAACTAATATATAATATTTGGTACGTTTATCAAAAAATAATATTGTTTCCAGACAGTAAGTTATCGAAACTTCATACTTATCATGCATATCAACAACCATTACTCTAATTTTTTTTGACGTGATGTATCTACAGCTCACTTCAATCGACTTGTTCCAAAAACTCAAAAAGTTGCTGGGGCAATGCACCGCCTAATCTAATCATGGGGTTCCTCAGGAAGGAGGCCGTCGCCTATACGCCGGTGTAGTGCGGTCCATGGCTCTTTATGGAGCCCCTGTATGGTCACATAGATTGGCTGTCAAACGCGTCAGTGCAAAAATTTATAGCATACAGCGTAAGATTGCCATGAGAGTTTCCCGAGGGTATCGCTCTATATCCTTTGAGGCAGCAGCTCTCTTGGGACGATCTCCACCACTGGATATCCCCGTGGATATAGTCTCTGAGGTCTATTTTCAGACTTCTACTATTCGCCAGGCAGGGGGAGATGCAGTTGAGAGGGAGCTGTGCTTACTTAAAAAGTGGGCATATGGGCAAGTCTACACAGATTGGCGGATGAGCTTCGAGGAAGAACACTTAGTACGCCAAAGTGTAGTCAAGGCAATTTTACCGAACTTTGAGGCCTGGATGGAGAGGAGTGACGGCAACGTCACGTTCAGGTTCACACAGATGCTCACCAGACACGGTGGCTTTGATGAGTATCTGTTTCGAATTGAACGGGAGGCAACCCCTGAATGCCATCACTGTGGGGCAGACCAAGACGACGCTCAGCATACGCTTGAAGTGTGCCCAGCTTGGAAGCCCGAACGACGCGTCTTGGTAAATAAAATCGGAACTGATGTCTCGGTACAAGCAGTCGTTGCTGCTATGTTTAAGGTGCAGAGAGCCTGCAGGGTGGTTGTCTCCTTTTGTGGACATGTTCTTCACAAAGAGGAGACTGCTGAAAGAACCCGAGAGAGGGTTGATTCCGATTGATTTTTTATAGAAGGGTGGCACTGGTACGTTCTGCCCGAGTTGCCGGAACCACCCCAGCAGGCACGTGACGATACCGAGGGGGTTTTAGTGGGTAAAAATACCACATAATCCGATTTCCTTTCCCCAGATCTCGACTATGTTTTGAACATTTCCCCCCGTCAAGAAAAAAAATCTACAGCTGTCCCTAAGATATGCCGTGAAAAAGCATCGCCACGTCGCCTTTGTTCGCACTTTTTTCGCTTTGTTAACTACGGTAGTTATTGCTATGACTTGTCTATAATAAAAAAGTACGAAGTTTCATATCGGCCAGTTATACTGTGACGGATAGATTTCTTAAATAGTGTTTCAAACAGCAAGACGAAAAAAAAATTAATGGTGTTTTTAGGGCGCTTTGAATATGTTTATTAACATTTTAATTGAGCTGATCCTTAGTGTAATATTGGTATGTACACCGGCTTGCATTGGAGAAATGTTGCTACATGAATACGATAAAATGAAAGAAACCATCGGCGTGATGTATCTAACGCATAAAGGTAATTGATTAATGACTTCTCTTCGAAACATTATTCTACGAAATATCAAACTTTTAATATACTTTAACTCACATTTGTTTAATGCCAATTTTAAAACATCATAAATGTCTAGACATATGAAAAGTGAAATCTTTGTTTATTGGAGTCCATCATCGACTAATATTATGAAATTAATTGATTTTTTAAATTTATTAATCAAGTTATATATTCTTTTGACTCAAAAAACCCCATATAACGTAACTTTGTTTTAAAAATGTAAATTATTACGAAAGGCTTAAAGATAGAAAATAATAAAATATGAGTACATATAAGTCACACACCATATACAGTAAATTACATACTAACTACTTTGAAAACAGAACAAGATTAAATGTGGAAAATATAAAAATATTCACTGGAAATATTTTTGGAGTTTTGGTCTATGAATTCCGGAAAATAAAAAGAGAACCTCATAAGTTCTTTAGGATTATTTGAATAACTATATAGAGTTCTTCTGACCTACTTGTTTCGTTAGCAGAGGTCCTGATTTTATTCCCAGCAAGGCAAGTGTAGGAAATTACATCATCTAATTTATCAGAGGTTGGATGAATAGAAGTCTTTAGTTGTGACTAGTTACCACCCTACTTGTAAAGACGTGAGGCGAAGCAAAATTTGGCGTGTCTGTTAGATGCAGCGTTGAAGGTATAAGAGACGAATTATCTTTTATCAGATTAGTGCGCCCACATCTAAGTCTGCATCATGATTTACCATCAAGTAAGTAGTAGCCCATTAACGTCCCACTTCTGGGCACGAGCCTCCTTACTCTTAGGAAAAAAGATTTGTTAGAGAATAGACCCACCCCGCTGCTCCACTGCGTGCACTCTTTATTCCTACACTCTCATAAGCCGATGTGATGAAAATCCAACACGGCCGGAGGGAGATCAGGCGCAGGACCGACGGCTTAACGTACTCTCCGAGGCACGGGGGTGGATCACACAGCCAACTTCCCAACTTCGGGCAAATATTAAGAAAATTTTAATAGAGAACTCAATATCGATTTTTGGACTCAAATCAAATCGAATCAAAATATTCTTTATTCAAGTACGCTCAAAAAACATTTTTGAATCGTTAGTAGTATGTCCATTGGTAACAAATCTACCGCCACTTCGGAAAGTTGAATCCGCTGTGAAGAAACTCTTTTAAAAGTACTTGTGTATGTTACAATGTAAAACATTTTGCTTCTATAAGCAACTGGAATCAAGTCCAAACATTTCTATCGCTTAAATAATTTTCAACATTATAATATGCCTTTTGTAAAAGGGAGTTTTTAACATATTTCTTTAAATTATGTGGAGGCACATCTAAAAGTAATTAAGGTATCACATTAAAAATGCGTATGCTCAATCCGACAAATGATTTCTCAACCTTCTTTACCCTAAAATAAGGAATTACAAGTTTGCTTTTATTTCTCGTATTAAAATTGTGTATTTCACGTAACGTGAGAACCTAATTGGTTAGCATGTTCGACTACTTGAGTTTTCTATTAAGATTTTCTCAATATTTGCCGGAAGTAGGGAAGTTGGCGGTGTGATCCACCCCCGTGCCTCGGAGAGTACGTCAAGCCGTCGATCCTGAGCCTGATCTCTCTCCGATCGTGTCGGATTCCCGTCACATCGGACTATGAGAGTGAAAGAATAGAGAGTGCACTTGTGTACTATGCCTGCTAATCCGCAGTGGAGCAGCGTGTTGGGTCTATGCTCTAAAAACCCTCGCTCCCCGGAGTGAGGAGGCTTGTGCCCAGCAGTAGGACGTTAATGGGCTGCTACTTACTTACTTACTACTTTACGTATTGCCCTTTTTTGCAAAATAAGTGTAGTTTCAATATCCGCCGCCTTACCCCATAACAGTATGCCCTAAGACATAAAACTATGAAAATAAGCAAAATATTGAATTTTCGCAGTTTCAACATCAGTGTATTGTCTAACTTTTCTAACAACGAATGCAGCGAAACTAAGTTTACTCGCTAGAGTCTTACTCGAACCCAGGACCATATGACTGTGGCTGAATGTACTAACCACTATACCAATGAGGCAGGGGTCAAGTAAGATCTTAATAAATCGTTAATCAAAAAATTGCACTAATTTGTACTGACTTTACTAATGTTATCTGGAATAAACTTGATTTGGCAAAGTATTTATAGTTACTTCATACTTACAGATGAAAATTTACACAAGACAATGGATCTCGTTTTGACATATATGGAGAATCGTCTGCCGAAATATGATATTTGCGGCATAATCTCAGTCGATGTGTTATTCATCTTTGGCGTTTTCGAAATATGGATAACTTACGCAATTGTTTTACTACAATTTTACTATTAGATGCACTTGAGTAAATATTTCTAATCTCTCTTTGATCCATATAAATAAAGTGGTAGACTGTAAAAACAAAACACGAAGATATTATTACGACTTTGTTTTAGTGTGTACACTTGCTTTACTTAAATAAAAATAAATTAATGAAAGTTGTTTTATTTTATTAACCGACTTCAAAAAAGGAGGGGTTTATGAATTCGTCTGTATTTGTCTATGTTTGTTACCTCATAACTTTCGACTGGGTGAACCGATCTTGGTGAATTTTCTAAATAATAAGTGGTGCTTGTCGTAGGGTCCAGTTCTGATGATGGCATCCATTAGAAAACCGGATATGTCTTAAATGTTTATTAAGCATGTGCTCGACAAACGGTCGAATAACTCAAAATTACTCCAATCGATTTCGATGATTCTTTTTTTATTGGAAAGGATATACTACATATATATACACTGCAAGGGTTGTTTGATGATAGTGTGGTTAGGTTTTGATCATGGAATCCATGACACCGACTCCAAATATAAGAATTCGAAAAACACTATAACAGATTACGCAATTATTTCTTACTTTTTAGAGCTTATTAATATATTTGTAAGTTTGTTTTAAGGCGGTTCTTTTTTTTTAAATTTCTATTTATTAAAGTCGGTTAAAAAAGAACCATCAAAAAAAACGCAACCTTTACGCTAAGTTTTTACTTTTATATACTTTTTCCTTTACTCCCACGCATTTCTTTCTTTTAACAAAGACTTTGAATTTATTAAGCGACATCTCAGGAACGTCTTCTGGGAGTTTATTATAGAAACATATACCGTTACTCTTAAATGAGTTATTAATTTTACGTGGCCTACTAGAGTTTATAACAAGTTTATTTTTATATCTTAAGTTATAAGAGGTACATTCACTCTTTTTGCTAAGTGTCAAGTTTTTTATGGATGTACAGCATGTTTTGTACTTAGTGGGAAACTCCGCCAGATATTTTCGTCCGATATCCCTCGGTGCCTGAAGACCAAAGTCTTCGAACAGTGCGTGTTGCAAGTGATGACCTACGCTTCTGAGACGTGGTTGCTGACTATAGGCCTCATGCGGGAGCTCAGAGTCACTCAGCGTGCGATGGAGAGGGCTATGCTCGGAGTTTCTCTACGTGATAGTTTTAGAATTTAAAAATATATACAAAAGTATTGCTTTAAATTTATTTTGAGTTTTGAACGACAGAACGAATATCAAATGTTTGAGATATAAAAAGAAATTCACTCTTATATTTAATTGATTCTAAACGATGGAGGAACATCAAATATTTGACAAGTGGGAATAATTTCTAAGGGAAAGCAAAATTGTTGTTTTTACTATACTCCAAGCATTTTTTTCATAATTACTCAACTTTTAAAATTTTCTTGGATTTTTACAAATAATTCAAAACTTAAATTGGCCAAATCAATCCAGCAGTTCTCGAGTATTATGGAGACTTACTAACAGTTATTTACTTTTGTATATAGATCTCATAGGTACATGAAATTATTTCCGTGTAGTCATTCTGCTATTTGAATCCAACAAATCAGAAATAAATAAAAAGGGTGCAAACATTCGTGACTTATATACGAGTATGATGTAAAGATTGTTTGAAACAATTAAATTTTCATGTTGATTTAGTAGTATCGAAAGTGTTATAGCAAGGTCGTCTAAATGTCACATTTAATAACATATTCTACGACTATCTATAAAATGATAAAACATGTCCGTAAATCAATTTGAAAATTGACAATTTTAATTAATTGTGAGTGCAATTACAATGTATGATTTGTAATTTCAATATTACTATGCAAGTGCCTGTAATTTACATGCAATCTAATTTTACAGCAATTTTAGTCTTTTTTTATAATATTTGAAGGTAATAGTATGTATCTACAATTATAATATACCTTATTGTCATGATTGCAATAATACGAAGCTTCTTCCTTGAAACTTTGAGTCGGTGTTGTTGGTGCCAGAGCTAAATGTGTCAGAAAACATCTGGCATACAGCATACAGATCAAGAGGGTACCGCTGAGATTTAGAGCAACAGAATACCTGTTGCAGCCAGCTATTCCCACACTACCGGATGGAGGTTAACTCCATCCGACGTGTGCAAAAGCATTTCCCAGCGAAAAAATGGGGGATAAATTGCTTTATTAAAAATCCCCTTCACTTTTAAAAGACGATTACTTTATGGGTTAGCGACCCGTTTCTGCTTCTCACGGGCAAATTATGCCTACATGGTTTGTATATCATGGCATCTTTGATATACATCGTTGAAGTTGTTCTAGTTGTGATATAAATGTACTCGCTGCGCAGTGGTCGATGCTAGCAACACTACTAGTGTTGCTAGCTCTTTCTTCCAGGCTGGTGCAGGTGCTAACTGGACATTGTTTCGGCAAGCACCTGCATCAGATTATTCGCAAGGAGGTAACGCCTGCCTACCATGAGTGTAATGCACCTATGGATTTAGTGCAACACACTCTGGAAGAATGCCCGGCGTGGGGCATCTATTGACTTCGTTGGTCAGAGTAAAACTTACGCTAATAACACTACTAACAACACTGGAGGGCATATTCGCCGCAATGCTCACCGGTGATAGGGAGTGGAGGGCAGTAGCCTCCTTCTACGAAACTTTTATTTTGCTGAAAGAGGAATATGAGAGGCAGAGGGAAAACGCTGTGGTCGCTTTCCAATAAAAAAAGAATCATCGAAATTGGTTGACGTGATCTTGAGTTATTCGTCCATTTGTCGCGCACATGCTTAATGCAAATTTAACACTTATCCGGTTTTCTTATAGATGCCGTCATCAGAACTGGATTAAAAAAAAATAGGACCCTATGACGAGCACCACCTTTCGTTTAAAAAAAAAATCATCAAGATCGGTCCACCCCGCCGGGAGATATGAGGTAACAAACATAAAAAAAGTACAGACGAATTGATAACCTCCTCTTTTTTTGAAGTTGGTTAAAAAGCGCCCAAATTTATTTACGATAATATTAAAAATATTAAATTAATAAATAATATAGTGTAAAGAATAACAATACATTTAATTCTATTTCATATTTTAAGTATTTAATTACGATAGCAGTTTGTTACATAGTTGCTAACTATAAAAATAAATCCAGTATTAGGACTTGATTAAAGTGATACTAATTTATCCAATGTAACATGATGCTATGTCATTACTAAAGTCTATATACTGATTGAATCAATATTGAGTAAAAGAAATAAATGTAATGATATTTTACAGTCTCATCCGTAATTTGTATTGAGAAACATGTTTCGTAAATATTATAATAGATGTAAAAAAAGTATTTCGGCGTTAAATATTATAATCCTTATAAGACTATTGTTTGGATACTATAATGGCGAGTTTAAATCAAAAATTTTACGTCACACTGCAAAAATATATTGCACTTGTTACTACATGATTAGTGTATATACATTGATTAATGCCATGTTAAAGACAAGACACTTTTTATTCAATATCTTGGTAATTTTACAATTAACCGGAAATGTTTTACTGTCGGTATTTGTTGAACAGAAATTACATAAAATGTATTCTTTGATAAAAACTATCGACAATATAATTGGTTATCAGAAAGGGAAATTTGACTTCGTAATGACATTTATAATTTTCGGCACTGGAATCATTTTGAAACACTTATCGGACTGTTTGTTTCATTACGACGACAAGTTTTGGAGTTTTAATAATTTTGTGGTTATGCTATTTATAACAACCAATTACTTAAGTCACATGATAAGATCTATTATACTGGAATTATTATGGTCGAGAGCAAGACATTTGAGAAATCATCTCCAGATAAAATGCAACGATAAATGTATTTCGATTGATAATAAACAGTTCACACTGAAACAATTTGTACACGTTTACAAAAACCTGTTGAATGTCATAAAGTTAACAAATAAAACGGTGAAAGTGATGGTAAGTTTTAAGACTTTCAAACAGTAATTGAAGGGATGGTATATAATTTGCATTTAATCTTATCAACCCCCTGGGGTTTTCTTGGGCAGGATAAGGATATTTATGTTAAAAATTACTTTTGTAATAGCTTATATTTTAAAGGAATCTAAATTAATGTTATATTGATTGCAGGTATTTTTCAATGTAATCATTATTCTACTAAAAGTAGTTTATTACACTTACGTCAGTGTTTCAAGCTTCATTGAAACCGTAAGTATTTTATCTGTGTATTGAATTATGTAAGCAAACCGTAGCTGTTTGTAAATTAAATTACAATTTATATTTGTTAAAATAGTCAAATAAAGTTTGTTACCTAAGAATAAGAAAGAGTCAATAAAATAATAATTTGGTAGGATTATGAAAATATATATAGACATATATATATATATATATATATANATATATATATATATATATATATATATATATATATATATTGAGGTAAAATGCACGTGTAACGTTAAACATGTGTAATATACCTTGGAAAAGCATTGCCACGTCGCCTCTCTTCCCAATGTGTGTTCTATTGCCCCTACACGGAACCTATGTCTTTTTCACACAATTTTGATGTTTCACATCTGATATCCTGGGTTCGAGTCCCAAGTCGAGCTAATTCCAAAACAAATATTGAGTTTTTAAATCAAGCGTTTCTCAATATTTGCCTGAAGTTGGGAAGTTGGCGGAGTGCTCCACCCCCGTGCTTCGGAAAGCACGTTATTGCGTCGGTCCAGTGCCCGACCTATCTCTGGTCTGGTCGGACTCCTATCACATCGGACTATAAGAGTGAAGGAATAAAGAGTACACTTGGATACTTTATCTGTCTACCCGCAGTGGAGCAGCGTTTTGGGTCTATGCTCTAACAACCCTCTCTTCTATGAGTAAGGAGGCCTGTGCCCAGCAGTGAGATGTTAATGGTCTGCTTCCCGTAAAGGATGACTTTCTTTATTAATATTTCGAACAACAAGAATACATAAAAGCTTTATATTGATTTCTAGGGAACTTTAAATACATTTATCAATATTTTGGCGGAGGTGATCGTTACTGTAGTTTTGCTATGTGCGCCGGCTTGTATTGGAGAAATGTTGCTACATGAATACGATAAAATGAAAGAAACCATCGGCATGATGTACCTAACGCATGGAGGTAATTGAAAAATGATTTCCTTTGGGCACAAATTTTCTACTAAATGTGAAATCTTAATACATACATTACTTATATTTGGTATTAACATGATGTAGCTAACGACATGACACCTGAATATAATATATTCATTTGATTTGTAGAAATCAAGTATTACACAGTACTACTTAGTAAACAATAAGCTATAATTAGAGATGTGCGAATATCGCTCGAATTGAATATCGATATACTATTCGAAATTAGAATCGAATAATTCGAAAATTATCGTATAATTCACGAATTAATGAAATATCTCTGGATTTTCAATTGGTTTCATTTAAATAATTTAAATCGTGAATCGAAATATACGACTTATACTTTTCGTCAAAAAAATATTTGAGTATACCTTGTACTTCGGCTGAAAGTGGAAGATTATTTTTTACTGCTGGCGATAATGTATCTGATAAACAAACTTCATTATCACTCCATTCTGTATCATATTTGTAGCAGATTTTCAAATGTTGTATTTTTTAGAATATTGTATTTGCTATGATATAATTTCTGTTATTTCATTCTCTTTAAAATAAATAAACTTTAATAATTGTTCTATTTGTGTAAATATATTTCAAAGATTGTATAAAATGTATAAAGACAGTTAAATTTATATTTGAATATATCAATTAAGAAACCAGAATTGAAAATATTATATCAAATAATTCGGAAAAAAATTATTCGAATTATTCGATTCAAGTTTCAAATTAAAAAGCATTCGATTTGGAACCAACAATTCGTAACTTCGAATTATTCGTACACCACTAGTTGTAATTTCCAAGATCGGAGACTTAATACTGTGAGAGAACAATCTTTAACGAAATAAATTTTAAAATATCCACTGCTGTAAGTAAATTTTGTCTATGAATACAGGAATATAAAAAAAAAAAACCTTATAAGTTTTTCAGGTTCAGTAGAATAACAAAAGTAAAGGTGATTTTCAAGAGCGAATATTTGTCTATTGATATATCAAAATAATAATTATTACGCTAATTTGAGTCTTTCTCTTTCTTATATAATATTAACCGAGATATAAATAAAAATATGCTTATTATTTATTGCTATTCTATATTTGCAGATAAAAATTTGCACGAGCAAATGGATCTAGTTCTGACATACATGGAGAATCATCCACCAACATATGATATTTGTGGCATAATCTCGATGAATGTATTATTCATCTTTGGCGCTTTGGAAATATGGATAACTTACGCAATTGTGTTACTACAATTTTACTATTAAACGAGTTATTTCGACGCACTTAATTAGGGGATTGCTAATGACACTTTGATCCCTTTAAATAAGGCACCGAGCAATGTGACCATTAAACCTTGATATATTTTATAGTAGGAAGGGAAATACACTGTTACGATTATGTATTACAGTGTCTACTGGGTTTATGAAAATAAATAAACGTTATTGACATACGATATTTTATTTTATTTTTAATTTATTAAAGTTTGGCAAAAGTCTGTGCTGTCATTTACATTTTTTTTAGAAAATTATTTCGTGAAACTAAAACAAAGTTAAAATACATAAAAGACGCACAGAAGCAACATCATACATTTTTAAGGGATTCCCTTAAGAAACACATATATAACTCGCACGGTTTAGTTTAAGAAAAAAAAGAAAACACATAACTTATGATAATTATATAGCAATATCCAGAGAAGTCTATATTTTTGTTTTGAAAACTTATATTCAAATCGCAAAAATGAGGCCATGGCACATCAAAATATCGTTACGTCATTGGTTTAATTAAAATTTCTATAATTCTCAAACTACTTTCTAACTGTAGTATTTATTAGAACTAGTTCCTTATTATCCAGTTTAATAATAGTATTTATTTAAAATCGGTAACAATAATTTAATATTAATTAAGTCATAAATTATTAACTTCAAAACATTGTAATAGTTTACCGACACAGGGAGGTGTTGTTGGTGAAAAAATTTTCGTTAAAAATAAGAAGTGCTATTAGTATAAATGAGGAATAGGAGAGGTCCCAATACCCTATGGAATTTAGTTTATTATCACAGACTTAACAAACATACAAATAGAAATGTTTCATACAAATAGATGCACTGTGTTTTATAGTTGAAATAAAAACTCATAAAACCTTTACCAAAGTTTAACGCTTGACTGTGATCTCACATGATGGTAAGTAATGATACAGTCTAAGATAGAAGCGCACTAATCTGGTAAGAGGTGATAAACCCAATATGGTTTCCACACAGCATCGTACCGGGACACAAATCTCTTTGTTTTGTGGTATATCTTTGCTGGTAGGGTGGTAACTAGCCACGACCGAAGCCTCACACCAGTCCAAACTCAGACAAATAAGAAAATAAAATTTCCTAAATTTATCCCACCGGGGATTGAACCTGGGACCTCTGCTAGCAAGGCGAGTACTCGCACCACTTTTTTTTTTTTNAGCCAGGCGGCGCAAGATCGGGCCTTGTGGCGGTCATTACGTGAGACTTATGTCCAGCAGTGGACGTCCATCGGTTGAAGCGACGATGACGACGACGACGAATGACACTTTGATCCATTTAAATAAGGCACTGAGCAATGTGACCATTAAACCTTGTTGTATATTATAGTAGCAAGGGAAATACACTGTATCGATTATGTATTATAGTGTTTAC
Organism: Elymnias hypermnestra; assembly: GCA_015832385.1. Taxonomy (NCBI): domain Eukaryota; kingdom Metazoa; phylum Arthropoda; class Insecta; order Lepidoptera; family Nymphalidae; genus Elymnias; species Elymnias hypermnestra. The sequence continues at coordinate 1,015,711 of JACTOM010000886.1, forward strand.
TGGGTTTATGAAAATAAATAAACGTTATTGACATACGATGTTTTATTTTATTTTTAATTTACTGAAGTTTGGCAAACGTCTGTGCTGTCATTTAAATTTTTTTTAGAAAATTATTTCGTGAAACTAAAACAAAGTTAAAATACATAAAAGACGCACAGAAGCAACATCATACATTCTTAAGAGATTCCCTTAAGAACACATACGAGTATATAACTCGCGCGGTTTAGTTTAAGAAAAAAAAAGAAAACACATAACTTATGATAATTACATAGCAGTATCCAGAGAAGTCTATATGGCCATGGTACATCAAAATATCGTTACGTCATTGGTTCAATGAAAATTTGTATAATTCTCAAACTACTTTCTAAGTGTATTATTTATTAGATCTAGTTCCTTATTATCCAGTTTGATAATAGTATTTATTTAGAATCGGTAACAATAATTTAATATTAATTAAGTCATAAATTAATAACTTAAAAACATTGTAATACTTTACCGACACAGGGAGGTGTTGTTGGTGAAAAAAATCTTCGTTAAAAAATAAGAAGTGCTATTTTTTTTTATTTATTTATATACTCTTTATTGTACACCAAAGAAAAGAATTACAAAGAATAAAAGACGCACAAGTAATAATAAAACAAATGTACAAAAAGGCGGTCTTATCGCTAATCAGCGATTTCTTCCAGACAACCTTTAGGAGAAGGAAATTGTGCTAAAGTAAGTGGGAGGTGCATAAATAAATAATACATACTAATATTAAACAGAATACACATATAATATATAAATAAAATATACTTACATATACATACTAACTCAGTATTATAATTATATGCTATTAGTATAAATGAGGAATAGGAGAGGTCCCAATACGCTATGGAATTTAGTTTATTATCACAGACTTAACAGACATACAAATAGAAATGTTTCATACAAATAGATTCACTGTGTTTTATAGTTGAAATAAAACTCATAAAACCTTTACCGAAGTTTAACGCTTGATCTCACACGATGGTAAGTGATGATACAGTCTAAGATAGAAGCGAATTAATCTGGTAAGAGGCGATATACCCCATATGGTTTCTACACAGCATCGTACCGGAACACAAATCTCTTTGTTTTACGGTACATCTTTGCTGGTAGGGTGGTAACTAGCCACGACCGAAGCCTCACACCAGTCCAAACTCAGACAAATTAGAAAATCAAATTTCCTAAATTCATCCCACCAGGGAATTGAACCCGGGACCTCTACTAGTAAGGCGTGTACTCGCACCACTGCGCCAGCGAGGCCGTCAATTTGTTTCCTGCGGTGACATTTGAGTAGTTCCCGATATTGACGAAATACGGTGAAATTCGTAATAAGTGATGGTCTTAATTGTAAAATAGTCATTTTGGATAATTATAAAATAATTGCAAATAGTTTTGAAGACCTTGCAAGGATTGAGTAATTAAGTTTAGAGGATTAAATTAGTTTGCAAAATTTCTTATAAAACACATCAGTTCAAAGGTTTTAAACAGCTATAAGTAAAAAAAAAGGTGTGTTATTTATATAACTTAAATACAAATAATAGATAGATATATATGGTACTCACTTGTTTTAACCAATAAATGGATTTTAGTATTTTGTTAAGTAGCAAAGGTACAAGGGCAAAGTCGTTGAAATGCCATATTTAATAAAATATTTTATTCTATAAAATTTTCCACCATTCTCTTAATCATTTTTAAAATTACCGATTTCAATTTTCTATATTGAAGCGATTACGAAAATAGAGTTACAATGTATAACATTACATTATTAATCGAAAACCTGCAATTTATATACAATGTAATTCTACAAAACCGTGTCTCAGTCAATGTTTTAAAAAGTATTTTATTATTGGAACAATGTAAGTAAATAAAGTATAAGATATGCAAATAAAGCACAAAAAACTGTTTTATATACATAGCCTACCACAACCTCCAAGGGTAGTACAGATGAATTCAGGAGCTTATTATACGTAGTTTGCATTTTAATAGGCAGGACGTTTAACAAATATACTAACTAAGAAAATACACCAATTTGTAACCACGTAAAAGCTAATTTCATAGAACTGATACCTAAAAAGTAAGATTACACTGAAGGTCATTTGATAAACATATACATTGATCACTTAGAAGGTAAAGCGAAACTCGCTTCCAAAAAACGTGGGGTGCTTAACAGAGCTAAACGATTCATCACAGCGAAAAATCGTTTACTCTTGTATAAAGCCCAAATTCGGCCACACTTAGAATACTACTGCAACCTTTGGGCTGGTGCACTCCAGTATCAACTCCTTCCATTTGACCGGATTCAAAGTCTGGCAATTCGAATTGTCGGCGACCCCCAAATGACCAACTAATTGGAGACTCTAGACCACAGATGAACCATTAGTTCCCTCTGTGGCTTCTATAGAGTCTATTATGGGGAGTGTTCAGAGGAACTGTTTAAGTTACTGTCATCACAAATCTACGACCGATCATCTTGTCGTAGAAATAAATTCCACCCACACATTCTGGACGAATGGCACTCCTCAACGACTGGGTTTGGAAGATTTTTTTTTCCGCGGACCTACAAAATATGGAACCAACTTCCAGCAGCAGTGTTCCCCCAAGACTTACACATCCAAGTGTTTAAGAGGCAATTAAACTTCAGGTGTTCAAAATAAAACAGGTGTCTATGGGCGGCGGTGATCACTTAACTTAAAATCTGAAGCTACTAAAATGTTATACAGCTTAATCATGAAACCTATTCAAACCTCCATCCTATCCCGACTTGATTTCATTCCAGTGACAAAACTGTACACTTGAAAATGGAAATGGAATGAGATTAATGGATTCATATTAGAGAACGACTTCGAAACTAAATTTTCGACAGTTCCTTCGCGCCCTATTCTGAGAAGAACCCATGACAAATGTAGTTGAGTATCACTTTTTATCATCACTATTATAATGTGATTTTAAATCATTCTATTAAGGTTATAGCAATCTATTCACAACTACATTTTTTTCGGTCAGTAAGTTCGTTCGATTCTTCAATAAGCTTTTTGTCGTTAAAAAGTTTTAATATTTCTTAAGCGACATCTCTAGAACGTGTTCTAAGTATAAAATCGTATAAGGATATCCTTGAGTGATTTTTTGGATTATAAAATCGTTAACCCTATCATTATTTAATTCACCCATTTGGACGCATTATACTGAAACGATTTGGCGATGATTTTGTTTCCAAAAGTAAGAAACATTAAAGTAGGATTGGTCACTTTTTGGAACGGATTTCAAGAGTAAGCCAGCAGGTCTCAGAGTGACAAACAGTTACAAGTTATAGAAACTACAACTCCCATAACAATTAAAGTTTAATGTTAAACATAATTTACAGTTAAACATAACAATTACATTTCTTTCTAATACTTCTCACCACAAACGTAGACCACAGTCAGTATGTACTACAAAAGTTCTTCGATGTGCAGTTGCAAGGCGTCATTACACGCAAATCAGTTGTGTACTTTATAATTACATAAATAAAATCCTTAATATTTACCCCTTACGGGCTAACAAGTGTAAAAGAGAATGTACGGAGTTTCTTTTAACACTCTCATACGAAAAAACTGAAGAACTCATAAAGTTAGTTACGTAAATCCCAATGATACTGAGCCAAAAAAGCATGCACTCGCTCATTCATATACCCATTCACCACATACACTGACTACATACATCCGTGCTCTCTCTCTATCTCACACACACACACACACACACACACACTTTTACATTCGCACACTGTCCCATAAAAATATATATTCATTCATATATGTCAATTATATTGATTAATATTGTTTTAGTATTATGTAATACCTGTGTTATATATAAGGGAAGACGTTGATCACTACGACACAGTTTATACTACTGCAGGATCATCGTTCCTATGTATTTAAGATACCACTGTACTGTTCTTGAAAATAATAAAATAAAATAAAAAATGTATTTTAAGTACAAGGAATTATGAAAAGAAACTAATTGCTACGAAACATGTGACGGAATTATTAAAGCGATAATCAATAGGGGCAGATAACGACAGTTGGCGGTATCCCTATACGTTATCCCAACTTCACTAATATGACGCTAATCGATTTTCCATTAGCGTTAGAGCAAGTAGTTTTCGGATGTTTTGTTGCTAAACTTATCCGAAACATTCAAAAAATTCTTATTTACACAGTAAAGAAACTCAATAGCATGTTAAACTTAAAGATATACACACTTATTATTAACTTCAATATATAGGTATATATAAAACACACAAACCGTTTCTACGTATGTCCGTTATAGGCTTTGAAACCATTCAGGTGTGCTCCAAATCAGTATTATTAGAAAGGCAATATTGTGAAGATGGTTTTAGACCAGTAAAATCACTCATTCTTGAACTTCAACTTGAAATTTAGCGCAATTTCACAAAGAAGACGGTCTCTCAGTACGGATTTCCTGATATTCCCATGGGATCAAGAACTATGCGGATGACACCGCTGTGAAACCAAACGTTAAAGTTTCTGTTTATAAAGAAAAACTTAATGGTGCCAGCCCAGAGTTAAAACCAGCAACTTCTCAAACAAGAGCCTACGCTTCTCACCACTACGGCTTTATATATTTAAATTCCATTTACTAGGAAAAAATAAAAATCTGACTATCAGCACATATTTTTTTGATCATTTTAGAGACATAATAGCTATCCCGTTTGTTTCACCTCTTTACTACGGGTAACAAATAGTTATTTATATATTAATATATTATGAATGCACCTCATTAAAATAACAAATAAATGAAGTTCTAAATACCAACATGATATATAATAGGAAAGGTTATATTGCTTTGCTTTTATAGACTGCCTCATTGGTCTCGGAAATCTATTGCTTAGCATGTTCGGCCACAGTCATGAGGTCCACGGTTCGAGTCCCCGATCGCGTAAGTTCAAAATTCGATATTAGATTAGTTGGGAAGTTGGCGATGTATTTCACCTCCCCCCCCCCCCNTGGGAAGTTGGCGATGTATTTCACCTCCCCCCCCCCCCCATGCCTCGGAGAACCTGTTAAGCCGCCTAATCTCTCTCCCGTCGTGTCGGATTGCCGTCACATCGGAGTATGAGAGTGAAGGCAGAATGTGCACTTTTATCCTTTTTTTTATTGCTGACAGTTTTAGCGCTTGACTGTGATCTCACCTGATGGCAAGTGATTATACAGTCTAAGATGGAAGCGCGCTAATCTGGTAAGAGGCGATTATACCCCTCAGGGTTTCTACACAGCATCTTACCGGAACACAAATCTCTTTGTTTTGGCGATACGTCTTTGCTGGTAGGGTGGTAACTAAACACGTCCGAAGCCTCCCACCAGTCCAGACTCAGACAAATTAGAAAGTACAATTTCCTAAATTCGTTCTACCGGGGCTCGAACCCAAGACCACTGCTAGAAAAGCAAGTACTCGCACTACTGCTCCAGTGAGGTCGTCAAATGCTATGCCTGCCAACCCACAGTGGAGCAGCGTGACGGAGGCCTGTGCCCAGTTTTACCTATTGCTTTGTTTTTATAGTGGCTAAGAAAATACGAAGCCCATTGAGTGGGTTTTGAAGGTAATTGGAAACGTATTGTGTCATAGTTCAAACCAACATCAATGTTTACTGGCCAATATTTTTGTCTCGAAACAATATACACGATGTACAATTTTTAAAAATCAGGCTATATTTTCGTTTTATCCCCAATAAAATATAACATTAACATATAAATTACAGGTCATTTTATATTGCGTGATGTAGCTGTGCGTGCTATTAACAGAATGTTTAAAGGGGCCAATAAGTCTACAGGGTTCTTAAGGCCAATCCGTTTTGCTGAACACGTCGGCCATTTGTAACTCGGAGTGAATGAAATGGCCTTGTGAAAGCTACCGCCCATCAATCTTGGCCGATAGCAAATGGACCCCTGTAATAATTGATAATGACTCCTTCAGAAGGTGTTCCGCTTCTTTTAATTTGAGTCAATAATTGATTATGATGCCATCGTGACCTGTTCATTAGTTCAAGTGCTCAGTATGTTCTACTGCAGACATGAGGTCCTAGATCGAGTTCCGGGTAAGGGGAATATTGAATTTTCTATTAAGATTTTCTCAATATTTGCCCGAAATTAGGAAGTTGGTGGTGTGCTCTCCAGGGGACAGGGCTCCACCCCTGTCCCCTGGAGAGCACGTTTAGCCGTCGGTCCTGTCCTTGACCCATCTCAGCCCCTGTGAGTAGGTCTGTACCCTGCAGTGGGGCGTTAATAGGCTGCTATTTAGTAACATGACATGGTGGTAAGACGCATGGAATTTTGTTAGGAAAAGTTATGGGTTCGTGACGGGACGGCCATATAAAATACAACTTGCTCAAGTTATCCACGTCTTTCTTAATATTATAAGAAAACAATTTTTTAGTAAGATTGTAAGTCTTGAAATAGTGGAAAATTCAAGTCATGCTGGCAAAAAACTTTGAAAATCCCGCTATAAGTAATCGATTTTTACTTATATATATATATCGATTCCGAAGAAATATTTGAAATTCCCTACTTCAGAAGCGTCTTCTTTGCGAAAAGATTAACCATGCTATATTTCGAGACAATTGGACCTTTAGTTTTGGAGTCATGGGTATTTCGCTTATAAAATACTAGCTGACCTGTGCAACATTGTATATTTATACTTAAGTGTAAAAAATGTGTTTTATATTATAAATAATGTATAGATTGTACTTTATATACCGAGTGGACGTATAAATATATCCTTTTTTATATTAATCAACTAATGCAGTTGTCAGCAATTTCGATAAGAACGATAACAATAATATTAAATTGTAAGGATATAACTGTATACACTTAAAGTATTAAGTATAAATTGTAATGAAGAGTTATTTCATAATTGTATAATATTAATATAAACTTTTATTATATAATATAACTTATTTTATTAATTATATATATAGGTTATTCTAGTAAATAGTAAAATGAGTCTGAAAACTCGTGACCTTCTAGCCAACAAAAGAAGGCAATGGGTCTACACCGTTTTGGTTTATAGTTAATCAAAATTATAGCAATTCACTAAAATAATAAATCCTTATTAAAAGTGGCGACGTGGAAACTCGGACATTAATATTCATTTATTTATGAAGGAAAGAGATGCATTGCACGTATCAGGGGGTATTATAAATCAAAGGAATAAGGTGGAAATCCGTATGATAAAGGGGAAGTTACCAAGATAGTTGGAATTAGTTCGTAGCTTTGATCGGTAGTCGCTAAACTTGCCAACATGCTGCCAAAGTTAGGGTGTAAGGTAACCCCAAACAGTACTGACTTATAGAATTTATTCATTCAATTCCTATTATTAAATCACACTCTATCTAAGAAATTCGTACTACCTTTTTTTCTTTTTTTCGCTGTGAAATGAATTTGCACACCCCTGCCACGAGGAGTATGAGACTCGCCACCTAACCCTAAATTGGGAGTGTCAGAGGCTCCCTTGGGCATTCACCCTGACACTCATGGATGAAACCGACTGAGGATGATCAAGACGACAAGAGGCGTTCGTAAAAAACGCCTCCTGCCGCCCAGCCTTCTCCTCCGAAGGGGAGCAGCATCTGCTGTAGCTTCCTGTACTCACTCCATTGCCTCCTTCAAAGAAATGACGGCTTCGCCGAAAGAGGCAACTACAAAACTTTGTGCTACCTGACGTAGAACTTTATTTTCCTTTTATTCTATATTAACCTTGTCATATAAAGAATTCATCGTTAAATCAATAATTTTTGGTCTGAAATTAACGTTGACTTAATATGTGATATTTTGAAGAATGGCAGCGTTGCTACGCTGTTTTCCATACCGCGATAATTTCGGGAATTTCGGAAAGAATTGTCAATGTAAACCATTATTCAATGCACCCGCACATAATTAAAATAATCAGCAATATCTGTCCCACTATTTAGGAGTAGATCAGTTAAATAGACACCTGTGAATTATATATTAGGGGAGCAGAAAGGTAACCTTTTTACTGGCGATAAATATGTGTTAAAAAAAAGACGTGTAGCAATCGGGGACAGTCGCGGTAAAGCTATTGCATAGCAACTTGCAATGCAATTATAATTATTAATTTTTTTATGCATTATTTTTTAAGAGAAACTTCTTTAGAATCGTTGTGATTTGAAACCGGATGCAACGGAAAAACGACAGGTAAGAGACACATACAAAAATGTATAGGATGAAGCCGGCAAAGAATGACACAGAAATATCCAAACTATTTTATATTATCGGTCTCTCCTCTTTGCGCCATGCAGCGTAGCATTCCCGCTCCTGTCGTCTAAGCATATTCGCCTGTAATTCTGTCTTGTTGCTGTTTATTAGTTCAGGAGTCCCCAACTATCGGCCCGCGGGCCGCAGGTTGACGCCTCCGGGGTTAATGTACACTTAGATCAGAGTCGATTTATTCTGTGTCGTTGTCGTATTCATTCTTGGTTCAGTGATTCCTAAAGTGGTCTTTATCGACCCCTAGGTGTCTATGACAACCTGCAAGAGGTCTATACCAGCGAAAAAAAATTTGGGGGTCCATGAAACGAAAATGGGGGTCCACATTAGTGGATCTCAACACATACACTGATAGTACCTATTTACTTACATCATACCGTCTTACAATATCAAAACATATAACCAAACACAGAGAGTGCTGGAGAAAAGTAAGTACATAATTTTTTATTAAATTTTAGTTTTGTACTCGTAATTAGCAAAGATAGGTAAATTACGCCAATCATGACCATAGTTATCAGTAGTTTAATATTCAATCATGCAAAACTATACAAGTACTTCTCAATAAATGTATAAATTAACATGTGTTTTTACTTTAAGTTTTTTACACTAAACTTCACTACAGTTAGAAATTTACAGGAAATCAGTATCAGGTAAGTAAGGGGTCTACTCAACACGGAAAAACATTACAAGGGAATTACGACACAAAAAAGTTTGGGGAACTCTGTATTAGATGATAGGCAGCCAACTAGCCAACCCGCGGGCTGCAGGTTGAGGACCCCTGGGCTACAGTACACTTACTTTACAAAGTAGATTTATTCAAGGTCGTTGTTTAAATAGATAAAAAATATAAATTTATACAAAATTTTGTTTATAATTTGTTTTAATTTTCGACACTTAATATTTTAATGACAATTGAATTCCTAACATGGAAGATATGTTTTTTCCCTCTCTCTAAGTCTCGTAAATCTAGTTTTACATTTGTACATAAACAAGACTTAAAAATTCGTTTGCCGAAGAATTTTCACTTCTAACATGTGTACTTTGTAGGCATGTACTTTAAATATATTTTTCGTTGGCATTAATTCAAGTTACAATTATTGAACGTGGTGACCGAGAAGAATTTTTTTTTTTTCTAATATTGAATAAAGAGTTAAGGCTGCTTATGCATTCATCCGATTTCGGAGCAGCTCATCTCTATTCGTGCGAGCTCCGTACAGTCGTACCGTACCAGACGGAATGGGAGGGTGTTAGGTTATTTTTCGTTACAGAATTTCTTTATTCGGCCGCGCAAAGCCTGCGATAAAAGCTACACAATACCTTAAAAACAAATAATTTCCTTCATGTGCTCGCGTTGATTCATTAAAAATTCTCCATGAAGAATCTAAGTTTGTACCTTCACTAGGGTTTACAAAATCTGCGTCTTACGTAGAAAATTTGATATTTCACATCGGCCAGGCGTCCTGTGATGGATAAGGTAAGGTAGGGTAAGTAGCAGCCCATTAATGTCCCACTGCTAGGCACAGGCTTTCTCATTCGAAGGAGAGAGGGTTTTTAGAGCATAGACCACTCTTCCTGTGCGGATTGGCAGGCATAGTACACAAGTGCACTCTTTATTCCTTCACTCTCATAGTCCGATGTGACGGGAATCCGACACGACCGGAGAGAGATCAGGCGCAAGATCGACGGCTTAACGTTCTCTCCGAGGTACGGGGGTAGATCACACCGCCAACTTCCCAACTTCGAGAAAATATTGAGAAAATCTTAAAAGAAAACTCAATAATGATATTTTTAATTGGCCCGACACGGGACTCGATCCCGAACTCGAACCTCATGTTTGTAGTCGAACGTGCTAACCACTAGACCAATGAAGCAATTATGGATAGGGTTTTTTTATATATTGTAATATACAATATACATACTTCCTCAGTGTATAAAAGTTCGTTGTTTGAGTGGACGCACTGCAAGTAGCGTGTACCAATTTCACGGGGCATTCGCCCAATCGCAGCTTGCGAAAGCCGTAATTATGTTCGCAAACACCAACTTGGGCATCTATTGCTTAGGGAACTTCACCATGACGATGTAATGACCTAATCGAGTGGTTACACCAACGGCATCGCTCTGAGGTTTGTATCCCACTTGAGTTTATTAGTCAGTTAAGATGTTTATTACAAAGTAGAGAACGTTGGTATCATTTTGTATGAAAGACTTCCATGCCACTTCCAGTTCCATATTGAAGTTACTGGTCCATCAAAAATATTTTTCAGATTTATAGCAGCCAACAGACAACAATTATAAAGTTAGGAGAGTTTTTGAGGAAGTCGTCTTCCACCTCTATGTGCTATTTTATCGTCATATATATCAATTTATTATACACAAATGTCGCGTTTGAAAAATCATATTTTAAATTCATAAATAAAACGGATGCTTGTGGTTTATACTTTTGATCGTGAATAAATTGAAAATGGACATTAAAAAATAATAATTGTTGATATACTCAGAAACACTTTATTGTACACATAAAATATGTATTTTGAACATTATTGAAACATCAACAACAGAGATAGGATTGAAGTAAAGTGGCGTTGTATGGCATAAATTGTCAAATAATAATTTGATTTCAAAATTTCAATCTTGTTCACGTTAATCTAATTTTTCACTCTTCAATACCTTAAAGAGTAAAAAGAATGATTCTTCTAAAGAAGATGACAGACTCCCTGCAGCAATGGTGTTAATACTTGCTTCGCTTCCTAATTTTCATCACCTGCACAGCAAAACAAAGAAATTGTGTTTTGTAATTTGTCAAAGTCTTTTCTGGTTGGTAGCTTCGGCTTTTACTAGTTACCACCCTACCGATAAAGATAATGTTCCATTACAATGTTGTTTTTTTATTTATTTGGGAAACAAACAATTTACTTACAGAAAAATAATCACTTTAAACAACTAAAACATAAGGTATACTAACCTCAACAATTTTATATTTTTTTGCTTAACAGGTAAAATGTAATACTCCTTTTGATGAATGACTTTCCATCATTAAATACGTCCACATTTGACCGGTTTAATTATAATATCTTGTGGGAGAAAATAAAGACACTGGCATGCCAGAAGAAATTACAAGAATCGTCAAATTCTGGTATCAAAACCTGGTCAATATTGTGCGATGGTCTGAATCTTATTCTAACGAATATAGATTGCAGTGTTGGGTTAGGCGGGGGCGGTTGACTTCACCGAAGCTCTTCAACGTATCCAAAGCAACGATAGAGGGACACAGCAACAGCCGTGTCGAATGTCATATTAACGGCATGTGCCTCAACAATATTGCCTATGCTGATGACATGATGCTGCTGAGTGGGTCTGTGTGTAGCTTATTGAAACTTTTAAACATTTGTGAAAACTATACCCCCTATTAAACTTTACAGTACACCGCTAAACAGTGTTTCGTTTTAAATACCTTGGACTCGTTGTATCCTATGACCTGAAAGACGATGCTGATAGAAAGAGAGAGAGAGAGAGAGCGCTTGGCATTGTCTGTCAGAGCAAACGTGATCACCGGCAGATCCGTTAGTTACACTGCTTAGACTCTTTTCAGAGCTTATTGTACGTCTTTTTGGACGAGCAAATTGTACCGTACAGTATAGTAATGCTTTCAGGATTCTGATGAAGATACCTCGCTTCTGCAGTGCTTTAGTATGTTCCCTGAGGCGGGCGTAGATAGTTTTTACACTACCATCCACAAACGGTGTTTTCCTTTTATAGTTATGGCAGACAAACGAGCTGGCGGGTCACCTAATGTTAAGTGATCACCGCCGCCCATGGACACCTGCAGCACCCTAGGTACTACTGATGCGTTGCCGGCCTAATAAGTGGGAGTTGATTCGCCTCTTAAACACACCTGTATCATAGCCTTGCGGGAACACCGTTGGCGGAAGTTCGTTCCACATTTTACACGTCCGTGGGAAAAAAAATCGACGGTATCTAAGTGTGGTCGAAGGCCATGCATCCAGGTTATATGGATGAAATTTATCGGTCCGTCGAACGGTGTGCATCCTTGATACGGAGCAGCACAAATAGTATTCTGAAAGTAATTTTAGACAGACTTGATTGTCGGTACTTGCTGTATGGTGAATATACTGATAAACCAAGGCTGTCACTAGGTAGTAAAATTGCTTTTAACTAGGTTAGTGTACTAACCTAAATTAGGCTAAGATTACTGTTACTAACGATATGATCCTTGTGGCTGACCTTATTTTTTATTGTTATTAAATCATTGAAAATTCGCACAAGAACGTAAAATAAATTAATATGTAATAACATGAACGTATAGAAATCATAAGGGATAAATTACCTCTTACTTGGCTTCCATCTTAGACAATACCATCACTGATTACAAACAGGTGAGATAACAGTCAAGCGCTAACATATTATGGGATAAGGTATCCTATGTATACTAAAATTAATATCTTATTGCTGTGACTCCTTTTTTGGTGCATAAATAAATAAATAAATAATGAAGAAATCGGTTTAGATTGATGCTAAAGTTAGGAAATTGTATTTTCTCTAGTCTAGTCTATATTGTTTTAGTTTTGGTCAGGGGGTACACATCTTTGTCTATTTGTCCGATAGTCATAGTATGGTACACGGGTATGCGATCCCGGCTCCCCGAGCTATTACTGAATCTTCTCAGTCTTCCGAATCAGTAATATCCTACTACCTTATATTTTCCTTTCTCTTCCTTACAAAGTTCCTATCTTTTTGACCCGTTCCCCCCTTTTATTCCATTTTCCTACCCACTTCCTGCCAGTCCAAGGTGTACCGTGCCGAGGGACTCATGGCTAGGGGCATTTGCCTAGTCGCAAGCGGTGGCCCTGGGACCGGGCGAACCCAGAAATAGGCTAGCCTTATTCTGGCATGCGGGGCTCTGCCAGAATGGACCTATGTTCCCTTGCTACTCGTGGGAACGCAATGGTGATATTATTACATTCCAAAAATGGCGGCGATGAGATTCGCAATCCATCACGTCACGTTCCTAATGGGGGCGAAAAGCGGGCTACCGAGAGCCGCTTTGCTACTTTGAATGTAAGAGGAGGAATGAATGAAAAGATTGATGAAGTATGCCAGATGATGCATGATAGGTGCATAGATGTACTCTGCGTGAATGAGACAAAGAGGAAAGGATGTGATACCACGAAACATAGCCCTTACACAGCTTACTGGTCTGGTGTAAGCAGTGATAAGAGAGGCTGTCAGGGAGTTGGTATCATACTTTCCGAAAGAATGGATGATTGTGTGAAAGAAGTGAAATACGTGAGTCCTAGACTCATCTGGATCAGGCTAAAAGTTGGACTTACTCGGATCTTTGTCTTGGGTGCTTATGCTCCGACGGATCTGGGCACCAGAAAGTCCAATAAAGCCCAAAAAGAAATAGATGAGTATTGGGAAAGTGTGAGTGATACGTTGAATGAATGTGAACCGAATGAGCGAATAATTATGTTAGGAGATTTTAATGGATGGGTAGGTGTGAAACGTGATGGATATGAAAGGACTCTTGGTATGTTTGGTGACAAACGGGTGAATGAAAATGGACGAAGTTTGCTTGGAATATGTGTGGAACATAGTCTTTTTGTGGCAAACACTATGTTTGAGCACAAGGGGATTCATGTGTATACAAGGGAAGAAGGGAATGCTAGAAGTATGATTGATTTTGTAATTGTGGACGAAAAACTGAAGAAGAAAGTTCTAGATGCTCGAGTATACCGCGGGGTCGACATCGATACTGACCACTACCTGGTCGTTGCCCGAATCGGTGGTCTTTTTAATCGGTGGCGCCATAGAAAGAAGGAAACCTCGAGCATTCTTGAACGAATAAAAGTGGAGAGATTGCAAGAAGAGGATGTTAGAGAAGAATATCTGAAAAATTTGAGTGGGCGATTCAAGAGTGAAGACGAAGGAAATGAGATTGAAAGTTTATGGAATAAATTTAAAGATGGAGTGGTTGGTGCTGCTATTGATGTATGTGGCGTGTCTAAAAGGAGGAAAGGTAAGAAAGAGAAGAATTTGTGGATGGACAAAAATGTTCAAGCAGCTGTGTGTGAAAAGAAGAAAGCTTGGTCCGATTGGTTGGCTACAAAAGCGAACCAACGAATGCAAAAGGCAACGAATGATGACGTAAAAAAGGCAAGAATGGAATACAAAAGGGTGAAAGTAATCGTGAAAGAAGCTGTAAGAAAGAAAAAAGAAGAATACAGTGATATGTATGATAGGAGACTTTCTGATGATTTTCAGTCAAACAAAAAGTTTTTCTGGAAATCAATACAATTTGCCCGAGGGAGATCTACTTCCTCGGAGCTTTGTAAAATCAGAAGTTTAGATGGAAGTTTAATAAAAGGAGAAGAATGGATATTGAAGAGATGGAAGGATCATTTTGAAAGTTTGTTTGAAAGAAATGAAGCAGAGGTAAATATGGCCTCTGCGGATAGCAATGAATGTAAGACAAGTGATAGCGAGATTAGTATGGATGACATCATGAAAGCGATAAAAGGTATGAAATCAGGTAAGGCTGCTGGGTATGACAGAGTGTCAGTCGAGATGCTGAAGGCTGGCCGCGGGATTGTGGTAGCTCAGCTGTACTGCCTTTTCAATATATGCTGGGAGAAAGGTCAAGTCCCAAGAGATTGGAGCAAGGCCGTAATTGTCCCTCTATATAAAGGAAAAGGGTCACAGCAGGAGTGCAAAAATTACCGCGGTATCAGCCTTCTTAGTGTCGTCGGCAAATTGTATGCAAAGATATTAATTGAAAGGGTGATTAATGAAACTGATGGGAAAATATGGGACGTGCAAGCGGGATTTAGAAGAGGAATGGGATGTACGGATCAGGTCTTTTCTTTACGGTGCATAACTGAAAAATGTTTGGCTAAACACCAAAAAGTTTATTGCGCGTTCGTAGATTTAGAAAAGGCCTATGATCGAGTGGTGAGGAATGAGCTGTGGTCAACGTTATCTACGTATGGGGTGAGCGGTTGTCTGATCCAAGCATTGAAGTCTCTCTATGAGGGTTCTAGTGCCTGTGTCAGAATAAACGGAGCGTACACGGAGTGGTTTCCTGTCGAAAGAGGTGTTCGACAGGGATGTGTTGCGTCACCATGGCTGTTCAACCTTTTCATGGATAAATGTTTGACAGATTTAAAAGAAAGTATGTATGGGTTAAGAATGAATGAATTACTCATCAAATGTTTACTCTACGCTGATGATCAAGTAATACTTGCGTCATCCGCTAACGAGCTTCAGGAGATGCTAAATATTATGAATGAAGCTTTGAAAGGGAAAGGAATGAAAGTGAATGTAAACAAAACGAAAGTTATGCTTTTTGAACGAGATGAATCTATGATGAATGGCAATATTTTGATAGATGGGGAACAAGTGGAAGAGGTGAAAGAATTTGTATACTTGGGATCTAAATTTACAAAAGATGGAACATGTGAAAGTGATATCGAAAGGAGAGTGAATGCAGGGAATATGGTAAATGGTGCTCTGCATGCTTTTATGAATAGCCAGATGGTGTCTCAAAGGGCTAGACTGGCAGTGCATGCTGGAGTGTTGGTGCCAACACTTATGTATGGTAGTGAAAGTTGGGTATGGCAGAAGAATCACAAAAGTAAAATAAATGCGGTAGAGATGAGAGCGTTGAGAAGCATGAGTGGATTAAAACTGAGTGACAGAGTAAGAAATAGTGTGATAAGAGAACGTTGTGGTATAAAAGAAGACGTAGTGACTAAAATTGAGAAAGGTATGCTTAGATGGTTTGGGCATGTAGAGAGAATGAATGAAAGGAGACTGACAAAAAGGATTTATGAGTCAAGAGTGAATGCGAAAGTTGGAAGGGGAAGACCGAGGCGAACGTTCCTGGACCAAATCCAGGACATTTTAAATAACGGCCAGGTCAAGAGTACTCTAAACCGACGAACTTGTATGAAAGATTTAATGAGATTGAAAGAAGCGAAGGAGATATGCAAGGATCGTGGCAAGTGGAAGGATGTTGTCTCTGCCTACCCCTATGGGAATAAGGCGTGATGCTATGTATGTATGTATGTAGTCTATATTGGTGGTATGTTTCGGCTGTCCTAGTTATCACCCTACCAATAAAAACGTGCTGTCAGGCAAAAAAAATTGTGGTGCGATACTGTATAGAAACCTTAAGGGATAAATGACCTTTTATTGGGTTTCCCACTTAAACTGTATCAACACTTACCATCAGGTTACCACGTATCAAGTACAGAACTACGAACAGATAGTTTTATTGTACTTATTTATGTAACTCTTCGAGCCGATAGTGTTTTCGTTACTTAATGTTGGCTTGAAAGCATTACTTGCTAATTTCATTGAAATTATGCAAACGTATACGGAATATAATTACGTAAGGGCCTCTAAGAAATATAAGGTAGAAATGTGTAGCGGCTAATGGCTTGGAAAATGAACGGCTGCCTTTTAAGAACGTTGGGGTTATATTTAGCCGAAAACACATTTGCTGTTACGAAATTGATATGAAATTAGATTTCGGTAAAGAGTTAAAACTGCCTCATTGGTCTAATGGTTAGCATGTTCGATTACAGATATGAGGTCCTGGGTTCAAGTTCCGGGTCGGGCCAATTCAAAATCAATATTAAGTTTTCTATTAAGAATTTATCAATATTTGCCCGAAGTTGGGAAGTTGGCAGTGTGTTCCACCCTCGTGCCTCGGAGAGAACGTTAAGCCGTCGGTCCTGCGTCTGAACTCTCTCCGGTCGTGTCGGATTGCCGTCACATTGAACTATGAGAGTGAAGGAATAGAGAGTGCAATTGTGTACTATGCCTGCCGATCCGCAGTGGACCAGCGTGGTGAGTCTATGCTCTAAAAACCCTCGCTCCTCGGATTGAGGAGGCTTGTGCCCAGCAGTGGGACGTTAATGGACTGCTACCTACTCACTAAAGAGTTAAAATAGATAAATACGAGTATAATGTGTGTGTGCATAAATACATTTTATTTTTAATGTATACTCGTATATCTTACACTTATTTATATACCTTGGGGATGGATGGATGAAAATTTCGGGTTGTATGACAATTGCTTGAACAATTTTGAAGATTTTTCTAAATCTGTCCAGGTATTCTCAGATTGATTATAATAAATTGTTAAATTGAAAAACAAAAATTCAAAATTCAAAATATTTTTCTATAATATTAGAGAAGAGATTTATTTCTAATACTTTATTGTTTCAGAACTTCCCTATACTCATTTGACACTTTGGTGTTCGACACGGCATACATTCTTTAGATTGAGATTCTCAAATTCTTTTGAATGGAATATCTGATTTTAATAATTTAAAATGTATATTACAGGTATTGAAACAGTTTTAACAAAATATCATAATAGGATAAGTATTATTACAGAGGTATGAATAAAATGAATTGATTATTGTCCTCAATTTTATTAACTTTTCAAATGCAAAAAGTAGTCATACTGGCAGAACTACAGTAGTTGGACATATGGATATAGTATTCTGGACTTTTTTTTGTAGATATTAATACTTTCTATAATACTCTATAACATTTTTTTTGTTCTATCTAGAATAGTTTGCGCAGGGCACGCGATGACAGATTATATGTGACACATTTTTTTCACACCTTGTGTTACATTAGTGCATTTTTATTAGAGATTCCTATTTTATATAGAGAAAATAATATAGCCACTGTCACTTAGTGAAAATGCAGCTTTAAAGTGGTGAAAAAAAAATCGAAATCGGTTCAGTAGTTTTCGTGTGGAAACGTTACAAACATTACATACAAAAATACAAATGTTGCCTCTTTATAATTTTAGTATAGATATCTATGTCGGAGAATAAGAGAGAAAGTGAGAAGTATAAAGTATGGACATAGGGTTCTCCACCGACATCATCATTAATGGCATCCATAATTTAATTTCCATACTGTGGGCGTTGGTGGGTAATGTGGGTGCAATCAAACACTTTATTAATTAACTCAGATTATAATGTTTAATCACTTAATGTTCTCAATATCAATTTATACAAACTCATTAATAATAATAGCTAGGAACGCGACAGTTTATTAAGTCGACCGCACCGACGGGCTGACACCCGAGAACTAGGGAGACGCGTGCTGCATTGTCACTTATTGATACTGCCCCACGCCGTCAGACAGATGGCGCCAGCGTTCCACAGACTATTGCACTCCGACATATACTTATATGTTATTTGTTTATTTATTTAAACATTTTATATTGACAATGAAACCAGTGCAGTATATATAGGTTTTACTGTGCGCGGTTAGTTAAATAAATATAATAAAATATTACAATGTAAAATCAAAACTAACCAAGATTAAATCACAATACAATGCTCGAACATTGCAGCCAGTCAGAATTTATAATGGTAAATATTGTATGGTATGACTCAAATTATTTATGTTTTGTATAGATGTAAGTATATTTTTAACGTTTATGTATATTAGTAGAAGGACTGATGGACGTTTGGGACCGAAGGTGCTGGAGTGGCGACCCCGCACCGGACGGCACAGAGTAGGCAGACCCCCCACAAGGTTGACCGATGATATAAAGAGGGTCGCCGGTAGCCGCTGGAGCCAGGCGGCACAAAATCGGGCCTTGTGGAGGTCATTACGTGAGACCTATGTTCAGCAGTGGACCTCCATCGGTTGAAGCGACGACGATGACGATATTCATTTTGTTTTAGCTTTTTGTTTGGTTTGCTCCGTCAAATTTGAATGCAATTAAGTTTTTTCCTATATCAAAGGGTTGTTGGACGAAATGTCTTTTTAAAACTTAGTCATCCTATGTGCATAAAGTCTTTTTTGGTATTTCCTATTGTCTTTGAAACAAAAATTCAAAATTGTTTATTTCATTACACAAACTATATACATAGACAGATAGTACCTCTGTCAAGAGGTCTCGCTCTTCCATAATTAGAATTACAAAAAGATATGTACCTGTGTGTGTGCGTGTGTGTGTATGTTTGCACGTTTCTACGAGAAAATGAGCTGATGAGGGGCATGGATTTATGATTGTTAACGTGTTATTTACATTAGATAAGTGGCAGCAAAAGAGATTCTGTGTCTTGGTAGCTTAGCGATTGAAGCCAAGAAATTAGGGTTTTTTTGCAATTGTAAGATTTCAAACTGTATACGAGTATTATTAACTTTTTATTAATTTTATTATATAGAAGCGATGCTTGGTTGATGTATTGACGGCTTGACAAAAACCGTATGAGTTATATTAAGGTATGAATAACCGTCTTATTAAGGTATGAATTATATATAACTAGAAATAATTATAATTGGAATATAGTATTAGTTTTGTTGGATATAAGTAAGGTCGGAAGCACATAAATTTTAATAAATACCGCTGAGCCCTTTCTATTTCAATAAATCTCGTTTCTGGAAAAATATTTTTTTATTTTTATTACTGATAGGTTAGTGCTTGAGCATGATCACATCTGATGGTGAATGATGATATAATATAAGATGGAAGCGTGCTAATCTATTAAGAGGTGCTAATTATACCCATTTGCTTTGGTACCGGACCAATTAGAAAGTGCTATTTCCTAAACTAATCCTGCCGGGGATCACAGTTCAATAGAAAAAACGAATCTCCATTAATTCTAGAAGCAGTTAATAGATTATACTCTCTGATTATGCACCGTTTAAATTACCGATATAGAATTAATACGTTACCGTCTGTGGATAATGTTCTGTGCACAGAATAACTATACGTTAGAGATATTGTTTACAGAATCGCTTTTTTTACCCACTTAAATGGCTCACTGGTACAGAGGTCTTCGATTCTATTCCCGGTAAGGCAAATTTAGAAAAATTTTATTTTCTATTTTTCTGAGTCTACAACAGTGAGATGCTTTATCCGTGGCTAGTTGCTCCTCTACCTTCAAAGACATGCCAAGCAATAAAATTACATATCGATACCATAAAAGCTGTGCCTATTATTTTAGACTACATCATCACTTATATCAGGGCCCGTAGACAACGTAGCTTTCGAACATTAAATATATATGGGAATGGCATTTAATTTATTAATAGTTTCCGATATAAAACGTCATAAGATTTTTTAAGCGTTAGCAATCTTCGAAAGTGACATTGTCTAAGGGCTCAGGAGAGGATTAAGCTGTCAGCAAAAAACTAAACAATATCGTTTTTAAAGGTATACAATCATTTAGAAAATCAAATATATTAACAACAAAGTTGTGAAAAATATTTCATCACCTAGTTCTGAGAAAATAATGCTCTGAGAAAACTAAGCGGAATTATAAATTTTAAAAGAAATGAAAACTTATTCTGTAACATATGGAGGCTGTACTCAATAATTATTTCTAAAAATAAATAATTTAGAATTATTTTCCTTTTATCAGGTAAGGAAATTACTCTTAAACTATATCCTTACTTACTATCTCAATCAACCATTAACCTGTGCGAAATAAACGGTATGATAAAATATATCATCGTATCTTTTTGAATAATAGTAAAGTTTATTTGTATTAAAATAAGGCCAGGTATGTGAAAATGGGAGCAAATGGCAAAATTTGCTTTTAAAAAAATTCCCTCTAATAAAAAAGTGTTTACAGAGAAAATAAAAAAAATATAAAGCCTTTATGAGGCCTTGATGGCCTATCAATTGCTGGCCTTGCACTGACGACTCAGTATTAAAACCATTGTATCACTTTCATTTAATTCACTCGACTATAAATTCAAATGGTTTCCCGAAACATTTTTGAATAAACTGTTTTTACTATGTGTAATAACACATAATTTCAATTCCAAAAACAAGCAGTGTGATGTGTCTACATCTAGAAACGTCGTTTCTGAACCGCACCGCAAAGGATTTACCAGCTTCCGTGTTTCCTGACTCCTACAATCCGGGTACTTTCAAATGCAGAGTGAATAGGCATCTCCTTGGCAAGCACGGTCCACCCTAGACTGCATCAATACTTAACATCAGGTTTGATTGCAGCCAAGCGCAGGCCTGTTACAAATTAAAAAAAAAAACCCTCTCTCCTATCACTGAGGAACTTCTTGCATAGTAGAATGAGGTAAAC
Organism: Elymnias hypermnestra; assembly: GCA_015832385.1. NCBI lineage: Eukaryota > Metazoa > Arthropoda > Insecta > Lepidoptera > Nymphalidae > Elymnias > Elymnias hypermnestra. The sequence continues at coordinate 1,037,126 of JACTOM010000886.1, forward strand.
TTCCGCTATGCTAGTCTGTTGCTTGTTTTCTTTTTTTTATTGAAGAGAAACTTCTTTAGGCGCATGAGGGTAATTTATTGCGGATGAAACGCATCACGAAAATGTGCAGCTTTTTTAAGCTAATTCGTTTGAAGCTTATGCAGTTTTAATGTTTAAAAATAACATGTGGCATTTTAATTTGCCACTCGTCATTTAATAATTTAATATACTATTATTTCATAAAATATTTAAAAGCACAACTTAATTAATTTATAATATTGAATTTAAATTCTTAACATATCTTCCTTGCTCCGTCTTTTTAAGTCTCGGAAATCTAAAGTTTTAGATTTATTTAAATATAAACAAGACTTAAAAAGAATTTTTGCTTCTGACATGTGTTCTTTTTACGCATGCACTTTTATTTCTAATAAAAAATTTCATAAAAAATCTGTTTAACTCAACTAATTTTTGTCAATATCATAAAATTCTTATTGAACCAAGCCATTACATTAAGCCTCTTTTAACAATATAAATATACACTGGCGACGAAGTTATCTCACTATGCAATGACGCGTGTCAAATTTCAATGAAAGAACTTTTATAAGCTCATAAAGAGAAGCTTTGCAGAAACTTTGATGCTTAAAAATAGCGCATTTTTACTGACCTTTTATTGGTATAGCACCAATAAAAGGTCAGTAATTATATCAATTAGGATCTCGTACACCTAAGAGATAAATTTAAAGAAACATCGATTCGCACAGTACCGTCGAAATATATATAGTAAAATTCCATATTTTGGAGTGAATTTTTAATTAGATACCGCAATCAGTATTAGTTTTGCCTCCATATAATTTTAAGAAATATGTCAAAAACATTCCTTTACCAAAGGCATATTATAATGTTGAAGATTATTTAAGCGACAGAAATGTTTGATCTTGATTCCAGTTGCTCACAAAAGCAATATATTACACATTATAACATACAAAACTATCTTTAAAAGAGTAACCGTCGAGTTTCTTGCCGGTATCTTCTCAGCAGATTCAATCTTACGAACGGGTGGTAGATATATTATGAAAAGTGCTTTTTGAGCCTACTGCATAAAGAATATTTTGATTGTAATTTTATTGTTTGTCAAGGCAAACCCTTTAATTTGTGTATTCCTCCCTGCCTTGTCAACACATTGAAATATTTCCCACATACTATGCTTATATATCCTTAAGATATTATGGCTCAATCTACCCTCCAGAGTTGGACTAATAATGTATTTTCTATAGGTTTTAATAATATTTTTGAACCAGGCTTATTTTTTTGAGGGAGTACTCTGGTTATAATAAAAAAGAAATAAGCGACGTTTATTCAAGTTCCTACTACAGTAAGGTACACAGACATATAATATTTTAAATATAAGTTATCTAAATAATCAAATAATGTATATTTCAATCAGAAGCGCAGCTTTTCGAACTAGCTATTTACTTTGCGTCCATATAATCAAGCAAATAAGGCACAGCGCTAGTTTTTGTTTTATTTATAGATCCATTACTGTGGAAAATAGAGGGCTATAAGTGTAATCATAATTTTTAATGGCTTGATATAGATACATTTTATGAAAATTACAAAAAAATTAATATTTTAAATCCTCCAAATACAATCGAAGTTGATCAGTCTTACGCGTTCACAAACGTAATAAACCACACAATCTATTTTTTAAATTTAAGTTCAGGATACATCAGATTCCAAAGTAGCATTTTTTGTTTTAAACACTTATATTAAGATCGGCACAAAATGTTATGTTATTGGTTGAAAGCTGTTTTAAATTGTATCACAATTCTTTTAAAATAACGAATACATTAAATAGGTAACCAAAGATATAACTAAAGATTTAACGACAAGAAAATTTACAGACGTCTCAATACAAATATACATAATATTTCCTTAAGCAATTAAGAAAAATAGTTGAGTAAACCTGACGAATTTTCCAGCTTTAATAACTGTCAAGAACTTTGAATCGTTAATTACTAAAAACGACCTACCTTTTTGTTACAGGTGATTTATGAAAGCGTGAATTCATTTTGTAAATTATAATTTGCGTTACGTTCACATTTGTATTATTACGAACGAAATACGAATAACTTCTTATAACGCTGTCAGTCATCTCATGAAATTAATTAAAGAGTCAAGGCCAATATGTTTTGTCCAATATTCTTATTGCGTGAACATATTTCTGAGGCGAAAATGTGGATGAATGAAAACATGGTTCATATAACAAGTATTATGAAATGTATCTTTATAATTTCAAACGAAAAATATTTTAAGTCTCATGCGGTACCTGTACGATACCAAATTTGAAGCTAAATCGATTAAGATGCGTCTTATCTGGCAACGAAGAAATTATAACAGAGAGTTGGAAGTTTAGCTTTAATTTCATTAATTTTATCTTAATCTCCTAAATAGAGAGTTTTGTTGTTAATAAAAATATAAGCTGACAAAATACGGCTTTACGTCTATAATGCTTGACAGTGTGGTAATGGAGAGAGAAAAGGAAAGTGTTGCTGATGCCCCGTCCCTGCTAAGGCGGAGGCCGGGTGGTAGAAGAAGTCTTTTTGAACGCCTTTTTCCTCCCCCTTAAACAACTCTATGCCGGTTGCATACGGAAGTGTCAGAGCGAATGCGTAAGGGAGCCTCTGACACCTCCATTTCAGGTTGATGAAGGTGTCATTGGGTTTTAGTGGATATTCTGGCTAAGCTAGCGAGTCCCACACTCCCTGCCGTCCTGGTAGGGGTGCATAAAAGCATTTCCCAGCGGAAAAAATCTTTACGTCAAAAAGGTACAGAAAATTTATCATGAAAGTAAACGAAAACATATATGTCCTACATATATAATATATACGTCGGAGTGCTGGCAAGTCTGTGGAAAGCTGGTGCCACCTGTCTATCGGCGTGAGGCAGAGTCAATAGTGACAGTCCGGCGCGCGTCTTTCGGTAGTTCTCGGGTGACGGTCCGCCAGAGTGGTCGACTATTGAAATTGTCGCGTTCCTAGCTATTATTATTATTATTCATAAGTTTGTGTAAATTGATATCAGGAACATTAAGTGATTGAATATTATAATCTGAGTTAATTAATAAAGTGTTTGATTGCATCAACATTACCCACCAAATCAGTATGAAAATTATAGATGCCCTAATGACGATGTCGCTTATTCTCAGACATACATATCAAAAAGAAATCTGTATATTTTTGAGTAATTGTGGGGTATGTCGGCCATCTTTAGTAGAGCAGGACGGTGAGCCTAGTCTCCAATAGTATTCTCGTCTATAAGTGAGGAAGCTTATGCCCAACAGTGAGATTATAATCGGCTGCTCCTTACATTTTTTTCCTTTCTAGTGTAGCTATTATAAGATTCACTTTTTCGAACGACGATGAGTATTTCAAGACGAAAGCTGTTCGATAGCCTAGGCCTTACTAAGGCTATGATATGTTGAATATAATGGAAGTATATAAAGAGTCAGAAGTTTTACCACCTCTCTAAAATAATTTGCTACTCTGTGTCATGAAGTACGGTTGGGAGCTCTTCTCGAGAGAGATCCTTGACTGCGGCCTGCGGTACGCTCCGGGTTAATTCGACCATTGCTTCGAGTACAGAGTATAGTAACGCCAATTACTCTCCTAACCTTTTGTTTTGTAGCTTTGGATTTATGGTGACTGACGGAAGAAATTTTCGTTTAAGAAACGTAGAATAAAGTTTTATTTCAGAAAAAAAAAATATTTTATAGAAATAAAAACTTCTTTTAGTCAATGCGTCATTGCTATATTTCAATTCATTATTTAATATAATATTGCACAGTTAGAAATTGTATTTACACAATGAAATTTATGAGTGTGTTAATATATATAAAATAATTTATTTAAAATAATATTTTAAATAAAAAGTACGGTTCGTCATTTCACTAAATCGTATTCTTAGAAAACGATGCCCTTGAAACATCACTAATGTTGATTCCGATTGGTGAATTTGTGAACATTGTAAATGATGCCAATTTGCGATATAATAGTTATAATATTTCATAAACCATTAGAATTATTTAAATTGTATTAATTGTAACTATTAATTACTAACGGGGAATGATAAAAAAAAATACATTTGCCGCCAAACGCTGCCATTGGTGGTTTATGCTAATGACATCATTAACGACAAATGTATAATTAGTCCTAAAAGTTAGTCGAGAGGGCAGTTTTTAATCAACGTTAGCTACGAATTATTATATTTTAAGATAGTTGTGTCATAAAAAGGGCTGCTCTGCGATACAAAGCTAACTGTATTTCTTTAAATTAAAACTGATGTCTTTTTAATATGTAATAATGATAATTGTGTGATATTTGTTTTTATATTTCATTATAATGAATGTTGATGATAATGATAATGGATAAAAAAAGAGAGTAAAAGACTATGGAGTTTCTTGCCGGATTCTTCTCCATCTAGTCTGTAGGTTGTGAACCGGTGGTAGAGTCATTGACAAAAAAGAGTTTACTGGAAATAAAGAATATTTTAGTTTGGATATCGACCTTTTATTATGAAAATACTATTTATTTATTTTTTAATAATTAAAAAAAAATAGTTAAACTTAATAATTATTATCTTTATCGTGTTACTTCTGACAAGTGCAGAGTAAAAATAATTGTAATAAAATTGAAATGTAATTGTCAAAATAGTATCATAAACTGAAGAACACATAAAGTTAGTTAGATCCCAATGATACCGACCCAAATAAACATGCACTCGCTCATACATAAACCCATTAACACCCTTATATGTCGCGCATACACGCACATTTATCCGTGCTGTCTCCCTCTCTCTCTCTCTCTCTCTCATGCACACACACACACACACCCCCACACACACTTACATACACTCACACATGTACGTGCGTACGCATACGCACATGCACGCGCACGGTCACGTACACTTATTTACACTCTGTCCCATGCATAAACATATATTCATTTATGCCAAATTTATTTGATTTAGTAATATGAACTGTAACACAGTTTATACTACTGCATCATCGTTCCTATGTATTTAAGATGCCTACTGTACTGTTCTTTAATAAATAAATTCGAAGTTTTTACCACTTTCCAATGAAGTTTTAATGTCTACCGTGTTATTTTACGTATTAGCGTAACGTATTTAGGAAATGTTGTTATATAATATGCCGTTATATGCCAACTATTTGGAAAACGGCTCATATCGTCCCCGTACATAAGAAAAGTATTAAAAGTTCTATTGAGAATTATCGACGTGTTTTAAATTTTCTGGCAAAACTTGTGGAAAGAGTAGTTCATACTCACATATATCCTGTTCTTTCCCAACAGATACCACAGCAACAACACGGTTTTATTGGGTGTCGTTCGACTCAAACCAACTTAGCAATATTAACGAATGATGTATCTCGTGGGATGGATGGTGATAATCAAGTGGATGTGATATACACGGACTTCGAAAAAGCTTTTGATCGTGTAGATCACATCGTCCTACTCCGAAAATTATACGAATTGGGTATTCGCGGCAACTTGTTGAGATGGTTTGAGTCGTATCTAAAAAATCGCAGTCAAGCTGTGATAATTGGCGGTTATCGATCAAACTATACCGATATCCCATCAGGAGTCCCCCAGGGGTCAGTACTCTCACCTCTGCTTTTTGCTTGCTATTTATATGATATAGAAAAATGCTTAAAATATAGCAAATTTCTTATATATGCGGACGACACAAAAATTTACACGGTAATTCGTAATAAGACAGATTGTGAAAATTTGCAATCAGATCTTGTCAGGCTTTGCAATTACTACAATAAGAACAGAATGTACATAAATGTGAGCAAAAGTTTATTAATATCATTCACTCGTAAAAAACATATTGCAATGTCAGTTATAAATTCTAATCAATATTCCCAGAGCTGACATTGTAAAGGACTTGGGTGTTTCAGTGGACTGCAAATTATCATACTCAGATCATGTTGAATCGATTGTTAACCGTGCTACTATAACGCTCGGTTTTATTCTTCGTGTAACTCAACCTTTTACGGATGTAAAGTGTCTTAAACTTTTGTACTGTGCACTTGTCCGCAGTACGCTGGAATATTGTAGCTGTATTTGGAACCCTGCTGTTAAATATCAGAAACAAAGAATAGAAAAATTACAATCAAAATTTTTGAAACATCTTAATTTCCGCTCACATCATAAAGTAGATATGTATTTAAATTTTTCCCAACTTTGTGTCGTTCATATCTATTGTCTCTTGAAAGAAGGAGATCACTTTTAGACATGCTGTTTCAGTATGGATGCTGCCATGGTCAATATGACAGCATCGAATTAACATCTAACATTCTCCGGTTTCACACACCTAAACTTAGAACGCGCCAAACACCCCTCTTTTTTACTTCACATTGTCAAACAAATTATGCAAATAATTCTATAATTTGCCGCATTCAAAGAAATTATAACAAAACTTACTCTGACGTCGATATCTTCCATGGCAACAAACTAAAATTTAAAAACAATTAATAAAATTAATGAATTTAAATAGTGAGAAGGTAGCTTGTATTTGTCTCCAAACACACACTCACACACACACACACCCACGCGCAATCTCTCTGGCGCTTATTAGTCCAATAAATAAATGTAAAATCCGTAATTGGCCTTAAGTTAATTTAATTAAATTATATGTTAGTTTTAAGAGGGATGTGGATTTTGTAAAAAAAACGCCATAGATAAAAATTAGTTTGTTTTATTTCTTTATGCACCATACTTTAGCACAATTTCCTTCTCCTTAAGGTTGTGTGATTGCCTCAATGGTTAGCATGTTCGACTACAGACATGAGGTCCTGGGTTCCAGTCCCGTGCCTCGGAGAGCACGTTAAGCCGTCGGTCCTGCGCCTGATCTCTCTCCGGTCGTGTCGGATTACCGTCACATCGGACTATGAGAGTGAAGGAATAGAGAGTACACTTGTTGTGTACTATGCTTGCCAATCCGCAGTGAAGCAGCGTGGTGGGTCTATGCTCTAAAACCCTCGCTCCTTGGTGTGAGGAGGCCTGTGCCCAGCATTGGGACGGGCTACTTACTTAATGGGCTGCTACTTATTTACTTTAAGGTTGTCTGAAAGAAATCACTGTTTAGCGATAAGACCGTCTTTATGTACATTTGTTTTGTTCTTACTTTTATTCTTTTTAATTTTTTTAAAACAGAGTATATAAATAAAAATCAATAAAAAATTAAAATTATCATGTGCTTGTGAGAACATAAGTAACTAAAGTGTTGGGTATGAATATTTAATTTTAACAACCGAGTTATAATTAAATTAAAAGCGCATGCGTACACAGTACACATTACTTAATTAAGTGAAACTTCTTTGGAAAATTAATTTTTAAGTATTGTGTATGTTTATATAAAATTAAAACTTTAGATTTCCGAGACTTAGAAGGAGGGAAAAATTGAAGATATGTTTGGATTTAAATAATTTAATTGTCATAAAAGTGTCGAAAATTAATACAAATGTTTTATTGAAATCACAAATGACAATATTAGAAATTATTAAATGGAGTCTGATTTCTAATTTAACATTTAGAAAGGAGAATTTAATGAAAAGAAGTATATTAAATTAATAATTTAATATCACGAGTGGGAAATTAAAATGCCACATATGATTTGTAAATATTAAAACTAAACTTCAAACGAATTAGCATACTTACATAAAGACGTTTCACTACAAAAAGACGTGATCCATACTTTATAATCTATGTGTGTAGAAACTTAATACTGTATATATCGATGTAAGTAAAGTAAGTAAGTAAGTAGCAGCCCATTAACGTCCCACTGCTGGGCACAGGCCTCCTCACTCCGAGGAGCGAGGGTTTTTAGAGCATAGACCCATCACGCTGCTCCAGTGCGGATTGGCAGGCATAGTACACAAGTGCACTCTCTATTCCTTCACTCTCATAGTCCGATGTGACGGGAGAATCCGACACAACCGGAGAGAGATCAGGCGCAGGACCGACGGCTTAACGTGCTCTCCAAGGCACGGGGGTGGATCACACCGCCAACTTCCCAACTTCGAGCAAATATTGAGAAAATCTTAATAGAAAACTCAATATTGATTTTTGAATTGGCCCGACCCGGGACTCGAACCCAGGACCTCATGTCTGTAGTCGAACATGCTAACCACTAGACCAATGAGGCAGTTGTATAGGTAATATATCGATGTAAGAAAACGTATTTTTTTTATTTCATAATAAAAACACCGACACAAAGTCCTTTGAACAATAATGGTGTGTTTTTTGCTGTAGGTTCAACAAAAATTTGTATATTTAAATTATTTTTTGCTTACAGTAAAATAACTTTAGTATTTTAGAAAAAATTTTTTGGCTTTGATGAGAAGTTCGTATGTTGAAGCTTACAGCAAATACGACTTCTTACGTCGTTTTAGTGATATACTAAAGGAATATTAAGAATTTCTTACATCTTACAAAATAATTTTACACGGCTTACTGTAATTTGAAAATCTAAATGCCTTAGTAAGACATAAGAACTGTTAAACCGTAGAGAGTCTAGATTAAGGACATCAATTTACGATACTAATTAAGATAAGACACGTACGATCGGCGCCGGGGAGAAAATGAAGAGGAAAATGGGGATGAGCACAATTATTTCTTGTCTTTAACTCTTTGAATAGTTTATATGTCTTCTATTATTTTATTTTATGCACAGTGTTTTTTATATACTGTGTACATAATATGTATCCATTAAATTCATACATAATCTTTACTTAACTCAAATAATGTTATTTTAGAAAAGTTAGACAAAATCTTTATATACACGATGAATGAAAAAAAAAAGTAAAAGTGCGTACAAAGTACACGTGTCAGAAGTGTAACTTCTTTGACAAACAAATTTGTAAGTCTTGTTTATAACACATATCTAAAACTTTAGATTTAAGAGACTTAGGGTAAAAGGTCATTAAAATATTAAAAGTATCGAAAATTATTACAAATAATTTACTGAAATCTCAATTGACGAATTGTTAATAAACATGCCACGTGTTTATTGTCGATATTATAAATTGTTAATTAAATTTTGTTTTTGAATTTTAAAATATTTTTATTTTATAGTTTTTGAAAAATAATATATTAAATGGCAATGACCTTAGGTTTGATGCTGCATTGCCATATTATAAGTTGTATTACGTATGAAGCGGTGGTATCCGATTGGGGGGGGGGGGGGTTTTGCGTATTAGTGATGTGCTCGATTACGATATAAAATACTTTTTTTGCGCTGGGAAATGTCTTTACGCACCCCTATGAAAGACTAATTCCATCGGGAGTGTGGGACTCACTGAAAACGGAATATCCACTAAAACCCAGCGGTTCCCTACCCATCCATGAGTGAGACCACTAGAGGTTCCCTAACTACATTCCACTCTAGTGACCCGGGTGGTATCGATTATAACATTATGGAACGAGTTACCTCTACACTTAAGAGAGGCTAAATCATTGGATTTGTTCAAGAAACAAGTATTATATATATCTATTTATTATATTTAGTTAAGTATTTGTAAGTAACTTAAAGTGTATGTATTAGTATGTAGGAATATTTGTATGTATTTATATAGTAGGGGACACCACTTACCTTATTTACCTCACATTGTCTCTTTAAGCCTAAGGTTGCCTGGTAGAAATCTCCAGCCTCTTGCTCCCTTAGCCTCTATTTTCCTCCTTCAGTGAGATGACGGTCTCGCAAAAGAAGGCAACCGCCCTCCACCCAACTTCACTGGCGAGCATTAACACCATATAAAAGACTGGTGACAGCGGGGTGGCAAAACAATTATTTTGAAGGCTGCTCTTTTTTTGTTAAAGGACGCAAACGGCCTGATGCTGAAGAGGTCCAGAGAATCAGAATCCTATCCGACAGGACTCTGATTGAAAGATGGAAGGAGGACCTCGGGTCTCCATCTACTGGTGTAGCCGTGGTTGCAGCGGTGCGTCCATTCTTGGAAGATTGACTAGCCCGGGGGCACGGTACGCTAACCTACAGGTTGGTGGAGGTGTTAACTGGGCATGGTTGCTTCGGCAAGTATCTGCACCAGATTGTAGGCTGCGAAGAGACGCCTGCTTGCCGTATTTGTGGGGCGGCCGTCGACACTGCCGCACCACACAGTAGCAAATTGTCAGGCTTGGGGACCTCAGCGTCACGTCTTGACATCGCTGATTGGGAGTGACCTCTCACTCCCCAGCATTGTGGGCGCTATGATTGGCGATGAGTCAAGTTGGAGAGCAGTGACGTCCTTCTGCGAGGCTGTCATCTTGCAGAAGGAGTCACTAAACAGGCAAAGGGAGGTTATGGCAGACGCTACTCCCTCTCGCCGGAGGAGGGGGGGCGCTAGAAGGCGCAATTTTGCTCGCCTGCTCTCCCTCAACTAAACTAAACCCTTAAGTCGGATTCATCCGGGGCGCCAGAGCTGAATGCGCCAGCGAACATCTGGACCCCAACACCTGGATGAAGAGGGTTCCGCTGGGTTTTAGTGGGTATCCTGGTACGACCAGCGAGTCCCACACTCCCGGATGTTTACACTTCATCCGGCGTGCATAAAGCATTTCCCAGCGACAAAAAAAATGTCATCTCATGTGTAAAAACATGTAGTTTTCCAGGAAGTTATATAATTAATGTTATTTAATTTTGTACAATGTCGTGAAAAATTTCATTCGTTTGAAGATAATTCGCTGCTTTATATTGTGACACTTCACTTTACATGCGGAATTTGCTACACCACATCGCAGACATACATATCAGTCATAGCTAAGTGCTACGAGTCTACGAATACTGTTACGTTTTACACAACATTACAAATGTGCAATAGCATTTTGAAAGAAATAGTGGAATAAAGTCAAATTTTATTACTAAATATATCGCTTTTCGATCGCTAGTAAGAAAATTGGATCTTCAAAATCACAACTACACTAGAAAGCGGTTTTTAAATTAGTTTCATTGGTATTGAAATTAAAAGTGCTTGCATACAAAATACACATGCCAGAAGTGAAACTTCTTTGGCAAACTAATTTTCAGGTATTGTTTATTTATATATTAGGTTTCCAACAGAACTTATTACTAGATACATGGTAAAAAAGAAATAAATTCACAATAGCACAAGTTGAGTAATATTCTAAATAAAGGAAACAACGACATGATATAAAACAAAAAAGTGCATATGCAGACTACTATTACAAAGTGAAATAATTATAAAAATAAAGAAAAGAAAATTACAATATTGTGACCTAATCTAAACTAAGTGCAAGCTTCCTTTTAAATATTAGTAGTGTGTCCCCAAATATAGCAGCTATATTGTCATTGTGTAAAGTGTTGTATGTATTTACTAATTTGTTGATTGGAGCAAACTGTCCTAGGTTCGTGCGTGGTGTATGTGAGGTAAAGATATTAAAAGTATTTTTGCGTGGGAGTCTGTTCGGTAAATTAAAATTTATTTGGAGAGGAGTTCCGGCGCATCCAGGATCCCACCAAGGACTTTAAAAAAGAACGTGATATCTAACAACTGTCCTTAATTGCTAAGAGATTGCATTTTGAAAAATTTAAGACTATTTATACACATCTAAAACTTTACATTTTCGATACTTAGAGAGAGAGAGAAAAGGAAGATACGTTTATTGAAATCTGAAATGACAAATTATGTATAAAAACGTCACGTGCTTTTGTCAATTTTAGAAATTATTAATTAATTTGTGCTTTTAAATCTAAAATTTACAAAAGAAAGTTTATGAAATATTTTCATTTTATATCTTATGATATTAAATGATATTTGTAAATATTAAAACTACCTAACTTTCAAACTATTTTTCATAAAAACGTTGCAAATCTTCGTGATGCTAATCATGCGTATTATCCGAATAAAATTTACCCTAACGCGCCTAAAGAAGTTTCACTTCAAAAATTGTTAAGGATAAAGCAGAAACCAGAATAATCAAAAAAGGCTCTCCTGTAAAATTATAGTGTTTCTTTTCTTAATATAATGTAATTACACAAACAAAACAAATGAACATTTCTTTCGACTTTAAATATAATTCTATTATATAATACGAATAATGGAAGAAATATTTGCTGTCCAAAATAAAGCCATCAGCCAACATTAATTAATTGTTTTTTTTTAAATTAATCATTGTGTATTTTAGTGAAGGAAAGCATCGTTTGGGAACCTGCATATCCCAGGAGCATTTCATCTATAGTAATTAGTTCTAACCTGCCAACCAGTATTGGACAAGCGTAATGAAAAACCCTTTCATTTACGAGTTTGGAAACCTGTGCCAACCAGTAGGACACTTAGAAGCTTCTACTTACCCCTATTAAATATTAAATGACATAACTGTCCAAAAAAAATTAACAAATTAGTAGTTTCTATAAAATTTAATTGGCAGAAGAACGAGAGTTACCGACATAGCTAGAAAGGTTGCGGAGCTGAAGTGGCGATGGACAGGGAACATAGCTAGGTGAATCGATGGACGTTGGGGTCCCAAGATACTGGAGTGGCGACCACGTACCGGTAAGCGCAGCGTTGGTAGATCCCCCACCAGGTGGACGGATGACCTGAAAAGGGTTGCTGGAAGCCGATGGTTACAAACTGCACAAGACCGTGTGTTATGAAAATCCTTGGAGGAGACCTATGTTGGCGTCCATCGGTTGAGATGATGATGATAAAATTTAATAATAATTTGAATAGACACTTGCACTAGATAAACCTGTGGTCGGTATTAATCTTATTTTGGACCTTGATGCTAGTAACAAATAACTTAAATACACTATAACACCAAAAAAGGGATAAAATCCGAGTTTTATGTATTGAGCCCTGTATTAAGCAGAAATCACTAGACCCTTCTCCCATATAAATAATGTATGAAGTAAACAATGTGTTAATTTGTCATACGAACAGTCAGCAATACTGGTAAATACATCTATCTGTACAGTTGTAAAACTGAACGCGAATTTGCTTAGTACAAAGAGCAACCATTGCTATAAAACAATGTACGCATTGCGTTCACGTAGTTCCCTCATTAATACACAGATGGCGCTGATATACTATAAAGGTAAACCGGCGATCAAAGAAACTATTTTTATATAACAAAATACTTCTCATATATAATTTAGTAATATGACAGTAAACTTTCAAATAAATAAAAAAATGTTTTTTTTTTTAATTAAACAAAATGGACAATCAATAATAAAATGGCATACCTTAGTTTCTAATGTAGGACACAATTGACAGCGATTGACAAATATATACTCTATATGCATCTATGTGTTTGGTGACACATTAGATTGGGTTTTTGAAGTGAATCTTCATGTGTAAATGTGGAAATTATCCCAAACTTTCCCACTTCATTTATGATCTTCTCCCTCCATATACCACGTCCTATAAATGTAGAGTATTTATTAACGTATCGTAATAGAATTTAGCTGTAAAATAATGTCCCTTTTATTTGGCGTTGGTTTAACTATTTATAAATTATCAAAATTACTCGTATACTTGGGATGTCTTATAAACCGAAGAATTTCCATCGTGTCTTCTCCAACAAACTTGACACAGGTGAGATAATCTGTGCACATTTGACACACCTGAAAGCTATTTAACAAAGAAACAGAAGAAGTGAAAGTTTTTTAGACGAATGAGGGTAAAATTTTTATGCTAATTCGTTTGAAGGTTAGGTAGTTTTAATATTTACAAATCACTCATTTTTCTTCAAATATAAAATAAAACTACTTCACAAAATCTCTTTTCAAAAATTTAAATTAAAAAACAAAATTTAATAAACACGTGGCCTTTTTAATTACAATGCGTCATTTGAGATTTCAATAAATTATTTATATTCATTTCCGACACTTTTAATATCCAATGATAATGAAATTCATTAAATTCCTAACAAATCATCCTTTTTCCTCACAGTATGAAGACTTAAGAATTAGTTTGCCAAAGAAGTTTCACTTCTGACATGTGTACTTTGTAGGCACGCACTTTCGTAATGAAATAAAATGGAATTTATTTATACAATGGCTTACCATAGTTTCTAATAGAACTTCCTTAGTGTTTGTAACGATATAGACGTTTTTATTAATTTTGCAACATATTTATCAGGTTCTGTAGGTTTAGATAGTATATAAGGATAGATTACGTTGTATCGGGCTGCGTTCGTGGCGGCACCTGGACTAGGGATCCAGCTGAAAATCAGCGCTGCATGGTCTCCAGACTGTGTAGCATAAATGCTGAGCTGGTTCCATTTTCTACGTTATGCCACACATACAAAAACACAAATGTTTCCTCTTTATAATATTAATTTAGATAAGTATGGGAAATTTTATACTCCTCCATCCGCGCAATTTTCGTAAGAAGGTGTACGATGTTTTCGTTTCACGTATTAATATATAGATTTTAATTTATGCGACATATATTATAATGTATTAAAGTAATATTTCGTATTTTTTTTATTGCTGACAAGTTAACACTTGACTCTGATCACACCTAAGGGTAAGTATCGACACTGTGTAAGACAGAAGCGCGGTAATCTAGTAAGAGGTAATCTCCCTCTATTGGTTTCTAACACAGTATTGTATCCGAACACATATTTCTCTTTACGTGGTGTTATATCTTTGTTGGTAGGGTGGTAACTAGTCACTGCCGAAACCTTTCAGTAATCCAGACTCAGAGGATCAGAAAATACAATTTTGTAAATTGCCAGATACTGAGGCCATTAAATAGAATAGAATCGTCACAATGATTAACGACAAGTTTGTATTTAAACAATAAAACATTAAATATACGTTTAATACAACATTATATAATATCTATACAACAGAACATACTTAAACATTCCTAACACTAATTTGTATAAACAAATTATGAATTAATTGAATATACAATATTAATCTTGTACGATATTAATCTGTCCTAATTCACATGATAATACTTCATCCAGATCTTTAAAAATTTCAGCAAAATTCTTTGCTTTATTTTAAAATATTATAATCGTTACTAAAAAAAATATTGATACATTATAACATAATTTCAAGGGTACTAAGGCAATAAATATCGTGAGATTGAGTAAATTGCTCTGATTTAAATATAATAAATTGAAATAGTTGTAATGGTGGTGATAAAAACAGGTAACCGACTGAGTTGTTGTAGGTTCTTCTAAGTAAAGGGTGCGTAAGAATCTTTGTAACTCTTGATAAATATATGGAAATAAACTTTATCTGATTATTCAAAAGTGCTACAAAAGTCTTCAGTTAAGTTTTTGAATTTGAACTGCCTCATTGGTCTAGTGGTTAGCATGTTCGACTACAGCCATGAGGTCCTGGGTTCGGGTCCCGGGTCAGGCCAATTCGTAATAGATACTGAGTTTTCTATTAAGATTCTCTCAATATTTGCCCGAAGTTGGGAAGTTGGCGGTCTGATCCACCCCCGTGCCTCGGAGAGCACGTTAAGCCGTCGGTCCTGCGCCTGATCTCTCTCCGGTCGTGTCGGATTGCCGTCACGTCGGACTATAAGAGTGAAGGAATAGAAAGTACACTTGTGTACTATGCCTGCCAATCCGCAGTGGAGCAGCGTGGTGGGGCTATGCTCTAAAAACCCTCTCTCGTATGAGTGAGGAGGCCTGTGCCCAGCAGTGGGACGTTAATGGGCTGCTACTTACTTACTTTAAGCTTTTGAATTTGTAATAGCGTAATTTAATCATAAAAGCCATAATATTTCAAAAACATAATAAATTACTCCTTTGCAGCCATTAGACGGTATCATAACTTGAAGTGAATGCGAAAGTTGGAAGGGGAAGACCAAGGCGAACGTTACTGGACCAAATCCAGGACATTTTAAACAAGGGCCAGATCAAGAGTACTCTAAACCGACGAACTTGTATGAAAGGTTTAATGAGAATGAAAGAAGCGAAGGAGATATGCAAGGATCGTGGCAAGTGGAAGGATGTTGTCTCTGCCTACCCCTATGGGAATGAGGCGTGATGCTATGTATGTATGAGCAGCCAAGGTTAGTTTTAAATAAATGAGGTTTGTAAGGTGAAAACTTTTTAACCCGAGTATCCTAAATTTCATATGATAGGTCAGATGCCTCAACAGTCATGTTACGCAATTTATGTAAAAACATAAATCCAATAGTTTTTTCGTTTGTAGAGAGATAGAATATTTATTTATATGGAGAAATATTATGTTATTGAATTTTAAATGTGCTAAATGCTAACGTTCACCTAAATCTAACTGGATAAAGCAAATTTTCCTTATCGAGCGAACAGCTAATTTGCTACAGATTAGCGGCGCAAGTCACAGGTAATAAATATGCTGCGGCGGTGATTTATTTGTCATCCGAGCGCGTTTCGCCACAGATATTATCTATGGGGATGATGTTAATCACATTTATTTATGAGCATTGTCTAAAAACCAATCCAATATGTTACAGAAAGTTATTATATAGTGCTTTTCATTAACAAGTTAGCAATTTATTGTGATATCACCTGTACACAACATCTCTAAAAATAGGTGTTCAACAAGGATCAATTCTTGGCCCTTTCTTCTTATCTACTAACTAGCAAGATTACTAAGTAGGACTATAGATTTTTATTTTAACAGAAAGTTTTATTTCGTTTTTAATTACTTATTAAATCACACTTACATTCACAATCTAATCAATATACTGATTTCACTTTACAACAAATATGTGTCTAACTAATACATTTTTAAATGCGTTATATCTTTTGAACGGAATGTCCGATTTTAATAATTTGAAAGTATTTTACTGGTATTGAAACGGTCTTATATTTAATAGGATAAAGATTAATACAGAGGTATGAATAATATGGTTTGATTATTGTCGGCACTTTTGTTAACTTTTATAATGTAAAAAAGTAGTTATACTGGCATTACTACTGTAGTTTGACAAATGGTATCCTGGATTTTTTTGTAGGTATTAATACGTTCTATAATATTGTACAACATTTTTTCGTTCTTTCATCAATAGTTTCCGCACTGCACGCCATGATATTTTCTTTGTGAGCATTTTTTTCACACCTTGGGTTACATTAAACCATTTTTATTAGGGATCCCTATTTTTTTTAAAGTAATATAGCCTATGTCTATCAGTGTAAATGCATCTTTCTAATGGTGAACAAATTTTAAACTGTTTCCTCTTTATAATATAAGTATAGATGTAAATGAAAGTCGTGTTTTTTACAGCTTTTTTAAGCCATGATCGGCTGGACCGATTTTATATCTAATTTGATGGTTTTATCTCAGCTCCGAGTAGCTGAATAACTAAGTTATCCGAGAAATACACGAAAAATATTGAAAGATATGGAAGTACCTATTAAATACTATAAAAGCTTACATTAAAAAAAAAATAAGGTACAAAACTGTACGTGACAATTTTTTTACTAGATAAAATGATGTAGGATGTAGTGAGTTATCCTTAAAAGTTAGCCATGTCGCGGAGAGTTTTGGAGATCTATAAAAAATAATGATCACAATATACATGTCTCTAAGTGATAAGGGTGAAAGCTTGGTTATTTCCAGAAAATTATATACATACTCGTACAACTTGCCCCAGGATCACTCTATCTATTAGCGAAAACCATAGGAAAATACTTGCAGTAGTTTTGAGTTTATTGCGAACAGAAAGTCAGAAAAATGTGAAGAAGAATTTTGTTTTATTATATGTAGATATTTGTTATTATTTCATGTGTCATCATCGGTGCCAAATGTGTAGTCCTCAATCACGTCGCTGAAAATGGAGATATACATAATTAGGGACCGTCTACATTAAGAATGAAGTCACATTCCTAAACTTCTAGCATATTGCAGGCTCTAATGAAACCAGCGTTAATCACAATGGCTAGATAGTTTTATGCCTGTTGCGGACATAGGTTGAAAAAAATTGTGCTTTAGATATTAATTGCATACAGAACAATATCATATCAAAGCTAATTTCATTATCTCATTATAATAGCATACTCTAAGCACTCCATAAATCCTTTGAGGCAAAAGCGTTACATCAAAATTATAATATGATGACGTGCTTTATTAATATTGTCGTGTATTTATAATATAACCGCATAATTAAATGGTGAACATTGTTTACATTTTACTCTTTACACATCTGCCGAAAAGGAAAATGTAATGTTTTTGGTATTTATGTATATATGAATGTGTCTATGTTCCGTCATATATTTTAAATGGAATAAAAAATATACTCATGTACATTATCTTTATGTTCCTTTATTTTCAATTTAGAAAATTGCAATTTGTCTGAGTCTGGACTGGTGGGATATTTCGGTCGTTGCTAGTTACCCTCCTAACAGCTAAAGCTTACTGCTAAAGAGATTTGTGTTCCAGTATGATGCTATGTAGAAAACATAAGAGGTAAATTGCCTCTTAACAGAGTAGCGCATGATATCGGAGATTGTATGAACACTGACTATCAGGTGTCATCACACTCAAGTGTACAAAGTACACATATCACAAGTGAAACTTCTATGGCAAACTTAACTTAATGACCGAGACTTAGAGAGAGGGAAAAGGAAGATATGTTAGGAATTTAACTATCGTTAAAATATTAAAAGTGTGGGATATAAACAAGTAATTTATTGAAATCTTAAATGACGAATTACAAATAGACATGCCACGTGTTTTTGTCAATATTAGATTATTAATAAAATTTTACTAATAAAAAACGCTGTACATATTCGTGACGCTATTCACGCGTTTCATCCGTAAAATTTTATCCTCATTTAAAGCAGTTTCACTACAAAAGAATAAAACATGTTGAATCCATAAATTCGAGAGAGTAATAACTGACTTGAGACTAATCGTTATATTGTTAGCTTCCGTATTGCCGCCCCTCTTACAGGCTTACACCATAACGTGAATTCTAGGATTTGATTCATGTCTTGGTCATTTCAGGAAAAGATATTTCCAAATTCTTTATCTGCTGGTAAGCTTTGGCTGCGGATAGTTATTACCTACCAGTAAACACAACTACTGCAAAGCAAACTGCGTTCCGTTGCTATGATGAAACTATTAAAGAGGTAATCGGGCTATCTTTTCAGACAATATTATTTATATTCTAATTTAGGCTGGAAAGCAGCACTTATGATCGTCAATTTATTACACAATTATTATTGAAAATCATATCTATACAAACAAAAATAATTATAACTATCATTAAAAATGTTTACAATGTAATATGCCACCATCAGCTGAATCCAAACGCTTAGTCCAGACCTGTTTGACTTTTATACTTTAATTAACATCATTCCCATAGATATTATCTGTGGCGAAACTGCCTCATTGGTCTAGTGGTTAGCATGTTCGACTATAGACATAAGGTCCTGGGTTCGAGTCCCGGGTGGTCGGGCCAATTCAAATATCAATATTGAGTTTTCGATTAAGATTTTCTCAATATTTGCCCGAAGATGGGAAATTGGCGGTGTGATCCACGTTAAGCTGTCGGTCCTGCGCCTAATCTCTCTCCGGTCGTGTCGGATTCCCGTCACACCGGACTATGAGAGTGAAGGAATAGAGAGTGCACTTGTGTACTATACCTGCCAATCCACAGTGGAGCAGCGTGGTGGGTCTATGCTCTAAAAACCCCCTTTCTTATGCGAGTGAGGAGGCCTGTGACCAGCAGTGAGACGTTAATGGGCTGTTACTTACCTTGACAAATTTGGAAGTCTCGTTATTGTGCTTGGTATTTTATTATAAAAGCAAATCCCGTTGCTGATAAAAGATTTGCTGGTCTTAGCTAATCTTAAGAAGTATGGTTGTAGCTTTTCTTTTCTTCTTGTGTTAATCAAACTTTTTTTTGAGTAGGTATAAATGTTTGAGTACATACAAAATTTTAACGTATATGTATACTGATTGAAGAGTCAGAATACCAGTCTCCTTAAAATAATTTCTAAAGAGCCAAGGGGTTTTTTTTACCAAAAACTGTTCTAATAGCTCCTTTTTGTAGTGCACATAAACTTCTTTGTCTCCGCTGCCAGTCCCCATAATAATATTCCATATTCTGTTTATAATGCCTGGTTCGATCTTGCTAATTTTTGTGAGTTTTTTGATAGATATATATATAAAATAGATTAACAATTTCGTTTGAAATTCTCCATATTGGCACGGAATCGGAATTGCACTGATGATCCCACCTGGTACATTGGATAATAAAGTAATGTTTTCTTTTTAGAAGCAAAATAATGATTAAAGCTTTCCATCCAAAGTGTAATTTTTATATGATATCCAAAATCCAAAGTTAATTTTGCAATTTTCACGCCATACTTGAACGGACGGTCGGCGAAAATATTTAGGCAAATTGAAATTTCATATTGATACTCGTAACGTTAATGGGCTCGAAAATGCTGATTGAAAATTGTGGAAGTAAGCACATAAAAGTATATAATTATTACATACATTACGATTCACTGATACACTCCCTATTTATATAATAACAAGAGCAAATTAAAGAACAAAAATAACCGTTTGATAGATGTTTTTTCCTGTTAAGAAATGTAAATTTATAATTTTCTTTTCTTTTAAGTAGTAATAAGATTGTTTACAAAAATGTACCTTCGAAAGTGCAGTAATTTTCATTATGTATTAGCCTTGAGTTTCCATGTAAGTGAATATTATATTCTTTATGGAAATAAATGTCATGAATCATAAATCAGTTATTATTAAATGATTGTTGATTAAAAATTTACTTATAGTTTCGTATTATTACTAAAGCAATTAATCAGTGTGGTAGAATAAACTGTTTAATTAGACGTAAACACACACACATACAAACAAATACGCAATAATTAATTAATAAGATTTGAAGCAAGACATTAGATTAACTGTTTTTAGTTTTTGAAGTGAAACTTCTTTAGGCATATGAGGGTAAAATTTCTAAGGATGAAATGCCTGATTAGCGTCACGAAGGTGTGCAGCGTTTTTTATGCTAATTCGTTTGAAGGTTAGATAGTTTGAATATTTACAAATAACATGTGGCATTTTAATTTTCCACTTGTTGTTTGATAATTTAATATAAAATATTTCATAAATTCTCTTTCAAAATTGACAATTTGTCATTTGAGATTTCATGAAAGAATTTGTATTAATTTTCGACACTTTTAATGACAATTAAATTCCTGATATCGTCCTTTTTCCCTCCCTGTAAGTCTCTAAAGTTTTAGATTGGTATATATATATATATATATATATATATATATATATATATAAACTTCAGACATATCAATCATTTGTAGCAAATTTTATTTTAATGAGAATACGTGATCATCTGTGCGATTGTGTAATTGTGTAATTGAATTCCTCCTAAACAGTTGAACCAGTTAAATTCAATATTTATTAGGATCCCAAAATAGTTGACATTAACAATTCGATCCAAAAAATAACAAACTTCTTCATATTTCCACGAGATTGGATGTGTAGTGACTAATACCTCCACGCTCCAGTTTTCCAGCTCATCATTCTATGATCAGATTTAATTCATGTTGAAATAATAAAAAATCCTTTATATCGTTTAGAAATTTTAGCGCAGGAAATAAGATAGAAAAGGGTCCTGAGTTAACGGATATGAAACAGGAAGTTAAGAGACGAGAGCAAATACCACATCCTCTTG
Organism: Elymnias hypermnestra; assembly: GCA_015832385.1. Classification (NCBI taxonomy): domain Eukaryota; kingdom Metazoa; phylum Arthropoda; class Insecta; order Lepidoptera; family Nymphalidae; genus Elymnias; species Elymnias hypermnestra. Next base: position 1,058,820 of record JACTOM010000886.1, read on the forward strand.
CTGTTTACGACGCCAGTCACTTGATATTAAATAACAAATATAGGGGAAACGTTTTCAAACATATTAACGTATTTCTTAAAAATATAATTTAAATAAAACACTATCTCTTGGAGAAGAATTAGGCATTGACAACATTATATGTATATATTCACATATATGTAAGTTTATGTAGGTTATATATGTTCCGACATGTGTACCGAATAAGAGTGAACGGAGAAGCATAAAGCACAGGGGCGTAGGGTTCTTCGCCGACATCGTCATTAATTTGATCCATTATTTAATTTATTATTCTGTGGGCGTTCGTGGGTATTGTTGGTGCAATCAAACACTTTGTTAATTTACTCGGATTATACTGTTCAATCACTTAATGTTCCCGATATCAATTTACACGCGACAGTTTCAATAGTCGACCACTCCGGCCGACCGCCACTCGAGAATTGACCGACCGGACTGCCACTTATTGACTCAGCCCCCACACCGATACACAGATGGCGCCAGCGTTCCACAGACTATTATACACGGACCAGCGATCCATAGACTCTTGCACTCCGACATATATATTAATATGTTGATATATATCTATTATTGTATATGTATTAGCATGTAGTTATTAGTATGTATGTTTATCTTTTTGCTTACCTTCGCTACTTACAGCTTTTTAAATGCTAGGTCGTCTGGAAGAAATCGCTATTAAGTGAGAAGACCGCCTGTTGTACTTTCTTTTTCTATTTAGTTAAGTTTATTATAATGTATTACTTTTAAGGTGCAATAAAGTGTATAAATAAATAAATAAAATTAATCTTTTTCGCAATTCACTCGCAGCAAAAATGAAACATCAATAACTTTGGCTTCGAGATAATGAGATGAAATTTCGGCTAGAGGGTAATTGTAGGTTTAAGTAATTACCGTTACTGTTACTAATTAAAAGATAGCTTTTACCAGGTTAACGCGTCACCACCTTGGACTGCATTATCAGTTATTCCCACGTTAAATCTTATGAATTCTACCGTCAGTCTATTTTTCTTCGTTTCTACGTCATCGACTTCCAAATCTCGATAATGCTAAATAAGTTTTCACTTCAAAAACAATTTTCTTTTAAACACAGAGATAATAATTACTATTTTTTTCTTACTATTTATTTTTTTAATATAAGCCATGTGTCCTAAAATTGTGTGATTCTCTGCTGCTAAACTATTTGAAACTGTATTTCGGCTAACAGTGCCAATCTACAATATTTTACTCAGAATATTTAAAAACGAAAATATATGTAATATTAATAAAAGTAATTGTGAATACATTTTCTTAATTATTATATATATTCTGCAATTCTGAAATCAGCCAATAAAGAGCATACATCAATGTGACTCGTTACGGCGAGAAAAGTTGGAGGGTAAAAAAGTAAGTTAGTAGCAGCCCATTAACGTCCCACTGTTGGCACAGGCCTCTTCACTCATAGGAGAGAAGGTTTTTAGAGCATATACCTACCACGCTGCTCCATTGGATTGGCTGCGATTGGCAGGCATAGTACACAAGTGCACTCTCTATTCCTTCACTCTTATAGTTCGATGTGAGGGGAATCCGACACGACCGGAGGGAGATCAGGTGCAGGACCATCGGCTTAACGAGCTCTCTGTGGCACGGAGGTAGAGAAAACCACCAACTTTCCAACTTCGGGCAAATATTGAGAAATCGTAATAGAACTTAACATCTATTTTTGAATTGCCTCAACCCAGGACTCGGACCCAGGACCTCACGTCTGTAGTAGACCAATGAGGGGCCTGGCCAAGGCTTTCGTATTTATAAAAAGAAAATTTATATAAGATAAAGTCAATAAAACAAATCGTATTCGTTACACGGTTTTAATGGTCACTGATTTGTTGGATCCATCTCCAGCCCGAACAGAAAATATCGGAAATAAAGGGGGAAAAGTAATAAAGAGAGATATGGAAATACATAACGAATACTCATTTCGAAATGTAAACAAAATAACAAGATACTAATGAAAATATTTGCCAAATTGATTGTATTGCATTGTTCCACTTCATTCAGCATGTATCTCCTTAAATATATCAAAAGTCAATTTCGCCTGGTCTGATTTGGCTAAATTTGTAATTCTAAATTTCCAAATTTCTAATATCTAAAAGTAATTCAAATAATTACTTGTGGAAGTCCAGGGAAAGTTCAAGAGGTGAGTAAATACGAAATAATGCTTGCAATATAGTAAAACCTACGATTTCGCTTTCCCTTACAAAGTATTCCTACCTGTCAAACATTGTTAAGAACCTATTTAATAAGGCATATTTTTGTTTTTTTTCCATTTGGTTTTGGCATTTGACATTGATAACCAACAATATCGCAACCATATTATTTTATTGACTTTGGCGGAATTTGGACGAAAAGTTTATTTGAGCACATTTCTTACTACAATTCAAACAGTCTGCAAATACCATTCAGCTTCTTATTTATTAATTCTGAGGCGGTACGTATTAACAACAAGGATTAGGAATTATTTCAAAATATTCATTAAAATTGACTTGAAATTCACTTGAAATTCGGCAAATACTTTCTATTCGCGATGTAAATTCTTACTGAGAAATGAAACTACGCGGGCAACATCGCAGAGTAGCAACAGCTTGTTGTACATCTATATTTGAGACTTTTAGGGGGATGAGGTTGAGAGGATTCTCAAGTGAAATTGATCAAATAACTATTAATTTATTGGCGCTCTGTAAACATGCTACTTACCATTTTATTTATTAGTAACTCACTGTTCAATATACGAACTAGTACATATGGAGTTTTGAATAATAACCCGCCTTGTTTTGAATTTTTTTTTAATTCATTCTATTTTTCCGTCTTACTTTGTAGCAGTCATGTATCTACTATATGTACAATTAAATCTTATTAATACGTTCAGCCAAATCTCTTCCGGAGATTCTTAGCATCCCATGCCCCGCCGTTACCGTAACCGCTGCCAGAGCTAGGAATAGCGGGGCTGCCGGGGACTCGGGGCCGCCTGCCTTGTTTTGGTCATTTTTTGTGGTTGTGCCAATTATCACCACGCTTGGCAAGCGGATTGGTAATCGCAGTGCAGATCTTCTCGCACCAGTAACGCTGCTGCCCGTTATCGGTCTGTGGCATTTAGGTCAGCTATAGAGAACGGTTATACCGTCATTTCTCGGTCGCCAAAGCCTCGTCGGTAGGAGCAGGGTGCACCACGTGAAGATAAGGTTGGCGTTTGGAGAAACGGACTGGGACGCATTTCTCCCTTACACCCCAGATATCTCTCAGTTTTCGTCTGATAACCCTGAGTGCCTCAAGATCTATGGGCCTCATGCGGAAGCCCAGAGTCACTCAGCGTGCGATGGAAAGGGCTATGCTCGGAGTGTCTCTACGTGATCGAGTCAGAAATAAAGAGATACGTAGGAGAACCAGAGTCACCGATATAGTTCTACGAATCGCGAACCTGACGTGGCAATGGGCGGGGGACATAGTCCGAAGAACCGATGGACGTTGGGGACCGAAGGTGCTGGAGTGGTGACCCTGCACCGACCGACACAGCATATCCAGACCCCCCACAAGGTGGACCGATGATATAAAGAGGGTCGCCGGTAGCTGCTGGAGCTAGGCGGTGTAAGATCGGCCTTCTGGACGCCATTACGTGAGACCAGTGTGGACGTCCATCGGTTGAAGCGACGACGACGACGAATAAGTTCAAAACACACTGAGATCTATAGAGGTAGAATAAAACTTGTGTATTATGTAAATATAACTCTCGATTGAAGTTTGAATCCTTCAATAAATAAAATAACTGGTTTTGAAACAAGGGTAGTCGATAATTGATCTTCCTTTTAAGCATTGTCTATATATGTAGATAAATGAAATATATCGTGAACAACAAAGAATTCATGTACACTATATGTAAATATTTATAATATTCTTTACAAGTTAATATTGGTACATTTCGATTGCAAATGGGTAAATTAAAACGAGCCCGTGTCTGACGACATACAAATATATACAGAGCAGAGTTTTTCATTAATTAACACATTTTAAATGTTCTTATAAATCTGAAACCGATTATACAACCGATACGACAACGTAATTATTATAATGTATAATACTATAATAGATAACCATAACATACTATAATACATAAGTCTATTTATACTTTTAGCAGGGGATAATTTATGTACTTTTGTTTTGTTATTTGTTGGTTGTCGCTTCAAACTGTACTGAATTATTCTCAATATTATTTACTACAGTTAATAAATAGAAATCGTGAAGCTGAAATTAGGTTGGCAACAAATAGTAGATATCGATAAAGATGGCATTTTAGATTTTTGTTGTACGTTCGTAAAAATATTGACATTTAAATAAAAAGGGTTTGCATCTCACTTAACAAAAGAAATAGAAAGAGGAATATAAGTTCTAGTAGGCTACAGAAAATTATTAATTAATTTCAGGATAACTGTTTACGTTTCTATAACAAGCTTTCAGCAAACGGTCAAGAGATGTCGCTTAATAATTGTTAAAATAGATTACTTGGACGATAAAAAAGCGTGGGAGTGATGGGAAAGAATGAATTGCTAATGATGATAAAAAGAAGAGAGATTCCCCACAGTGTTTAAACAGAGTGAAAAACAGTAATTTCAGAACATTGTAAATAACATATAGAAAAAATATACTTGACGATAAATAAGGGCTTTAAACGCCTGTTTGAATAAAGACTAATTGAATTTGAATTGAATTCGTCGAACCCGAGACTGGAAACTCGAAACATCATGTCTGTAACCGAGCAAGCTGATCACTAAACCAATGAATTATTATAATATGAATGACACATGTTGTACATAAAGATATATAAACGAAATATTATTTTCGCCTGAAAGCTAAGGATAATATGAGAAGAAATTGTTCCTACATGTACAACAGTAGATATTTGGAGTGAAATTCGTTGTGAGCACAAGATAGGAAAGGCTCCAGAGCGAACGGAAGTGGCGTCGGAAGTATAGAGGCGACGGAAAATACTACATCCTGTTGCTGTTAACAACATCCGCCACTTGAAATTAACTGCTTTTTTGTTGGACAATTTTGAGGAATCTCTTTGTACGTTTGCAGTTTTTTGTTACATAACCTAAAGAATGTGAGTAATACGGGAAATGTTTATACCTCTTTCTAAAAATACTGTTACCGGATCGTTACTAAAGTTTATTTGGAGAAGGATCACCGTTAATTGATTTTTTGTACGGTTAACGTCAAATAAATTCTATTTTTATTAATATATTTATTTCGAAATGGTAAGTGATGATACCTCCTCTTCCTCTGGTCATCGCTCACTTCTGAGCATTGTGATAGTTTTGACAAAGTAGGTTGTGCTCCCTTTGCCGATCGGTAGCGATGTGGATGGCCTATTTTTGCACTGGGAAAATCTTTTTCTCACTCCGATGAAAGACTTTTTCCAATCGGGAGTATGGGACTCACAGATAATAGAATACCCCCTAAATCCCAGCAGATCCCTCTTGATCTATGAGTGAGATCACTAGAGGCTTCCTAGCTGCATTCCACTCTAGTGACCCGGATGACACCGACTATGGGGACCTACAATTCAATAGGGTGAAGCATGAAGTGCATACGTGCAACTTCTGCCACCAAGCCTCGTCCGATGGTGAAGGAGGGCTTCAGCCTCTTGTTTCCTTTGCCTCTCATTTGCCTCCTTCACAGAAATGACGGTCTCGTAGAAGAAAGCAAGTGCCCTCTACCCAACCTCACTGGAGAGCGTTATGCTCTCCAGTGAAAGATCTCTAACCAATGGCAGCAAGATATGCTTCTGAGGTGCCCACGCTGGACATTCCGCCAGAGTATGATACACAGTAACTACAAGAACACCACAGTTATGACAGGCGGGCGTTTCCTCATGGCCAACGACCTAGTGCATGTACTTGCCGAAGCAACCATGGCCGACAAACAGCTGCACCAGACGGTAGGAAAGAGATATGTGCCCCCTACTGAGCCAGTTATCTTTGTGGGGTCAAATCGCTTGCACCGTGATTATACCCGCAGTTGGTGACCCAAGATCTTCCCTCGATTTTTCGATCAGAGCTCTGTCGGCGAGAGCCCTGATCCTCCAGACCTGGTCGTCGTAATAGCGCCTTTGAAAGCCCTTGTAGCTACCCTGCACTGATAGGCGACTGCCAGGACTTCCACTCGCAGCTCCCAAGGTGAGTCGCCCGCCAGGAGAGTCGCCGCCGTTCACCGTTCCAGAAATTATACGGTACACCCGAATTACTCTATCCGCTATTTCCCTCTGCGCACGACAATGATGGCAGATAGGCGACTCTTCACGTCGTGCTATCCGATGAAATTACTTGCCGAAACATCCATTTCCGGTTAGTACCTGCGCCAGCTTAAAGGAAAGCGATTCGAGCCGCCTAGCTAGCCATTGCTCGAGGTGAGGACGAATCGCCTCCACTGTGACCACAACCGTACTTGGAGACTCGAGATCTACCTTCCAAACTTGGATCAAGACACTCAGGCAAGGGCCCTGCCCCTTTGGACCTCGTCAATTTCAAGACGGTCACATCCAGACCTTACGGCAACCCTGCGCTGGTAATTTGCCACCAGGATATCCACCTGCAATACCCACGGGGTATTTCTTATACATCTTACTTTTCGAAATAAATATCATGATAAAATCTAGGTTACTGCATATACGTCGCAGTGAAAGTAGCATTAAAATCAGTGCCGCCTTTTCAGAGATTAGTTAAAGAAAGTAATTGATTAAAGATGTAAAAATTAATGGATTTTAATACCTTTATGCAATGATAAACCATTAGCTTCTAAAAATCTACTCTAAATTTTATTCAATGTGTCAAACATCGTCTAGTCATTTTGTCGGAATATTCGCGTAAATTTTAACACGCGACTGAGGCAATGCAAACTAATTCCCTCGCTATAATTTGATTCAATTCCTTCAAGTTTAACGTGCAAATTTGTAATAGACGAGGCGAAATTGATTCCGGCAGACAAAATAATGGGCCGAATATTAAACTCCATTAGTTCACGTTCGAAATAGTTTTTCAAACACTGAAATATATGTAACATACGTAAAAAGTATTTTATATTAATATCTCTTTTAAAGCTTAATCACAAAAACTTTTCTACCTAAGAGGAGTTGGCAGCTTCTTTGACATTTAACTTTTAAGGCAATGTTGCTACAAATTGCTATTTCTATGTTATTTTTATAGGTTTGATAAATTTTCAATTAGCCCAAGAATTTTCTTAAGTTTAATAGAGTTTTACTCGAATACTTTTCTAGATACTATTACTTACATAGGTACTTTGCATAGAACTTCTTTTATATATGTTTTACGCTCACAAGTCATGACATAACTTTGTAATTCCTACTTTGTGATTATAATTCAAGAATTCAATATTTAATTCAATATTTCAGACCCAATATCTTGGTTTCCGATATTTTTATTTTAATACTGGAGTATATTAGCATAATATACATTTATTACGACTAATAAAACAGGATGATAGGGGAAATAATATTGCAGATAGAAACCGCGTGTCTATTTTAATACTTTCGATTAAATATTCTGCAATTTTAGTTCTTCACTAAATAAGAAAATAGTTGCCTTCTCATTTACTTAACTCTTCAATTGTTTTGTCTGCAATTTGTTTATATAAAAATTAAAGTAGATAATTGAAATTTCAATTTTTATTTTTTTTAAAAAGGAATTATAATTAATAAGCATTATAACTCTTGAAAAGGAGTAATTTCATCACCTCACGTAAAGACGCTCTAAATTTTTTTTTAAATATCCTTGTATAATATGTCTTAGCTGCATTCACATAGTATTGTCTTTTCTTTTGAGTAAGTGACGATGCAATCTAAGATGGAAGGGCACTAATCTGTTAAGAGGCAATTACAGAATCTTCACATTTCTAATGAAACCTGTTTGGGTCCATAAGGATTTTTTGTGTTTTATATACAAAGATAATTAGTATAACATTCAAAGCTAATAGGATATATCAATGTGATTAACATTAAATACCTAGTAAGGTCGGTTTGGCGCATTTCAATTAGTGCTCTCCGAGTTGCCCTTTGAATAATGTATGCGTGAAACTTTGATTGAAACGTTCCTCACTGTTGGCCTTAATTCGTACTTGTTTGAGTGTTTATGCATCAACTTTGAACATTTATTACAAACTTGTCATATTATCACTCAATTCGTTTTAAATTGAATATTAATCCTTCTTCAATATTAGTGTAGAGTAATCCAAGGAAGGTTTAAGGTTTTTTTTCGTAACTATTTCTACCTGTCAAATGTTTGATGTTAAGAGAATACCTTTGGCTTTTATTTATTTATTACTGCCTGTACACCAGAAAAAATAAAGACAAATGACCACAAAAGGCGGTCTTATCGCTTTATAGCGATCTTTACCAGACAACCTTTGGTATAGGAATAGTTGTAGCAGAGAAAGGTGGGTGGTGTATACAGATAAACCTACATACAAATAACTATACACAAATAATTATAATAACATACATATGGGCTTACAATAATATACTAACAAACGGTTTTTGTTTTCATTCCGATCGCAACTATAATATTTTACGGACTTTGGCGAAAATTTGAGCGTAACAATCACGGTTTATTTTTCAGGCGGTACAAACTTCGCCAGGTCAACTAGTTATTAATATACTAGCAATGCCCCGCAGTTTCACCCGCAATCTCGTGGTAGTGGAAAGTACTATGTAGGACTATAGATTTAGTATTTAATTACATCCTTTATTAGATTCACACATCTAATCAATATACAGATTTTACTTTACAACGAATAATTGTCTAACTAATCCATTTTAAATTCATAACATCATTTTGGTAGAATATCCGTCGTTATTAAATTTAATAAATAAAAATTTTAACTAAAAAAGGACCGCCTTCAAAACAAACTCTTATATTAATATGCTATAAAAGTAAAAAATAATTGCGTATTCTTTTTTACAGTTCTTCGTATTCTTATATTTGTAAGAGCTTTTAGAGCATATTAATATATTTGTAAGAGTTTGTTTTGAAGGCGGATCTTTTTTGATAATATTTTTAATTTATTTTTAGTGAATCTGAAGTAAACTTACAAAGTTATCTCAACATGTCTACACCTAAAAAACGCGTTGCTCATATGAGATAGGACCGTTTAAATTTACAACGAAGTTAAACTTACGATGATAGCGTCCCAACCGGGATCGAACCCGCAACCTAATACTCGTACGTTATAGGTTAGTTATTTGCGACCCCGCTATCACCAGTTTTTTATATGGTAATCATCACAACAACATAAAAAGAGCATAACACTAATACGCAAAAGTCTAACCAAACCATCATCAAACAACCCATGAAGTAACCCATCCATTCCAATAAAAATCAGTTGGAGTGAGTTGAGTTATTCGTCTATATGTCCAGCACATGCTTAATGCAAATTTAAGACATCCGGTTTTCTCATGGATGCCATAATCAGAACTGGTTTAAAAAAAAGCGGGACCCTATGACGAGCACCACCTTTCATATAAAAAAAATCATCAAGATTGCTTCACCCAGTCGAAATCTATGAGGTAACAAACATTAAAAAAAAATACAGACGAATTGATAACCTCCTCCTTTTTTTGAAGTCGGTAAAAAATACTGTACAGGTATTGAAAGAATATTTTAAGGACCAGAAATTTAAAGCTTGATGATTATATTTTGTTAGAAATAAAAACAACTATTCAAAATGCAACACTTTCTGCTACAATATTAAAGAATAGATTTATTTGTTATACTTTATTGTCTCAGAACTTTCCTATACACAAAATTTGACATACATTTTTAGAGAGACTCCGGATACATTATTTTCTTTAGATTAAGATTTTTAAATTCGTTATATCTTTGAAATGGAATGTCCTATTTTATAATTTATAAAGTAATATACTGCTATTGTAATGGTCTTTAATGAAATGTTATTTAATAGGATAAGAGTTACAAATATATCAATAATATGGTTTGATTATTATTATTGTCGGCATTTTTATTGACTTTTAAAATGCAAAAAAGTAGTTATAGTGGTTAACTACAGTAGTTGGCCATGTAGCATTTCGAACTTCTTTGTATATATTAATACGTTCTATAATATTGTAGAACATTTTTTGTTCTAGCTTTAATAGTTTTCGCAGCGCACGCATTAACAGATTCTTTGTTTCACATCTTGGGTTACATTAATGCATTTTTTTTGGGATCCGTATTTTTTAAGAAGGGAATATAGCTTATGTCGCTTAGTGAAAATGCAGATTTGTAGAGGTGAAAATTTTTTTCGAAATTGCTCTAGTAGTTTTTGTGTGAAAACGTAACAAACATACTTACATACAAAAACACAAATCTTTCCACTTTATAATATTACTTTAGATTTCATGGTACATATTATAACATTCTGGCTGTATGTATACCTTGAATATAGATACAAAAAACTAGAATTAATAATTTAAAGAAAAATGTTTAGTGGTTAGTAATATAGAAGGAAAAGAAATTATAGATTTTCATGAAAGCAATATAAGTGACAATTATCTATTTTAAGACAAAATATTTAATCAAAAGTATTAAAATAGACACGCAGTTGCCAGCGATTTCCGTCTGTGATGTTGTTTCCCTTATCATCCTGTTTTAATTATCATAACGAATGTATATTATGCTAATATACTCCACTATTAAAACAAAGACATCGGAAATCAAAATAGTGATTCTGAATTCTTGAACTATAATTACAAAGTAGGAATTACAAAATTATGACTTATGAGTGTAAAACATATATAAAAAGTCTATGCAACGTACATACGTTAGCAATAGTGTCAAGAAAAGTATAAAACTCTAATGAACTTAAGAAAATTCTCCGGCTTATTGAAAATTTATCAAATGTTTAAAAATAACATAGAAATCGCAATTTGTTGCATCATTCCCTTAAAAGATAAAGCTCCCAACCACTCTTAAGTAGTTTAAAATTCTCAAGCAAAGAATTTTTAACAACGGAGAGCTAACTTAAACATCGTTAAGAAATGATTAACTATCTCGTATTAGAGAAGTATCGCTTCGAAAGAGCTTCCTGTCAGAAACTTGGAACTACATTAAGTTCAAACTGATATAAATTACAACAATTTCCTGAGATTAACTGTATATCGAGCTTTTCTGGTAGTGTAAAGAATTTAGTGTGAAAAATAACGTTTTAAACACAGGGTTAATGGTAATGCGACGTATTCCTATTAAAAGCCACTATAAGTATTATGCAAAAGTAAGCCATTTTTAAATAATCGTGATTTTTGGCTTTTTTCAAAATAAATAAGAATTGCTGCTTCAAGAGTTTATTACAGATAAAATATCAATTTATTTTTTCTTCTTGTTTATAAAAACGATTACACATTCGTTGGTTTTAGATACAACAACAATTATCGGTTTAAATTTTAAAATACGAGACGAGAAACTATACTATTTTAATATTTCTTTGAAATAACTTTTTGCTAAATTGCCATAAAAAAACGTAACCGTTTTCGCAGCTCTCCTGCAGTGTATAACAACTAGGAACTTATTTCCACGAAACTGAAAAAAATTTAATCAAAAAGGAAGCAGGCGGAAATTTATAGTCGAGCTAAACTTAAGGTCGGTCTTTAAAATGTACAAAAAATTATTTTAAACGGTACCCAATGTATATAGGTATATTGTTCTTCGCGTAAGTTACAATATTTATAAAGAATGACTGTACCGTTTTTTAATGTTCTCTAGTTTGTTTGATACGGATCCCCTCTTAAAAACAGACTATCTTTTAAAATATCCTATACTACTCGTCCGATTACATAGCATCATGCCGCATTCCCACAAGGGTAGGCAGAGACCACGTCCTTCTACTTGGCACGATCCTTGCAAATCTCCTTCGCTTCTTTCATTCTCATTAAACCTTTCATAGAAGTTCGTCGGTCTAGAGTACTCTTTACCTGGCCCTTATTTAAAATGTCCTGGATTGGGTCCAGGAACGTTCTTAAAATCCTTTTCGTCAGTCTCCTTTCTTTCATTCTCTCTACATGCCCAAACCATCTAAGTGTACCTTTCTCAATTTTAGTCACTACATCTTCTTTTAAACTACAACGTTCTCTTATCACTATTTGTTATTTTGTGACTTAGCTTCAATCCACTCTTACTTCTCAACGCTCTCATCTTTACCGCATTTATTTTACTTTTGTCATTCTTCTGCCATAGCCAACTTTCACTACCATAAATAAGTGTTGGCACCAACGCTCGTCTATGCACAGCCAGTCTGGCTTTTCATAAATAAGCCTCACTCATAAAAGACAGGATTTTTAGACAGTAGACCCAGAATTGCTACCAGGCTACGAAAGCGTCCTTACGACATTTCCTACACAAAAAAACAAAATGTTCAATTTTATATTGTGCTCTGCGGTTTGTTAGAAGAAGAAGAGATAATGTTACCTGTAGGTCTATAGGTTTATTTTTATTATGTAAATTTCGTTAAGCACACTGAAGTAAAAGAGCAACAGCAACGTTTCAATCAAAGTTCTGCCATACATTATTCAGAAGGCAAGACTGGGTGTAGTAATTGAAATACGCTAAACCGGCCGAACAGGCTCTTTGATGCTAATCGTATGCCGCCTCACATAAATCACTATCAGCCCCACCGAACGATGTTATCACTGGACGAGACCGAAAATTGAGTTGCTAACGTTAGAATTAAGCCTTCTGTAACAAATTAATGAATAAAAAAAGAAGCCCATTTACGTCCGTTAGTTGATAACAGGCTTCCTTGCTTATACAAGAGCGGGTTTTTAACTGCTTTTCTTCGGATTGACAGGCTACTTGTATACTTGAACAGCTCGGCCTCGCTGGCGCATTGGTGCCAGTACACCAATACGGTGTACGTCGGAGTCTGGACTCGTGGGTGACATCGCCTGTGGCTAGTTACCACCATACCAGCAAAAACGTACCAACGAGTGTTAGACTATAGATAGTTGGGTAAAAACACTGATAGCTCTGAGATGTTGAGTAATATAATTTAAAAATTAAATCATTAAAAATTGGGTCATTGGTCTAGAGGTTAGCATAATCGATTAAAGACATGAGATCCTGGGTTTGAGTCCGGGGTCAGGCCAATTGTCCATTAAGATTATATCATTGTTTGCCCGAAGTTGGGAACTTCGGGCAAAAAAAGAACCAAAAAGTTTATTGCGCCTTTATAGATTTAGAAAAATTGAGTCCTATGATCGAGTGGTGAGAAATGAGCTGTGGGCAACGTTATCAACGTATGGGGTGCGCGGTAATCTGATTCAATCATTGAAGTCTCTCTATGAGGGTTCTAGTGGTTGTGTCAGAATAAACGGGGCGTACACGGAGTGGTTTCCTGTCGAAAGAGGTATTCGTCAGGGATGAGTTGCATCACCATGGCTGTTCTACATATTCATTGATAACTGTTTGACTGATTTAAAAGAAAGTATGCATGGGTTAGAAATGAATGAATTACTCATCAAATGTTTACTTGACGCTGATAATATTTTATTTTGGGAAGAATTTGTATTGCTATCAAAAATTCGATCATACAATAATTAGCCATCTCATAATATAAATAACACGTGTAGTCTACTAGGCTAAACGTTAAAAGGGGATGCAAAATTGTTTAATTAACATCAGCCAAAATAAATGTATGTATATTACAGTCTAGCTCATTATTTTGCCTGTCGGAATCAATTTGGCCTCGTCCGTTACAATTTTGCCTGTTAAACTTGAAGGAATTGAATGAAGCGGCATAATTAGTTTGCTTTGGCATCAGTGTTGAAATTTACGTGAGTAATTCCAATTTGTATAAAATTACACACCTACACAATGTTTTCTATGATATATAAAAAGGAATTGATCATAATTCTACACATTTTTTGGGATTATAAAACTAATTGCTTGTAATAATACACAGCTACTGTTCCTATGGTTATTTTAAAAAAAGTACTATATAATACCTCAATAAAGAGAGAAAGGTAGATAAATAGATACACCACAAGTAAAATTAAATAAAGTAAAATACATTTAAAAAACACTTAAATAAAAGACAAAATAGTACAATAAGGCAACTTACATAGGATAATGCTGAGAAATATCAATCTTAGGAAATATTTATAAAGACCAAAATTGTAGGAAACTTTAATCTTTAATGCTATTTACTTAAATCCAAGATAGTGGACAAGGCAATAGGGTATGGAGCACGAAAACCGAAAGTTAAGCTGTCAGTGACCTCTCTCAACGATTCCCAAAGAAAAATTGTTATTTTTTTTCATTGTTGCATTGTGCGAAGTTTGAACAAAATGGGGCAAAATCACATTCAAAGATAATCACATTCACATTCAGTGTCGATGTGCAATATTCTGTAGATCGCCGGTCCGTGTACAATAGTCTGTGGAACGCTGGCACCACCTGTCTATCGGCGTGGGGCAGAGTCAATAAGTGGCAGTACAGCGCGCGTCTTTCGGTAGTTCTCGGGTGACGACCCGCCGGTGCGGTTGACTTTTGAAACTGTCGCGTTCCTACCTATAATTATTAATGAGTTTGTGTAATTTGATATCGGGAACATTTAGTGATTGAACATTATAATCTGAATTAATTAATAAAGTGTTTGATTGCACTAACATTACCTATCAACGTCCACAGTATGGAAATTATGGATGCTATTAATGACGATGTCGGCGGAGAACCCTGCGCCCCTATGCTTTATGCGTCCTTCTCTCTTATTCTCCTACACATATATATACAGGCAAAGCTGTTATAAGCGAGCTTACATGCATATAAACTTATCCTAAACGCAACGGCGAAAACAAACGGGCTTAACAGTCGCAGATTTATAATTAAAAAATTCCAATCCATCTGGTTGAAAGTAAAGCAAGCTTCCGGCTCCTCTAGCTGGTGTAAATTGTAAAATGTGAATAGCTCAAATATTTACCAAATGCTCCGCTGGACTCGACGCCCTGCGAAAACAGTTTGTTGAATAACATACAGTGTTAATTTCCCATTATAGCCGCCGTAGTATTTAGAATTCCAGACGAATTGATTACCAAAGTAATTATAATGCAAGCTAATACACACGTTGCGTGGTATAGAAGCGATTTATCAAAGCAAATTTAACTGCAGGGATAATTTCAACGTGAATGCGACAAATTGATGCAAATTATTTGAACAACTTTATCTTTATAGCATATTAGCAATATAGATACTGACCTCGTGGCAGTGGTAAGTCTACTAAGTCCGACTATAGATTTATTTTCGTTAACATAAAAGTTGTATTTCACTTACTTTTTAATTGTTTCCTTTCAGATTAGTAGATACACACTTACATACAATTATTTATTTAAGGACACTAACAATATACATGCATAACATTCAAAATATAAAATAACATAAACTATGACACATTAACTTATACGTATATCAATTATAAATGAACATATCATTTGCTTTGACATGTAATACATAGAAATATAATAAAAATTTAATCAAAACAGGAAAAAAGATATAAACAATAATAAAATTAAATAAAAATGCAGTTAAATTACATAAATTAAGGAGGAATTCACCGAGGCATAAGCAGTGAGCTTTTTTGTACACCTGATATGTGTCATGAAGTATATCGATGCCAGGTAATGCACGAGATATTGTATCCATCACATATGCGAACCAGAGGTGATTGTTGACCGAGGTGCGTCCTGATGAAAGACGTGTAAAAACTTTTTTTTGCAGTTTTTAAGCAGTAACGTGGATATCTGTGTGGGACTGAAATATATATCTGTTCAACTAGGTTGCTGCTCTTTACCTTGTTATGAAGTATTTTATATAAAAAAACAATGATCAAGTATTTCCCGTCTGCTGCGAAAAGATAGCATTTTAAATTCTGCCAGTCTTTGGTTATAAGGCTGCCTATGTGATATACCAGTGGCATGGAATGCAAGGTGTCTAGTGAATGAGCGTTGTATGCTCTCTATCCGTTGGGAATGGATGTTATGTGATGGATTCCAGATGACACTGGCAAACACCAGACAGCTCCTAACAATAGCATTAAACAAAACTTTTTTGTTTGTTGGGAAAAACCTTTTGAGTTGCGTTTAATGAAACCGAGCAGTTGAGCGGCTTTTTTAACTGACTTCAAAAAAACAAGGAGGTTATCAATTGGTCGATATTTTTTTATGTTTGTTACCTCATATCTCCCGCCTGGGTGGACCGATCTTGATGATTTTGTTTTAAATGAAAGGTGGTGCTCGTCATCGGGTTCCATTTTTTTTAAACCAGTTCTGATGATGGCATCCATGACAAAACCGGACAAGTCTTAAATTTGCGTAGGCGTGTGCGCGACAAATGGACGAATAACTCAAGATCACGTTAACCAATTTCGATGATTCTTCTTTTATTAGAAAGGATATACTTAAGTGGTTGTTTTGTCATAGTTTAGTTATGTTCTGATGATGGAATCCATAACAAAGTGACGGAACTCTTCAATTCTTAGGAGCAAATCAGCGATACTCGGTAGTATCTTCTATAAGCTATCCAGATATTTGAATTGCCTACCGTAACTTCGGTATGGTTAAGTGCTAGTCGTAGTTAAATATGAAGATCAATGGAACTCCTCAACGGCTTAGAATAAGAGTGTGATTTTTGGCAAATTCTATTACTGTCTGGAATCAAATGGCAATGACCTTACGTTTGTTACTGCATTGCAATATTTGAAAGGTGAATTATGTGTGAAGTGGTGGTATAAGAGTTTCGGGTTCGATCCCGGGTGTGACGATCACTAAAAATCAAAAAATAAATATAAATTTTAACAAAAAAAGAACCGCCTTCAAAACAAACTTACAAATATATTAATATGCTCTAAAAAGTAGGAAATAATAGTATTTTTTATAGTGTTCTTCGTATTGTTATATTTGGAGTTGGTGTCAGCCGTTATTTACAATGTAATTTATGTGTGACTTAAAATTTAGCTTAATGTCAATAGTAACTCCCAAGTGTCTAGTTTCGGGTTTCTCTTGTAGTACTGCTTTTCCAATCTTGGAACTTGAGACAAGTGGATTTTTTTTCCCTACAATATTTCACATGGAAACATTTGTTTACGTTGAGAGTTATGCTATTGACATCACACCATTTGATAATTCTATTTATGTTGTCCTGCACAAGCTTAGCGTCTTCAGGTGAATTTGTATACATAATATAATCAGTATACAGATTTTACATTACAACGAATACATATATAAGTGAAATATTTTTAAATTCGTAACATAATTCACGTAGAATGTCCGACGTCAGCAAATTTTTATCTTGATGAAAATAAAAACTGGGTAAGTATATCGGTCTGCTTCATTGGTCTAGTGGTTAGTATGTTCGACTACAGACGTGAGGTCCTGGGTTCGAGTCCCGGGTCGGGCCAATTCAAAAATCAGTATTGAGCCAATTCAAAAATCTATTCAGATTTTCTCAATATTAGCCCGAAGTTGGGAAGTTGGCGGTGTGATCCACCCCCGTGCCTCGGAGAGCACGTTAAGCTGTCGGTCCTGCGCCCGATCTCTCTCCGATCGTGTCGGATTCTTGTCACATCGGACTATGAGAGGGAAGGAATAGAGAGTGCACTTGTGTACTATGCCTGCGAAACCACAGTGGAGCAGCGGTGTGGGTCTATGCTCTAAAAACCCTCGCTCCTCGGAGCGAGGAGGCCTGTGCCCAGCAGTGGGACGTTAATTGGCTGCTACTTACTTACTTACTTATATCGGTAGGTATTATAACGAGTACTCCAAGGATACCAATTATGGTAACCTTGGAGTACGAACTAACTCACCAGTCGCAGGTCCAGTTAGAAGGGTCACTACAATTTTCTTTAGATTTACATTTATTATATCTTTTGAGTGTAATGTTCGATTTTAATAATTTAAAACGTATTTTACATGTATTGGAACAGTCTTTAATATAATATATAATAGTATCAGGGTTAATGCAGAAGTACGAATAATATGATTTGATTATTATCGCCACATTTATCAACTTTTAAAAAGCAAAAAAGTAGTTGGACAAATGGTATCGTGGAAATTTTGCAGATTATTAATATCTGCTATAATATTGTAGAACATCTGCTGTAATATTGTATAATATTGTAGAACAATTTTTGTTCTATCATTAACAGTTTTCCCAGCGCACGTGGTGATAGATTTTATGTGACTAATTTTTCACTCCTTGGGCTGTATTAATGCATTTTTATAAGGGATCCGTATTTTTATAGTAAATATAGACTATGTCGCTCAGTGAAAATGCAGCTTTTTAATGGTGAAAAAAATTTTGAAAACGATCATAACTTTTTATGTGAAACGTTACAAAATATACATTTAAAAACACCAATGTTCCTTTTTATTATATTAGTTTAGACTAGCTGACCCAGCAAACGTTGTTATGCTACATAATAACTATTATTAATAATAAAAGATAATGGTTTATCGTAAAAGGATAAAAATTAAGGGTTATATGTATTTTTAAATTGAATTTTATGATAATATTTCAAACCATGTCGGACGAGTTTGACAACAAATACCGCGATACGAGAATTTTATATATTAGTAGGCAGTAGTAAGTTGGTAAGTAGCAGCCCATTTACGTCCCATTGTTGGGTACAGGCTTCCTCACTTAATAGCAAAGAGGGTTTTTAGAGCATAGACCCATCTCTCTGCTCCACTGCGGATTTGGCAGGCATAGTACACAAGTGTACTGTCTATTCTTCCACTCTCACAGTCCGACGTAACTGCAATCTGACACTCGCGGAGAGAGATCAGGCGCAGGACTGACGGCTTAACGTGCTCTCCGAGGCACGGGGGTGGATCTCACCGCCAATTTTGTCGGCCAAATATTGAGAAAATCTTAATAGCAATCTCAATATCAATTATTGAGTTGACCCGACCCGGGATACAAATCCAGGACCTCATGTCTGTAGTCGAACATGCTAATCACTAGACCAATGAGGCAGTCGTATTTTTAATTTTAAAACTTATTAAGAGGAATAAAATGTTAAGTAACGGTCATAATTAGACAGTGTCTTTATTCTTTTATATATTATTACACGAAACTTTATTTCTTACTAGGAAACTTACGAAACTATCTCTGTGTTTAAATATGGACCTGAAAGTGCTGCGAAATCTATTCGATCCTTAGGTAAATTTGACACACCGCGCCCGCCGATCGCTGTCAATAACTGCTTGAGAACTTTTAAGATATCCATTGTAGCGAAATGCTATTAAGAATAGTTTTGATCTACACGAAAATATATAACATTTGCAACGTATTTAATTGGAAAAAGAATTATATTCTATGGTATAAAGTAGATAGGTAAAACCCACATATTTCTCAATTACCTTGCGTTCAACTTAGTGGAGTCATTATACCATTTGTTGAAACTGTTCGAAACCTTGGTTTACATTTTGACAATACTTTATCCTGGACGGAGCATATTAAAGAAATTAGTAGGAAAACATTTGCATCGTTAAGCTCATTACGACGCCTGCGATCTTTTTTACCAATTCCCACCAAAATTATGTTAGCANCGGACGAGTTTGACAACAAATACCGCGATACGAGAATTTTATATATTAGATATACTTTAGGCAGTACTAAGTTGGTAAGTAGCAGCCCATTTACGTCCCATTGTTGGACACAGGCTTCCTCACTTAATAGCAAAGAGGGTTTTTAGAGCATAGACCCATCTCTCTGCTCCACTGCGGATTTGGCAGGCATAGTACACAAGTGTACTCTCTATTCTTCCACTCTCACAGTCCGACGTAACTGCAATCCGACACTCGCGGAGAGATATCAGGCGCACGGGGCACGGGGGTGGATCACACCGCCAATTTTGTCGGCCAAATATTGAGAAAATCTTAATAGGAATCTCAATATCAATTATTGAATTGACCCGACCCGAGATACAAACCCAGGACCTCATGTCTGTAGTCAAACATGCTAATCACTAGACCAATGAGGCAGTCGTATTTTTAATTTTAAAACTTAATAAGAGGAATAAAATGTTAAGTAACGGTTATAATTAGACAGTCTATTTATTCTTATATATATTATTACACAAAAGTTTGTTTCTTACTAGGAAACTCACGAAACTATGTTCACAACACCTTCAATTGTTGCGAAATCTCTTTGATCCTTATGTAAATTTGACACACCGCGCCCGCCGATCGCTGTCAATAACTGCTTGATAACTTCTAAGATATCTATCGTAGCGAAATGCTATTAAGAATAGTTTTGATCTACACGAAATATATAACATTTGCAACGTATTTAATTGGATAAAGAATTACATTCTATGGTATAAAGTAGATAGGTAAAACCCACATATTTCTTTGTGATATGTAAAGGATAAAAATGTGAGTTATTCCTTGGAGATGTCATTATGGTCTTTTTATTTATATCTTTAATACAATCACGTAGATTTTATAAATTTTATAAGGTTTCACCTATATTTGCGAATTAAGTGCACAAAAATAAGTTTGTTACAACACTTTACAAATCAGTGATTTTCTCTCCGTTTCCGTAGTATATGTATATAATTTTTTCTCGTAAATCGCTAATTATTGCTGTAAAATCTGTTAAAGAGTTGAAAAAATTTAAAAGAACCAATATTAAACACGTAGTTCGGTGTAGGTAGAGACTAAGAGACTATAGATTTATTTTCGTCAACATGAAAGTTGTATTTCACTTAGTTTTTAAATGCTTCCTTTCAGATTATTAGATGCACACTTACATTCATAATCCAATCAATATACAGATTTTACATTACAACGAATTTATATCTAACTAATACATTTTTAAATTCATAACATCATTGACGTAAGAAAATTTTTAGCTTGACTAAAATAAAAACTGGGTAGGTATATAGGTGGGTATCACAACGATTACTCCAAGGATACCATCACTGGTAAAGAATGTGTAAAAAGTGTATAAAAGATGTAAAACACGTCGTTCGGTACAATTAGAAAATTACTTATCTTTCGTTGTTGAAATAGTTTGTTAGGGCGTTTTGATAAGAAAATTAAGCCCGTATGTCCACGTCGTTTTGAGTATGAACTGAATCTAAACTGTTAGAATTATTTACAAATCCCATTTCGTAGTCTTATATTTATCCTTCTTGTGAAATATAGTCCGTTAATCAGTTCTAGATAATGTATATTCTATTTTAAAAGTCACAAGAATATGGTAATGCTGTGTAGAAACCATAACGGCTAAATTATTTTTCTTTTCACATTATTGCACTTGTAGCTTAGACAGTATCATCACTTACCATCAGTTGTGATCACAGTCAAGCCATAATCTGTTAACAATAAAAAAATTTGCCTAACCTGAGATTCAAATGCAAAATATTGTGATATATACACAATCATGCAGACCATCATACCAATGACCACTAACTATAAAATGATATGAGACTATAACCTGGCCTTATTTTAAAATTTCTGACAGTTTAGCACTTGACTGTAAAGGAAGGTAAGTAGCAGCCCATTAACGTCCCACTGCTGGGCACAGGCCTCCTCGCTCATGTGAGAGAGGGTTTTTAGAGCATAGACCCACCACGCTGCTCCACTGCGGATTGGCAGGCATAGTACACAAGTGCACTCTCTATTCCTTCACTCTCATAGTCCGATGTGACNAAGAATATGGTAATGCTGTGTAGAAACCATAACGGCTAAATTATCTTTCTTTTCACATTATCGCGCTTCCATCTTAGACAGATCACTTACCATCAGTTGTGATCACGGTCAAGTCCTAATCTGTAAACAAAAAAAAAATTAGTCTGACCTAAGATTCAAATGCTAAACATTGTGATATATACACAATCATGCAAACCATCATAGCAATGATGCACTAAGTAAGTTGATTCGAGACTATATCCTGGCCTTTTTTTAAAATTACTGACAGTTTAGCACTTGACTGTTAACTCACCCAATAAGATTATTACTATTTTTTAAAGTAATTTACCTCCTATGGTTTCTACACAGCATCGTACTGGAACATACATTATTTGCTTGGCGGAGCATTTTTGCTGATAACTAGCCCTATGTATAAGTTTTAGATTATGTTAGCATAAGGTAATTAGTTCCCAAGTGCTAAATTCTCCTTATATTGTGTAATATAAAGTTTTTTAGGTCATAATTGTTGTCGTAACTTTATTTTAGCTTTTATTTTTGTCGTTGGGAAATGCAAATTACGCACTAACTCTAACTGATGACCAGTCAGGAGTGTGTCAGACTCGGCGATGGAAGGTCTTGCAATTCCAGCTAAAACCCAGCGGGACCCTCTTTATCCATTAGTGAAGTACCAGGTGTTCAGCTTTCGCATTCTGCCCTGGTGTCTCGGATGATTCCGACGGAGGATCCACGGAAGCTGAAGGAGAAGCCCAAACATGCGCCCCCCTATATTCTGCCTCCTTCGGCGGTGAGGGGAAGCATCCACTGCATTCTTCCTCTGTCTCTCGTGGGCCTTTTTCCCACTTCCGCCGACCATCTCTCACTGGAGAGCATCGCGCCTGCAATGTTTCCCAACGAAAAGTCGCTGCCGATCAATGATGAGGCCCCAGGCCGCACAATCTGCCACACTGCACTGAGATGCGCTGTATGGATAGCTGCGCCACACTGATGACAAGCGGGTGACTCTGCCCGGCCAATTTGGTGCAGCTTTCCGAAGCAGCCATGTCTGGTCATAACCTGAACCGCATTTTGGCTGAATTAATGTTTTATTTATTAAGTAGCTTTAAAAATATCACCGAGTTGTATAATGGATTTACTTACGGCCACTACTACAAAATTCCTTTAACGTTAGCAATTTCAAAATTATAATCTGGCACGCAGACACAATAAAACCTTAACAATATTCTGGAAATGTCCTATCAGACATTCGACTGTCTCAAACATGTCCCTAATATTTCACACTCCCTACAACGTGGAATAAGTACTAAAACAGCTGGATTACTCGTGCAGGCAACTTCCACCTTTTACCTATATAAACTGTTGGGATAAACGACCCAAAGTCACTTGAAGATAATTTAGTAACAAGATAACTTTTGCCCGCCATCGTATATTTCTTACAATATCGATACATATTTTTATGAAGGATCAGCTATATTATATTATGACTACAGGCGATAAAGTTGTTCCAATAAGTTCGCGCTGTATGATTTTACGACGTGTGTCCATCTGAGCTAATCCTTTAGACTTAAATCAAATCAAAACATTCTTTATTCAAGTAAGCTTGTTCACGCCGACGATGACCCTGGCATGGACCCAACCCTGGACCCGGCCCGTAAAGGTCCAGGTTGAGTAAGTCCCCGAGATGGCGGGAGGAGAATGTTAGGGGAGAATCCACCTAGGTGTCGGACAGATATAAGTGAATTGTACACCTACCTGGTCTCCCGGCGCCGATCTCCTCGACGGCGACGAGCCCTGGCAGATGAATGATCACGTGAGATGAATATTTTTATGTGTGTGTGTGGAATGTGTCTGTAACCGACCAAGGCATCCAAAGCTGCTGTAGGCGACGCCGGTCTTCTATTCCACTCTAAACAAACTCCGGGAAGTCCAACTTGATCTCTGCTTCTGTGCTACAGATAATCTATAGACTATATTGCTCCATGATGATGGAAATGCAGAGGAGGCGCCCTCTCGTGTTGTAAACGGACGCCACCCGATAACCAGTGCATTAGTAGGTCGGAAAGCTTGCAGATGGCGCGAGTATGCCGTTTCCGAGGTACCAACGCTTCGCGCCAATTGGCGCGAACAAAGTTTAAAAAGCACTTTAGAAATCTACTACCGGTTCGGAACGTTCATTATGTTGAAAAGAAACCGGCAAGACTCAGCGGTTAATCTTTTAAATATAATATTTTGAACTGATACAACTGGAATGAAATCCAAACATTTAAATCGCTTAAATAACCTTCAACATTATAATATGCCCTTTTTAAAAGGATGTTTTTGATATATTTCTTAAGTTTATGTAGAGGCAAAGACGAAAATGATTGCAGTATCTAATTAATAATATGTATGCTCAAATCAATAAATGATTGCTGAATCTTTTTCACCCAAAAAAGTTTTTATTTCTTGTATTAAAATTGCCTATTTGACATTTTTTACTGAATAGATAAATATTTTGGATTCGAATAGTTTAGACGTTTACAGGAATAAAAATTGACTTTATTATCCTAATAGCAAAATTTTCTTGAATTAATCATAAACACATTGCTTCTATTTTCGTTATAGACTTAAATATAACCAATTTGCTCCAAATAAGTTACATAACAAAGGAATTTTATGCAAAGATGGTTTTTGACCATTAACTAACTCATCACACATTCAAAATTTTAAGCGATTGACTCGAAATTTAGCAGAGTGTTTCTATCGCAAATTAAACATCTTAAGTACGGATGTGCCATGGGATAGTGAACGAAGGTATGGTCGCAGGGAACAGCTAATAAATAATAAATACAGGAAAGGTACATTCCTTTATTATTTACAACAATAATTTTGACATAAATAATGTATAAAAGGGTTGTTTTTACATATATATTTTAATCCCCTATTTAATTCGTTTATATATCTAGAAATATTATTTCTAAGAATTCCCGATGCTTATATCGTTACAATACCCCATTGTCATAATGTTATTTGCATAGGACAAGTTGCTTTGTATGTTAAACTGAATTTTATACGCAATATCTAATATTGAGTATGAAAATCATCTTTTCATAGACAATATTGCATGATATTTGAGAAACTCCTTTAACTTGAGAACTTATAAACTTGAGTATTTGCTAAATATCTATTTTTGCCATTTCAAACATCATGTTTCTATTCTATTTCATTTTAATATGTAGTTCTATTCCTTTCCATCCCGTTCTACGCCTTTCGCTCTCGTTCCACTTCTTTCCATCCAGTTTCATTTTATTCCCATTTAATAAGGCCTCTTATAATTAGTAATCATTTTTGAATCTCGCTTTTCCAGTAAATATCTCAGGCTCAATTCTCGAGAGAGAAAATTTAGATTTTATTTTTTTTATAATTCGTAGTGTGGACTGAGGGGAAAGTTTTGGCCTTTGCTAGTTACCAACCTGCCAGCAAGACGTGTTGCCAAGTAAATTTGCGTTCGGTAACGATTTTGTGTAAAAGCCATAAGAAGTGAATTGCCTCTTACCAGATTAGCAACCTTCCATCATAGACTGTATCATCATTTACCACCAAGTGTGACACAATTATTTATGTTGGTACATTTCACTGGTAATTTTTTTTCTATCGGTTTGTAGTCTAACTTCAGTATTTGCTGAATTTGTTTTATTTTTCATTTCAAATCTCACACGTCTATTCCGGTTTATTTCAGTCCATTCCGTTCTGTCTCTTCCCGTCCCGTTCCGTTCATTTCCGTGCCGTTCCATTCCGTTCAGTCCACATCCATTACATTTAATTGCCACTAAATAAGCATTCTTTTGGCTACGAATCATTTTTGATATTCGCTGCGCTAGTAAATGTCTCCGGTTTGATTTCCTGTAGAGGAAATTTAGAAAATTTTATTCTTTAATTTGTCTGAGTCTAGACACTACTCTAGCCACGTACTAAAGTGGCTTCGGCCGTGGCTACTTACTACACTGCCAACAAAGGTATATCGCCAACTAAGAAGATTGCAGCGTAAAAACTATAAGAGGTAAATTACCATTTCCCAGATTACCGCGTTCCATCTTAGTCTATACCTTCACTAACCATCATGTGTTATATTCATACATTTCTTAATACTTCTATTGACTTTATACTAATCAAGTATATTTAAAATAATCGTTGACTTCAATAGAATTTATAATTTATTTCAAATACGCTAAAAGAAAACTATTTCTTTCAATGTCTTACAATACAAATATTAAATCTGACAGCACAGAGAATAAATCTTAGAGAAATGCCTTAAGTAGTTTCAAATGGTTGCAACATGCAGCAAGAAACCCGAGCGAAACGAAGTAACTGAAATATCATTAGAAAATGATTAATTATATAACAAGTATCGGAAATGTATCGATAAATCTATAAAGTTTGATGCCAACTACAGCTTTATTTGCAATACTTTAGTTGAAATTCTTAGTCTATAAGAAGATTTGGTTTTCAACACAATTATTAAGGTTAGTAACGTCCTAAATATATAAGACGACGACATGTTTATTATAAAAAAAAATTGCAGGACTACAAAGGTTCAGGCATTTCGAGAATAGATTAGAATAATAATTAATTTTCTAAAAGACACATTTGAAAATACATGGTGGTACACGATGTCAAAAGTACAAATGTTCAATGATTGGCATGCACATATGTTATAAAAAAGTCAAGACACATCATATAAAATGTTATTAAATTAACCTTATTAAATTTACATAAATTAAAAGTCTGATTACTCAAAATATTCAATAATTACAAACAAGAACAAATAATATTAAAAATTAAAAGAACGTCTAAGAACAATTATAATAGATATTCGTCCACGTCGTAGAATGTCCTTTCCAGCAATCAGTCTTTAAACTCTTTCTTAAACATAAATACATCTAGGTTTTGAAAGATTTCTGGTATTTTTTTAAATAATTTCAAAAACAAAATCAAATCAAAAGATTTATTCGCTGAATATGGTAAACATAGTCCTCATATTCTACTTATTTAAGATTGCGAAATTACAGGTTTTAGTAAATGTAAGGAAAGGTAACTTGAAATATTTAAGATTCTCTTTTACAAAAACACGGGCATCTTTGATGTACATGCACGGTAATCGTAATTTACATAATCTTATAAAAGAATCTTACAACTTTCTAAATGCTCTACGTTGCAGATAGCCCTTATGCATTTCTTTTGAAAGCGAAATGCTCTATTGACGTCAACAGAAATACCCCACAGTAACAAACCATATGATAAAAAGGATGCACTTAAGGCCGTGCACAAGTGATACAAAGTCATAAAAAATTACAATATAATGAAACTACAAATTAAAAGGAAGATGTTAATTTGGATGTTGGTTTTACGAAATTAAGACCAAATAATTGTATAAGCACAGAGTAACAACTGTAGCCATTAAAAATTATTTCTAATATTTTCACGATTATATATTGGAGCAATTTGTAACTTTGTAAAACGATTATTAAGGGACCGGTTAATATTTAGTGGNCTACTGGGCACAGGCCTCCTCACTCCGATGAGCAAGGGTTTTATTATTACTTATACTTATTATTACTTATTGCTAATTTCCCTTTAAATAGTCATCAACGGAGTAGAAAGTTTTAATGATTAGAAAAGATTTGACAGAATTTTTTAATTTTATACAATTTTTAAACTGTGAGGCATCTTTCACCGCCATGAAGTATACCTTCTTTTGGTAGGTACTCTTACATGATTTACTGGGAAAACTTATTGTTCTGCCTGTGTTATTACCGTCATTTTTCTTGAAATATTGAAGATTCTCTTTTACAAAAACACGGGCGTCTTTGATGTACATGCACGGTAATCGTAATTTACATAATCTTTAAAAAAGAGGCTTACAACGCTACGTTGCAGATAGGCCCTTATGCATTTCTTTTGAAGACGGAAAGCTCTATTGACGTCAACAAAATTACCCTATAGTGACAAACCATATGATAAAACGGATGCTACATATAACAAGTGATACAAAGACATAAAAAATTACAATATAATAAAACTACAAATTAAAAGGAAGACGTTAATTTGGATGTTGGTTTTACGAAATTAAGACCAAATAATTGTATAAGCACAGACTAACAACTGTAGCCATTAAAAATTATTTCTAATATTTTCACGATTATATATTGGAGCAATTTGTAACTTTGTTAAAGAATTATTGAGGAACCGGTTAATATTTAGTGGAAGTTTCAAAGGAATCAAAGGGTCTTTCAACAAGGCTACCTACCTTAATTCAAATAGAGGCTTTCATTGCCAAATGTTAAATTATTAATGCAAGTTTAAACATTGAAGTGAAAAACTTACGAATTCATGTTATTGCCTTGTCACAGTATTAATAATATGGAACTGTATTTGCTGTGATTAAGTTTTTAAATAATTGGTAAGGAATGTAAGAAACGTTATGGTCAGTTTGCTATTTAGCATAAACTTCTTAATCTTATCACATTGAAGTAAGCTTTTGATCCTTTTACGTGAGCTTTCCATAGATGGGTCTATACAATTTTTAATAAAATAAAGTTAATTAATGAGTTAATATTTGATGAAAATATACATACAAGTGTCATCTGACACAAGTTAGTTAGCGATCATTATTATTTTATTTATTGGATTGCTATTAAATTTCTATATATGTTAATTATGCTGAGGTCTTTGTGATTTTATCAGTAAAACGTTTACATGTACTACATCCGGTTTAACGCTATCCCGGAAATTCACAAATTTAATGAAAACTCCGTTTAGTCGTCGTTTTCACGACGACTGTGATTGGTCAACTTTCGAAAATTTTTTGAGTGGGCGTTTGGTATAATAAGAAATATAGCACAGGAGAATGAAGGAACATTCGCCTAGTGGCAGTGCTTAATTTGTATCTACGATAGTATTGAAAGTCATTGAAAGTGTGTAATATTATGAGAATAGTATGACTAAACCTACAAATTAGTGATCCACTTTAAAAACATTAAAAACAACAAACCACATTAGGTTTGTACATAAAGTAAAAAAGTTGGCATAAAATTCTGACTTACGTCTCATTGTTCCCAAGCATTTAATTATAGTACTAACATATCTGTCCTCATTAATATGATTTTCATGACGACTGAGATTGGTGGACTTATTATGTTTGAGTGCTAAGTTTTACAAGGGGCGGGGGAGGGGGGTATAAGAAATGTAGCACAGGAAAATGAAGGAACATTCGCCTAGTGACAGTTCTCAGTATGTATAAAGGTTAGTATTGTATTTTAAGTCATTCAAAGTATGTAATATAATGATGAAGAATCTGAGTGTAATGAAGAATGAGAATTGTATTAGGTACTACACAAATTAGTGAACGACTTCAAAAAGTAAAAAAAAAAATATAGAGAACTAATAGTCTGATATACATACATAGCATCACGCCTCATTCCCATAGGTATTGGCAGAGACCACGTGCTTGCATATCTCCTTCTCAAACCTCTCATCTCTACCGCATTTATTTTACTTATTTGATTCTTCTGCCATACCCAACTTTCACTACTATACATCAGTGTTGGTACCAACACTCCTGCATGCAAAGCCAGTCTGGCCCTTTGAGACACCATCTGGCTATTCATAAAGGCGTGCAGAGCACCATTTACCACATTTCCTGCATTCACTCTCCTTTCAATATCACTTTCACATGTTCCATCTTTTGTAAATTTAGATCCCAAGTATACAAATTCTTTCACCTCTTCCACTTGTTCCCCATCTATCAAAATATTGCCATTCATCATAGATTCATCTCGTTCAAAAAGCATAACTTTCGTTTTGTTTACATTCACTTTCATTCCTTTCCCTTTCAAAGCTTCATTCATAATATTTAGCATCTCCTGTAGCTCGTTAGCGGATGACGCAAGTATTACTTGATCATCAGCGTAGAGTAAACATTTGATGAGTAATTCATTCATTCTTAACCCATACATACTTTCTTTTAAATCTGTCAAACATTTATCCATGAAAAGGTTGAACAGCCATGGTGACGCAACACATCCCTGTCGAACACCTCTTTCGACAGGAAACCATTCCGTGTACGCCCCGTTTATTCTGACACAAGCACTAGAACCCTCATAGAGAGAATTCAATGCTTGAATCAGACTACCGCACACCCCATACGTAGATAACGTTGACCACAGCTCATTCCTCACCACTCGATCATAGGCCTTTTCTAAATATATGACAGCGCAATAAACTTTTTGGTGTAGCATAGTCTGAAGTTAAATAATATATAGTGGCAATAAGGAGTACTTCTGTTACTAGCTCAGATTAATAGTGATTGAGATTGATGGGCGCTTTATTCGACTACTATTTATGTCCAGCAGCGGTTTAACATCGATGTTTAATTTGTGAATGATCCTATTATAGTGTATTTAAATATGCAAACACATTTAAACCTACTTCGAAGTAACATTTAATTTGTGCTAATTTATTGATTGTGATTGATATAAATAACTGTAGAGATAAAATAAACTTGATAAGATTATATTTTGTTCATTGATATATCAGAGTATAAAAGCAGTTAGCAGATATATTATAGTATATTACTACTTTGTTTTCCTTTATAATTTTTCCCCGTTTTTCAATTATTTTTCTTTGACACTCCTCTTTAGTTTTCCTCGGTAAATGAACTTTCCAAAACTGAAAGTTTTTTTTTTAAATGCAACCAGTAGCTTATAGATTAACGTGTTCAACCAAAAAAACGAATTTTCACCATTATAATATTGTTTTATATTTCATATAGATAATTTAAATAAATAAAAAAACGTTTATATGTGCAATCTTTGGAATACAGACATCAGTGTCCTTCAGTAAACAGAACCCGTAAGAGTAGCGACGAACCTGCACAGTATAAGTTATAAGGAGTGAGCGATTTTTATATTATACTAAGTTTGACTTTTCCAATAGTGAATCTATTGGAAATCACACTTATCACGGCACAGTGTCTTTTCTAATTCTTAGCCGACTTGTTGAAAGGTTGAAAATTGAGACTTAAAAATCGTGTTTGTTATCTTGTACACAAGATAATTTAAATGAATTTTAATCGTATGAATCTTAGACATAAAATAAACAGAAATTATAATACGGAAAACTAGTCTACTCAATTCACGAAATAGTTCAAGACTAGTGAAAAAGATGAGAATCATTTGATCAATGCTTCATTGTACTAAATAATTGATATATATGTTAACATTTATAGTCCTTCGTTGTTGTATAAATGTATGTGGTTTTATATATATCCTTCTTTAGAATTCATCGTGGAAATCAATCCATAATTCGCTATTAAGATATTTAAGCCAGTTCATTTTGATGTGAAACTTCTTTAGGCGCATGATAGTAAAATTTTTACGAATGAAACGCGTGATTAGCGTCACGAAGATGTGCAGCGTTTTTATGCTAATTCGTTCGAAGGTTAGGTAGTTTTAACATTTACAAAGAACATGGAGCATTTTAATTTTCCTCTTGTCATTTATGTTACATAAAACACAAATCAAAAATATTTCATAATATCTCATTTTAAATTCAAGAAAGTTAAAAGATTAATTTCTATTTTCTATTATTGACAAAAATGCGTGGCATTTCTTTATTTACAATTAATCATTTGAGATTTCAATAAATTGTTTGTATTAATTTTCGACACTTCTAATATTTGAATGACAATTGTTTTCATTAAATTTCTAACATATCTTCCTTTTTCCTTCCCTCTAAGTCTCGGAAGTCTAAACTTAATTTGTTATAAATATAAACAAGAATTAGTTGGTCAAAGAAGAGTCAATAACTCGTATACCTTCATTTACGTTTCCTACAAGCGTTAGTTAGCAACATATTACATACATACATACATAGCATCACGCCTCATTCCCATAGGGGTAGGCAGAGACAACATCCTTCCACTTGCCACGATCCTTGCATATCTCCTTCGCTTCTTTCAATCTCATTAAACCTTTCATACAAGTTCGTCGGTTTAGAGTACTCTTGACCTGGCCGTTATTTAAAATGTCCTGGATTTGGTCCAGGAACGTTCGCCTTGGTCTTCCCCTTCCAACTTTCGCATTCACTCTTGACTCATAAATCCTTTTTGTCAGTCTCCTTTCATTCATTCTCTCTACATGCCCAAACCATCTAAGCATACCTTTCTCAATTTTAGTCACTACGTCTTCTTTTATACCACAACGTTCTCTTATCACACTATTTCTTACTCTGTCACTCAGTTTTAATCCACTCATGCTTCTCAACGCTCTCATCTCTACCGCATTTATTTTACTTTTGTGATTCTTCTGCCATACCCAACTTTCACTACCATACATAAGTGTTGGCACCAACACTCCAGCATGCACTGCCAGTCTAGCCCTTTGAGACACCATCTGGCTATTCATAAAAGCATGCAGAGCACCATTTACCATATTCCCTGCATTCACTCTCCTTTCGATATCACTTTCACATGTTCCATCTTTTGTAAATTTAGATCCCAAGTATACAAATTCTTTCACCTCTTCCACTTGTTCCCCATCTATCAAAATATTGCCATTCATCATAGATTCATCTCGTTCAAAAAGCATAACTTTCGTTTTGTTTACATTCACTTTCATTCCTTTCCCTTTCAAAGCTTCATTCATAATATTTAGCATCTCCTGAAGCTCGTTAGCGGATGACGCAAGTATTACTTGATCATCAGCGTAGAGTAAACATTTGATGAGTAATTCATTCATTCTTAACCCATACATACTTTCTTTTAAATCTGTCAAACATTTATCCATGAATAGGTTGAACAGCCATGGTGACGCAACACATCCCTGTCGAACACCTCTTTCGACAGGAAACCACTCCGTGTACGCTCCGTTTATTCTGACACAGGCACTAGAACCCTCATAGAGAGACTTCAATGCTTGGATCAGACAACCGCTCACCCCATACGTAGATAACGTTGACCACAGCTCATTCCTCACCACTCGATCATAGGCCTTTTCTAAATCTACGAACGCGCAATAAACTTTTTGGTGTTTAGCCAAACATTTTTCAGTTATGCACCGTAAAGAAAAGACCTGATCCGTACATCCCATTCCTCTTCTAAATCCCGCTTGCACGTCCCATATTTTCCCATCAGTTTCATTAATCACCCTTTCAATTAATATCTTTGCATACAATTTGCCGACGACACTAAGAAGGCTGATACCGCGGTAATTTTTGCACTCCTGCTGTGACCCTTTTCCTTTATATAGAGGGACAATTACGGCCTTGCTCCAATCTCTTGGGACTTGACCTTTCTCCCAGCATATATTGAAAAGGCAGTACAGCTGAGCTACCACAATCCCGCGGCCAGCCTTCAGCATCTCGACTGACACTCTGTCATACCCAGCAGCCTTACCTGATTTCATACCTTTTATCGCTTTCATGATGTCATCCATACTAATCTCGCTATCACTTGTCTTACATTCATTGCTATCCGCAGAGGCCATATTTACCTCTGCTTCATTTCTTTCAAACAAACTTTCAAAATGATCCTTCCATCTCTTCAATATCCATTCTTCTCCTTTTATTAAACTTCCATCTAAACTTCTGATTTTACAAAGCTCCGAGGAAGTAGATCTCCCTCGGGCAAATTGTATTGATTTCCAGAAAAACTTTTTGTTTGACTGAAAATCATCAGAAAGTCTCCTATCATACATATCACTGTATTCTTCTTTTTTCTTTCTTACAGCTTCTTTCACGATTACTTTCACCCTTTTGTATTCCATTCTTGCCTTTTTTACGTCATCATTCGTTGCCTTTTGCATTCGTTGGTTCGCTTTTGTAGCCAACCAATCGGACCAAGCTTTCTTCTTTTCACACACAGCTGCTTGAACATTTTTGTCCATCCACAAATTCTTCTCTTTCTTACCTTTCCTCCTTTTAGACACGCCACATACATCAATAGCAGCACCAACCACTCCATCTTTAAATTTATTCCATAAACTTTCAATCTCATTTCCTTCGTCTTCACTCTTGAATCGCCCACTCAAATTTTTCAGATATTCTTCTCTAACATCCTCTTCTTGCAATCTCTCCACTTTTATTCGTTCAAGAATGCTCGAGGTTTCCTTCTTTCTATGGCGCCACCGATTAAAAAGACCACCGATTCGGGCAACAACCAGGTAGTGGTCAGTATCGATGTCGACCCCGCGGTATACTCGAGCATCTAGAACTTTCTTCTTCAGTTTTTCGTCCACAATTACAAAATCAATCATACTTCTAGCATTCCCTTCTTCCCTTGTATACACATGAATCCCCTTGTGCTCAAACATAGTGTTTGCCACAAAAAGACTATGTTCCACACATATTCCAAGCAGACTTCGTCCAAAATATTAAATACATTTAATAATGTAGCTTAAAGTACCCGTATACTTTTGTATACATGAACATCTGTATAATTTTTCGTTATTTATATATTAAGTATATGAGCCATTTAAATAAAAATAAAACCTTCTCGCAAAGTTTTGTTACTTGTACCGAGAGAGACAGAACTTGTTGTCAGCGCGTGTAGTCTTTTCGCAAACACAAACTCAGACACTTCTCTAAAACTTACTACACATACATTTACATGTTATTTTATTACATTTTCGTTTTCGAAATCAGAGAATAGTCTAAATGGCTCTTTTATTGTGAAAACTGTCTCTTATCCTATGGTAATATAATGAAATCAGTTCTTATTGTAATCTACTTGAATTAAGAATATTTTGAATTAAACATATCGGGCGTCACTAAGTCATTGCAATATGAAGCCTATTTTGCTGACAAATAAGCGCTTGGCAGTATCAAACCTAATGGTAATTCATAATAGGCTGAGATTCAGTATCGTACTGGAACGTCAGTTTGGCACCGGTTTTTTGAAATGATGGTAACTAGCTAAAACCGAAGCCCCCCACTGCAACAAACACAGATAAATTAGAAAATGATCCACCAGGAATCGAACGAATGATTTCTAGAGAAGGGCGTACTATTTCGCCTATATACTAAGCTTTTACCTAATAAAATAGGTAAGTCAGTAATGATGAAGGCAGTTACGTGCCCAGTAGTGGGATGTTAATGGTCAGATGCCACTTTAACTTTTAAAACCTTTCAAAGTTCAAAATTCGTTATTGCAGTTAAATGTTTTATGCTGCTTATATTTTATAAATAAGGAGGTACATGCCAAGTAATATTATGATAATCATCAGTCATTTACCTTCCTTTTTTTATTGTAGATGTCTATGCCAAGTACTGGAATGTTAATGATATGTGGCTCATCTTACCTTGTATAACTCAGTACTGGGATACCTATGGTCTCTGATTGAACTTACTTTGTAACATCTTCTTATGTAGTAAAGAGGCCCGTGGTCACTAGTGGAATGCTAATAGTCTATGACTGACCGTACTTTGTAAAACCTTCTCCTTTAGAAAAGAGGTCGATGCTCAGTTGTGGGATTACTTTGTAAAGCCTTCTTCTTTAGAAAAGATATCCATGCTTAATAGTGAGATACTAATTGTCTCTGACTGATCTTACTTTGTAAAACCTTGCTCATTAGTGGAATGCTAATAGTCTGTGACTAACTTTACTTTGTAACACCTTTCACTTAAAAAAGAAGTCCATGCAAGTGTTAGAGTGGTAAAGGTTTATGACTTACCTTAGTTAGTAAAACCTCTTTTGTAATTAAGAATATCTATAACGTACTACGCGCCTTTTTAGAAAGTTCAGGATCACACAGCGGGCGATGGAACGAGCTATGCTCGGAGTATCTCTTCGGGATCTAATCCGAAACGAAGAGATTCGTGGAAGAACAAGAGTTACCGACATAGCTCGAAGGGTCGCGGAGCTGAAGTGGCTATGAGCAGTGCATATAGCTAGGCGAACCGATAGACGTTGGGGTCTTGGGACTGGAGTGGCAACCCCGTACCGGTAAGCGCAGCGTTTGTGGTGGACAGATGAACAGATGACCTGAAAAGGGTCGCCAGAAGCCAATGGTTACAAACCGCACAAGACCGTGTATTACGGAAATCCTTGGAGGAGACCTATGTCCAGCAATGAACGTCCATCGGTTGAGATGATGATAACGTACTTTACCTAGTAATTAAATATTCTTGAAATCATTTTAGCATTTGTTTTAAGTGCTTAAAGGTAGACGTAACTATGTTTCGCAATTAAATTGTAATTTATTATTGGGTTCTGATAAAGACAGAAAGAGGATAAGAAAAAACGTTCAGGAAATGTACAAATAAGAAAATTTTTCTACTACTGAGAATGGCAGCTTTAGAATCTTTTTTCCTATGGCGGCATTGTTTTAATCTTTAACCTTTTAATTGAAAACTCAAACGGATTTCTATTCCTTTTGCTTTGTATACTCAAAAAACTTTGGCCTTCTGGGATACCCTCTCTTTTTTAATAAACTAACATTCTTTAGGCGCATGAGGGTAACATTTTTACAGATGAAACAGGTGGTAGCGTCACGAAGTTGTGCCGCATTTTTATGATAATTTTTTTGAAGGTCAGGTAGTTTTGTGTTTTCTAAATTTTAAATTCAAAATTTAATAATAATTTCTAATATCGCCAAAACCACGTGGCATTTTTATTTACAACTCGTCATTTGAGATTTCAATAAATTATTGTATTGATTTTCTACATTTTTAATATTTCATTGACTGTAAGTCTCGGAAATCTAATGTTTTAGATTTGTATATATATAAACAAGGTTTAAAAACTTGTTTCTCAAAGAAGTTTCACTTCTGACATGTGTACTTTGTACGCAGGCATTTTTAATTTTTTAAATTACGCCGTCTCAGAATTTAGAATGAACACGATTCAAAAAGAGTTTATTTTAAGAGCAGGAGAACTGTTTCAAAATCTATTTTTTGCCGATTTGAATATGAGTTTTTAAACCAAAAATTATCGCCAATTCTGGATTCAGTTGTCTTTTTAACTAACATTTTGTTAATTTTTAGATTGCGTGATTATTGATGCAAAACAGCGAAATAGTAAAACAATGAAAAGTTCATTAGACTCGCTTTGTGAACTATCACAATAGAATTATAGAGTTTATTGTAAGCTCTGTGAGTAATAAATTATTGTATCCCCTATTATGTAGCCGTTTGGTGCGTCATTGTTGCATATTAATTAGTAACCTAGTCTTGATATAATTATTATATTATTTACGCTTTTAATTAACGTAACAACTATTTTTCAATTTCTATTATTAATTCCACTCTCCCTACATACATATTATTCAAATTTCTAATATTAATAAAATGTATATTGTTTCTACATTAATGTAAACGTTTAAGCTTACTAACATATTTTAGAGTCGTTCACTAATTTGCAGGTTAAGGAATACTATTCTCAGATTCTTCATTTTATATTACATACTTTGAATGACTTAAAACAATACTAACGTTGATACAAAGTAAGAACTGTCACTAGGCGAATATTACATCATTCTTCTGTGCTACCTTTCTTATAACAAGCGTCCCACTCAAAAATAATAAGTCCACCAATCACAGTCATCGTGAAAACGACCACTGAACCGAGTTTAATAAGACCTCAGCATAATAAACAAATACAGCAATTAATAGCAATCCACAAATAATGATCGCTAACACATGTTTAATTTAGAAGATGAAACGGATATAGTAAGTTATCCTTTACAGTTAGATATATGTCATCGTAGACGTTTTGTTTAATGGTTAGAATATATTTTGTTTTATTATATTTTTAAGACATCAATCAGCGTTTTCGAAATTCTCGGACGGTTTGATTTTGACAACACATTGATATCGTTATATTTCAATAAATTTAAACAAAACCCTAACGAATTATATATTACAACATAAATCAAGAGTCATTCTGTCTATTGATGCTAATTGTATGAAAATAGTTTTTGAGTTTATCGTCTACCCTGAAAATCGCGGAAATATAAGTTAATATTATTGCACGTATTACTTTGCGTAATTATTAAAGAGTTTGCTAAGACAATTAAAGCTATGAGAACACTTGTTTTTTTAACAATAAATAAAACCGCAATTCTCAAGCTTTGTTGTCGTAAGGAAAATGTAAAAAAAACTGAACGACATTCGCAAATAGGGAAATTATGAAACCGCGGTGGATGCGAGCGTTCGTGCCTTTGTTTGCTCCAGGGCTTTGTTTTAACCTTTCAGATTTTAATTGAAATATCAAACGGGTTAGGATTTCCGGACATTTTATTTATATTTCAAGACAATGTACGTTTCCAATTAAAAGCCAGGTACACTTAGGATCTTTTTTAAATCTTAATTTATTTCAGTAACAATATATTTCTATAAAATGAGTGCAAGCCCGGCGAGCAGAGGTCTTGGGTACGATTTTATTAAATAGCAGTTTCTAAATTGTCTGAATCTGTGATGGTGGGAGGTTTCATGACTAGCTACCACATAACTAATGAAGACATAGTAAAAAAAAGTAAGTAGCAGCCCGTTAACGTCCCACTGCTGGGCACAGGCTTCCTCACTCCGATGAGCGAGGGTTTTTAGAGCATAGACCCACCACGCTGCTCTACTGCGTTTGGTAGGCATAGTACACAAGTGCACTCTATATTCATTCACTCTCATAGTCCGATGTGACGGGAATCCGAAACGATCGGAGAGAGGTCAGGCGCAGGACCGACGGCTTAACGTACTCTCCGAGGCGCGCGGGTGGATCACACCGCCAACTTCCCAACTTCGGGCAAATATTGAGAAAATCTTAATAGAAAACTCAATATTGATTTTTGAATTGGCCCGACCCGGGACTCGAACCCAGGACCTCATATCTGTAGTCGAACATGCTAACCACTAGACCAATGAAGACATACAGCAAAAAATAACCTCTGATATAATGCTCAACTGTAAAAGGTAAATTACTTGTAACCTGTTTAGACTGTACTTACTTTTATGGATTTAATCACGAGCCCATGTGCAATATATGGTCTCCTATTTGGGTTCCAATGGAGAATAAGCTTTTAGTAAAATGTTAAACTTAAAAATGGTTAAAAGGAGTTTTCAATATCCTTCTTAAATCTTTTAACACTAGTACATAATGTTTTCAAATTTTTTATCTTAAAAATCATTATTTATACATATGTCTTGCCAAGGAACCCCAATTCGGGTGTCAAACAGATATTTTACAGACATCACGTGTAATAATTAAAAAATGTATGTTGCAGCCTATTGACGTCCCAATGCTGGGCACAGGCCTCCTAACTCATAGAAGAAAAGGGTTTTAGAGCATAGACCCACCAAGCTGCTCCATCGCAGATTGACAGATATAGTACTCAATTGCATTCTCTATGCCTTTACTCTTATAGTCCGATACGACCTGAGAGTGGCATAGGACCAATGGCTTAACGAGCACACTGCTAACAATACAACTTCGGGCAAATATTGAGTACATTTTTATAGAAACCTAAATATCGGTTTTTAAATTGGCCTGACCCGGGACTCAATTTCAAGACCTCATGTCTAACCACTACACCAATGAGGTTCGGTTAATTCGGATAAAATGCTGCATAGGAGGATACAAGAGGTAAATTACCTCTACCCTTATTATTGCGACCTGAACCTTGGCCTGTACCTCATTACGTACTGTGAGGGGTTTGGTTACGAGCCCAAACTGATA
Organism: Elymnias hypermnestra; assembly: GCA_015832385.1. Taxonomy (NCBI): domain Eukaryota; kingdom Metazoa; phylum Arthropoda; class Insecta; order Lepidoptera; family Nymphalidae; genus Elymnias; species Elymnias hypermnestra. The sequence continues at coordinate 1,098,275 of JACTOM010000886.1, forward strand.
CTAAATTCTATCACGTTCAATATATGTTCTATTTGGTACAAAATTTAGAGGAATCTTTTAGTTTTATTTAATAATGGATTTCGTCAAAACAAGTTTTTTTTTTATTTTCATCTAATCTTTTAACTTTAAGTAAGTTTTGAACGAATGAAGCAATGAAGCAGTTCATTGGTAGTGGTTAGCATGTTCAGCTACTGACATGAGGTCCTGGGTTCGAGTCGGATCGGAGCAATTCAAAAATTAATATTGAGTTTATCTATTAAGATTTTCTTCATATTTGCCCGAAGTTGGGAAATTGGCGATGTTCTCAGCCCGCGTGCCTCGAAGAGTACGTTATGCCGTCGGTCCTGTGCCAGATCTCTCTCCGGTCGTGTCGGATTGCCGTCACTTCGAACTGTGAAAGTGAAGGAATAGGGAGTGTATTTGTGTACTATGCCTACCAATCCACAGTGTAGCAAAAAGATGGGTCTATGCTCTAAAAACCCTCTTTCCTATTGAGTGAGGACGCCTGTCCCCAGGAGTGGGACGTTAATGAGCTGCTACTTACCTTACCTTTACATAGTTTTACCAATGCCATTCGAAATACCATTGTTACTAAAATTATGACTCTATTTTTGATTAACAGTGAATGTATATCCTTTTACATCAAAAATAATTAGAAGAATATCTAGAGACTCGTGTCATAAGGAACCCCAGTTTGAGTGTCAAACAGGTTTTTAAATGTGTATAATATGATAAATAAATAATTTTCTCCGTATATCGTATGCCAATTAAATACTAAAATTTTTACAGAAGACTCGATTGGCCTGAGAAATAATTTTGATACAGGGATGTTATTGTTATGTCAAATTCAGTGTATCAGATGATTCAGTGCAATTTTAATCAGGTTTTTCTAACGAAACACTTTTTCATTAAAGATTACTTTACATTTCCAATAAATATAGTTGTTTAAGTGCAGTATTTCAACTTAGTAATAACACATATCTTTTTCATTTATATGTGAATAGCATAAGTTTTATAACTAGGTTACGACCCTATACGAAGGAGTTCATACAATAGTAAAGTAATTTCATTATCGGTGGAGGTTTGAAAGCCATCGAGTCAACAGGTCTTGAATCCTGGCTCTACTTGAATGACCCTTGAAGAGCGAACTGGGGAAGGTAAATAAACTTCATTGTGTTTGTAATTATTGATTTTTAATTATGGGATTACATCGCTTTCCCTTTGTTTTTGATCCATATGTAAACAACAAAAGGGAAAATGATCATGTAGTTTCATCACAATAAAAATGCAATATATTTTTTTAATAACGTGATATGGAATATATATTATATTCCCTTGCATATTCTATTTTAATTTATTATACAAATGTTTCATTAATTATAATATATGTAAGATGTAATAACGCCAGATATTAATTATATGCCAAAATTAGTTTGCAAACTTTATTCTTATAGCTGACAGATTAGTATTTAACTGTAGTCTCTCCTTATCGTAAATTATTGTACAGTCTATTCTAGTAACGTACAATTTCGTTACATATCAGGCTTGTAGTAATAAACACGATATAAATCTCGTGTATATATATATATATATATATATATATATATATACGAGATTTATATATGGGTATATATATATATATATGTGAGTGTGTGTGTGTTGGAGTACAATAGTCTGTGGATCGCTTGCGCCATCTGTCTATCGGCGTGGGGCAAATTCAATGAGTGGGAGCCCGGCGCGCCTCTCGGTAGTTCTCGGGTGACGGTCCGCCGGAGCGGTCGACTATTGAAACTGTCGCGTTCCTAGCTATTATTATTAATGAATTTGTGTAAATTGTTATCGGGAACATTAAGTGACTGGACATTATAATCTGAGCTAATTAATAATGTGTTTCATTGCACCAACATTATCCACCAAGGCCCAGAGTATGGAAATTGAATTATTGATGCCATTAATGACGATGTCGCCGGAGAACTCGAGGCCCCATTGCCTTATGCTTTCCTTTCTCTCGTATTCTTCGACATATATAAGACACTTATATATATATACATATAAATGAATTAAGATCTATCACATTTACACGATACATATAAACTCTCATACATTACACTGCTCAATTGAAAAATTATATACTGTATAAGATTTTGTGTTAAGTTCTTCATTATGTTATTTTCTTTTCCTTGTTAGTTTTCTTTATTGTCTTTGTTTATTTCTATTTCTGTCACATGGGTAACTTCCAGCCTTAAAAGACGGCCTCAACTTTTTTATATGATATAGTGCTAAAGTTAACGCAGTTTACTATTTTTATTTTAATTTATTTAATCTCTATTTAAGTGCATTACGTAAACGTCTCCTTTGTTGTTATTCATGGCCTATACTTCTATACGGATCTTGGACGATAAAAGAGGATCTCAGAAAACGTACAGAAGCATTTGAGATGTGGGCCTACCGACGCATGCTCAAAATCAGCTGGACCCATAAAGTTGCCAACGATGAGGTCTTGCAACGAATGGATTGTATGCGGGAACTTTGGAAGACCGTCAAAAAGAAGAAGGTTGCGTATCTGGGGCATGTCCTGAGACATGTACGGACTTTTACAACTACTAATGACGGGCAAAGTGGCTGACAAGAGGCGTATTAGCCGCAAGAGGAAGTCAGTTTCACAACATCAGGGAGTTGACCGAGATCGCGAGTGCCGCCCAACTATTTAGCCTCGCGAGGGACAAAGTTAAATATCGACAACTGACTGCCAACCTTCGCGAGTCAGAGAGGCACATAAAGAAGAGGAATCTCTATTTCCCTTGGTTATGGCATAGAGCTAGCTAGACCAATTTCATTCATTCTATTTTTGTTGTACTTGTTATAGTCAGAAGGTTCTTTAGAGGAATAAAATTAAAAAATTTGCATGAAACATCCGAAATTTTCAATAAAATTTACCACCATATTAACTTTTCTAATGTAACCATATGACGTTTGATATAATTGTCACTGATTCACAGAATACGTGCTGATTATGAATGATTAACAACATGTTATTATATGTATTGCTAATTATATGTGAATAAATAAATGACGATAGCAGTTGCGACATGTCACCTGTTCCCGTGTTGGAATACCAACAAAACTATAACCACCAAATATAAGAATATTGTGATTATACTAATAATAGAACAAGCAAGATGTTTTTGAATGATTATTTTATTTATTAAACACACTACTTCGAAAATAATATAATTAAAACAGAACAAAGTCTGCTGAGTCGGCTAACTAGTTATAAAATCAACGATTTAGTCTACTTTGATTAGTTAAAAATTTGAATACAAAATGAAGTCGAAGTCACACAACTAACAAAAGAAACTATTATATTTTCCTTAATTTTAAAGAACATATAGATTTGTTGAAAATTTTTATGCAAATATCTTTTGGAGACTTGAAACTTTGTGCTAAATAATACCTGGGATTGATAAACTTGACCAAATTTTTTCTACGAAATATAATATTCCGCTAGATCTTCAAATTTCACAAAAATACATCATATTAGGTCCTAGGTTCGAGTCCCGGGTCGGGCCAATTCAAAATCGATGTTGAATCTTTTATTAAGATTTTCTCAATATTTGCCCGGAGTTGGGAAAAATTTCGCGCTATGAATCACCCCCGTGCCTCAGAGAGCACGTTAAGCCGTCGATCCTGTACCTGATCTCTCTCCGGTCGTGTCGTATTGCCGTCACGTCAAACTATGAGAGTTAAGCAACAGGGAGAACATTTGCTAATACGTGGTGGAGCTGAGTGGTGGGTCTAAGCTCTAAAAATCCTCTCTCATATGAGTAATGAGGCCTGTGCCCAGCAGGGGGACGGCTGCTACTTACCTTTTACCTTTACGTCATATGCTTATTTACGAATATCATTACTTCTTATAAGTATATTCAGACTAGCAGACCCGACAGACTTCGTTCTGTCAGCAGTACTAATGATCTATAACTCTTACATTTTGTGACAATTAAATTGATTTTGAACTTTGCGCAGCGGTAAGAAAGGGCAAATTGACTCTTGCTTAGACAACAGTACTTGTAGTTTATTATGAACTTTATTGAATAGCATTAAAGGTCAAATTGACTCTCTATTTTAGTTAGAAAACGTTTGTATGGCAAACAGAAAAGGGATGGTTTTAGGATTTTCCTCTGCAATTATTCGAATTTTTCTCGCCGTAAAATCCTTGGACTTCAACGAACATTTAAAAAAACAATTGTCAAAATTGACCCAGGCGTTGTTGAGTTATGCGCTTACCAACACATTTTGCGATTCATTTTTATATTAAATAAATACTAAACAAAACACAATCGATTAAATGACACACAGAAACTTTTTTGTTTTGAAACAAAAGATAACGTAAATAAATGACATCTTTACATAACCTATGAAAAAGTGCGTAGGTGGATGCGTGGGAGTGCGTGGGTGGATGCGTGGGGGGATGTGTGGGAGTGCGTGGGTGAATGCATGGGAGGGTATCTGGAAACGCGTTTTATAAGCATTGAAGTGACGTTAGACATTTTGGCGGTCTTTGTGCGCTTCGTAGCAGAAACAAATGACTATCCACATAAATTTGAAAAAAAACGGTAAAGGGTTGATGTAATTCAAAAAATGAATAGCCTAAAACCTTCAACAATTAATTCCGCGTCGAATGGTCATAGTCTCAAGCCGATCGGTCCAGTGGTTTTCAAGTTTAGCGATAACAAAGAATAACAAAGTTGCTTTTATATATATAGATAAGGCAAAGTTAGAGCATTATATTTATTAAAAAGATGCTCTAAAGATCTTGACGGTCTTTCTGGCGCATTGTTGCCAGTACCTGCTTTGCTAGCCGAGCTTCTGGGTTCCCTGCTAAGGCGAATTTAGAAAATTGCATTTAATTATTTGTATAAGTCTGGACTGGTGGGAAGCTTCGGTCGTAGCTAGTTACCACTTTAGCAGCAAAGATGTACTGCCTAGCAAAAGGTTTGTGTTCCGGTGCGATGCTGTGTAGAAACCATAGGAGGTTAATTGCCTTTTATTAGATTAGCACGGTTCCTTCTTTGGCTTGCCATCAGGTATGATCAAAGTCAAGCGCTGAAATAAAGTGGAGAATAACAAATGCCTTTAAGATTCCATAGGAATTTTTAGCACTTTATTCGTAATTTAATATTTTAAGTTATTCTTTATTATCATCATCAAACGTACATTTACAATGTTATTCTTACTTTTCAAAAATACTATCAATAATGTTATATAAAGCTACAGGGAAGTGTGTCAGGTTATGTAGTAAATAATACAAACAAACTTTCGGTCATATTAGAAACAGCGACGAAATTGCAGACATTTACTTAAATTCGTACAAAATCAATATCTATTAAGGATGTGTAGTAATATCATTTAATAGACTACAATAAACATGATTCGGCTATTTCATCGTCATAATAATGTATCAATGTTACGTAAATATTGAACAGTATAATTATCACAATGGCAGGGGAAATCAAATGTTAACCCGTTTATACGTTGAATTGCTTTTCAACAAGTTTGACTATTAATAAGTCGACTCAATACTGTTTAATTAGAAGACATTAACGAGATATTTTCTTTTCAAAGGAAAGTAATTGTGTAATAACTTAATAGGTAAATATTAATTTCATTGAAGTGATTGTTTATTCATAAATACCGCCTACCTTCTCTATACATTCTGTAATAGCCTACCTATACATAAGTAGCAGCCTAATTACATACCACAACTGGGCCCTGGTCTCCTCACTCATGGGAGAGAGGGTTTTTAGACCATAGACCCACTTGACAGGCATAATAAACAAGTGTATTCACTATGTTTTCACTCAGCTCATCGTGCTCTCCGAGGCATGGGGGTGAAGCACACTACCAAGTGCCCATCTTCGGGCAAATATTGAGAAAATATTTAATAGAAAACTCAATTTCGATTCTTAAATTCGCTCGACTTGGAACTCGAACCTATTACCTCATGTCTGTAGACAAACATGCTGACCATTAGACCAATGAAGCAATCAATTAAAATACACATAAATACAATTTATAGTCATTACTGACTTCCTCGCTAGCGCAGTCGTGCGAGTACTCGCTTTGCTAGCAGAGGTTTCGGTGAATTTAATAAATTTCTTCTTCTAATTTGTCTGGACCAGCCAGCCAGCCAGCTAAGTTATACGACCGAGCAAAACTTTTTTTCTACCAATACGAAGCTGTGTAGAAACCTCTTAACAGATTACCATGTTTCCATCTTAGACTGTATCATCATTTGCCATCCGATGTGATTACAGTCAAGCGCTAATTTGCCACCAATAAAAAACTATAATACTATCTGTTCCCAACAATATTTCTCGCATGATTACGAATGTGTATTGTATGAATAACATTACCGGCAATGGAACTCGTGACTTTTAATAGGAAAAAGAGAATATTCAATACTATTACGGCATCGAAACAAATTTTTGAAGTGAAACTTTTTTAGGTGAAATTTTTATGGGTGAAACGCGTGATTAGCGTCACGAAGATGTGCAGCGTTTTTTTATGCTAATTCATGTGAAAGTTAGGCAATTTTAATATAAACAAATAACACGTGGCATTTTAATTTGACACTCTTCATTTAATAATTTAATATACTATTATAAATATTTCATAAATTCTCTTTTCTAATTTTAAAATTCCAAAACAAAATTTAAATAATATCAAGACAACACACAGCATTATTTACAATTCGTCATTTGAGATTTCAATAACATTTGTTTTGTTTTAATTTTCGACAATCCTTTTTTCCTCCCACTAAGACTAAATATAAACAAGACTCAAAATTAAGAATTTTCACTTCTGACATGTGTATTTTGTACGTGTCAGGAAATTGAGCAATCGTAATTAGTAAATTAATAGTGTTCACAATTTTAACTATTTTTTTTAAATTATTAAATATTAAATCAGATTTCATAACAAAAGTCAATAAGCGAACTAAAATATTCTTTAAACTCAAACTTTTTGTCAAAGGCCACCGGTTCCGAATTTAACTGACTATAGAGAAGAATCCGGCAAGAAACTATACATCATCAACATCCATTATCATTAAATATAAAAATAAATAGCACACAATTATCGTTATGACATTTTAAAAAGACATCAGTTTTAGTTTAAAGAAATACACTTAACTTTGTATTGTACAGTAGCCCTTTTTACCGACACTACTAACGTAAAACACAGTAACTGGTAGCTAACGTTGCTTAAAAACTGAGATCTCAATTAACTTCTTCGAAGTTTTATACATTTTCACTAAAGAGGCTATTACGGCAAACGCCAATGACAGTGTTTGCTGCCAAACACATTTCCTAATTATCCTATTTATTGAGAAACTACCATTCCCTGTTAGTTTTTAATAGTTACGATTAATATAATTTAAGTAATTCTAATAATTTATGAGACATTACAACCATTCTATAGAAAATTGGCATCAATTACAATGTTTACAAATCCACCTATGGGAACACCATTGTGAAGGCCATTGTTTCTAAGAATACGATTTAGTCAAATGACAAACCGTATCTTTTAAAATATTATTTTATTTGAAATATATCATAAATTATTTTGTATATATTATCACACGAACTTTTAATTTTTTTATTAGTAAATAAACAATCGTCATGCAAGTAAAACTAACATTTTATTAACAGTAACTACAAACAATGGTATATTAGTTTGCGCTTGTGTTCGGTCATCAATAAACAATTGTTTGAAATGAATGACAAGCTCTATAAAGATTGTATCTATATGGTTGATTAATAAGCTTATACCTAATTTCATTACGTCAATATCATCGAGGTATTGTGTACTATTTGTACAAGGCAAAATAAACGTTTTAATTTCCACGTCAATAATTTGAAAATGGATATTGTAAATGCTATTTTGTGTATACTAGTGGTCGCTTAAGGGTCGAAATTTAACAATACTTAATTTAAGCTATATGTTTGAACCTAATTGAGGTTCTATTGCCAAAGGCTATACTTTTTTAATCAGAGATTTTGGCAAGGCCGCAATTTTAAATTACCTACTTTTTCAAGCTAAATAAATACATTTAGCTTAATAAACATATTTCAATAAATTTATTAATGATGCAAAACTTCTCATTAAACAATTTTGGAAAAAAAAAATTGTATTGTGCTTAATCAGGAGAAGGTTCTTAATAAAGATAAAAGTTTAAAAAAATGCGTAAATCATCAGAATTTTTAAGAAACCTCAACGAATATAGTAACTCTCCTACACATATCCTTTTTCGTCTATACTGTGTGCTATTTGACCCTAAAACGCCTTCGTATCTTAAAGATATGATTAACTTTCTTGGAGAGCAATCGGAACTACGGTCAACACCTCAGCTTATTCTAAAGATTCCTATTTGTTAAAAAAAATATTGTCATAAAATATTTCAAATCCTAGCTATGACTTTATGGAATTCAGCCTCTTATTTATATCTATATATTTATATTTAAATTTAATCTTTTAGACATGCTGTATTTATTAGTTTATTTATGGGCCAAAATATATGTGTCGGAGTTAAATAGTTGTAGCCGGTGCCATTTATCTATAGGCGCTGGACAGAGACAATGAGTCACAATCCGGCGTGTGTGCTCGATAGACGGTTCGTCGGAGCGGTCGACCTTTGAAACAGTTGCGTTCCTAACTATTAGTAAATTGATTTCGGGTACATTAAGTGATTGGAGTTGCCTTGTCCGTGCCTTATTCTTCTCTATCTTTACGTATGGAGTTGAAAGTTGTACCTTGATGCAAGAGGAAGGCAAAAAAATAGATGCGTTCCAGATGTAGTGCTGGAGGCGCATGTTAAGAATTCCTTGGCCAGCCAAACCCAAAAACGTATCTATTCTATTACAGCTCGGAATCAAGGCCAGGCTCTCATATGTTATCAACGAGTTTTGGCTTTTTTGGGCACGTCATGCGGCAAGAGGACTATTTGGAAAAGATCAAAATCACGGGAAACACACACGGCGAAGATGACCGCCAACAGAAGGAGGTGAAAAGCGTGGATTCGTTCGCGATTGGGATTTTACCAGGACCAGCCTGGGGACCTCAGCGTCACCTTATTTTTTTTTTTGATGACCAGTCAGGAGTGTGGGACTCGGCGGTGGAAGGTCTCGCAATACCCACTAAAACCCAGCGGAACCCTCGTCATCCATTAGTGAGGCACCAGGTGTTAAGCTTTCGCATTCTGCCCTGGTGTCCCGGATGAGTCCGACGGAGGATTCATGGAGGACGGAGGATTCTTCATTTTAGTCCGTCTGCTAAAACCCCAAGATTCGCTGAAGAACTTAAAAATTACTACCCCGAAGATAAATAACCTTTTATTATTCATGTACCTCATGAAATAATGGATCCCTCTGCAGAATCTGCCTTTCGACCTATTAAATTTGGTCAACTACTATATTTAAATAATGTTACCTCCTTACTTCGCAGGGAAAAAGGAACCGACCGTACTTATAAAGTGTAAGTGTGGTAAAAACTTTGTCTGAAATTTTTGCTTTACATATTAATATTTTTAAAAATATAAATCGATATATAAAGTAACTAAGTATTCCCAAAGACAACTTAAAAGTAAACGTTAAATAAACATTATCAATATAAAATATTTGCATGTATGTTATTCTGTTGTTTCTACAAGTGATATAAACCGAAATATAAAGCAAGTTAATATTTTCAAAGTCCGTACTTGAAGAAACTTCATCGTAGCCATTTACATTTCATCTTTACCAGTTGGCTGGTTCTGCTTATTTAACCTAACCTAGATTCTACAGCCTGAACCGATTTTTGCCGAGAACTGCAAGCATTTGACTTTTGAGTTTACTAAAGAACCATTTCTGTTTTACTTGGATATTTTTCTTACTTTATAAATGCGCAGCGTAAACTCAGGTGTTGTAAAATGATCTTTAATATATAATTTATATCTATATATAANAGGCAATGAGTCACAATCCGGCGTGTGCGCTCGATAGACAGTTCGTCAGAGCGGCCAACCTTTGAAACTGTTGCGTTCCTAACTATTAAATTGATAGTAAATTTAAATCGGGTACATTATGTGATTGGAGTCGTCTTATGCGTGCCTTAATCTTCTCTATCTTTATGTATGAAGTTAAGAAACTAGGACCTTTATGCAAGACGAAGGAAAAAATAGATGCGTTCCAGATGTGGTGCTGGAGGCGCATGTTGAGAATTCCTTGGACAGCCAGATCCAAAAACGTATCTATTCTGTCGCAGCTCGGAATCAAGGCCAGGCTCTCATATGTTATCAACGAGTTTTGGCTTTTTTCGGGCATGTCATGCGGCAAGAGGACTGTTTGGAAAGCTCGTAATCACGGGAAACACAGACGGCGAAGATGACTACCAATAGAAGGGGGGTGGAAAGCGTGGATCCGTTCGCGATTGAGATCTTACAAGGACCAGCCTGGGGACCTTAGCGTCACCTCTTGGTGGCACTAATCGGCGGAGATCTCTCGCTGCGGAGCAATGTCGACGCGATGCTCTCCAGTGAGAGGTGTTGGGCGGGAATGACCTTCATCTGCGAGACCGTAGTCTCGCTAACGAGAGAGGGAGAATGCAGTAGATGCCCCCTCTAACTGCCGATCGAGGCGGGATTCTAGGCGGCGCATTGTTGCGCACCTGCTCCTGCTTCCGTGAATCCTCAGCCGGACTCATCCTAGAAACCAGGTAGGAATACGCAAGCTGATCCTCTGATGGCTCACTCCCGTATGAAGAGAGTTCCACGGGGTTTTAGTGGGTATTGCGAGTCTCCTCCCTCGCAGAGTCCCACACTTCCAACCTACGGGATGGGATTCGTGCGTCAATGCATTTCCCAGCGAGAAAAAAAAAAGACCACGATCTTCAGTTATGAAGGAGCGATTCAAAAGACAGAAAAAAGTGATTGGACATTATGATCTGAGTTAATTTATAAAGTCCTTTATAGCACCAACATTACTCACCGACGCTCACAGTTTGGAGATTGAACTTTTGATGAATTGAATTATAGAACCCACTAATGACGATGTCGGCGGGGAACCCTATGCTCTATGTTTCTTCTTTTCTCTCTTATTCTGCGACTAATTTCCTATTATGCGCCATCCACCACTCTCTGCTACAACTACACTTATACCAAAAAATAGCTTTTTTTAAAAAAAAGAAAAAAAAAAGAAAAGGTTGTCAGGTAGAGATCGCGACCAAGTGATAAAACCGCCTCTTGTACTCCGTATTTTATTAACTGTGTATCTGTTTTTCTTTTCTAACTTTGTGGTGTACAAAAAGTAATAAATAAAAACTTTTTTAATGTAACCTCCTTAGTGCTTTTGTGAATATAATTTTTCTTTAATAACCTTAACATAAATGTCAGCGATTGACCAATACACATATATACTTTATATGGGTTTTTTTCGCCGTGGAACGCTGGTGGTTAATACACGCGCCAAAGAGATAAACAAAAAATTTTCAGGGTGTTGTTATTTTATTTTACTTAAAACAATAACTAAAGTATAGTTAGTGTAGTAGCTGCTGCTCCGGTAACTGATAGTTTTGGTTAAAATTTTATCATATTAGATTATTTGTCATTCGTATTGACGAATGTGAGGCTTCAATTGAAAAACATTGCGATCCCGAAAAAATTGCAGGGAACTTCAACAACTCAAAATTCTAGTGGGTAACAATCTGGAAACAGTGAAAGTAATGTTTTGCATTTTAGTCCATCTGCTAAAAACTCAAGATTCGCTGAAGAACTTAAAAATTACAACCCCGAAGATAAATAACCTTTTATTATTCATGTATCTCGTGAAATAATGGATCCCTCTGCAGAATCTGCCATTCAACGTATTAAATTTGGTCAACTTTATTTAAATAATGTTACCTCCTTACTTCGCAGGGAAAAAGGAACCGACCGTACTTATAAAGTGTGTGGTAAAAACTTGTGTGAAATTTTTGCTTTAAATATTAACATTTTTAAAAATATAAATCGATATATAAAGTAACAAAGTATTCCCAAAGACAACTTAAAAGTAATCGTTAAATATACTTTATCGATATAAAATATTTGCATGTATGTTATTCTGTTGTTTCTACAAGTGATATAAACCGAAATATAAAGCAAGTGAATATTTTCAAAGTCCGTACTTGAAGAAACTTCATCGTAGCCATTTACTTTTCATCTTTACCAGTTGGCTGGTTCTGCTTATTTAACCTAACCTAGATTCTACAGCCTGAACCGATTTTTGCCGAGAACTGCAAGCATTTGACTTTTGAGTTTACTAAAGAACCATTTCTGTTTTACTTGGATATTTTTCTTACTTTATAAATGCGCAGCGTAAACTCAGGTGTTGTAAAATGATCTTTAATATATAATTTATATCTATATATAAAAGAGATATTCAGGTATCTATTGACTCGCCACCATATCTCTGGAACCATAAGGTGTGGAGACTTGAAATTTGGTAGGAATATTCTTTTGGCCGAGTAGAGGCCAGCTAAGAATGGATTTTACAAAATTCTACCCCCAAGGGGGGTTGCGGGGGTGTTAACTATTGCCTAATCACTATATCTTTGGAACTATCAGACGTAGAGACTTCAAATTTGGTAGGAATATTCCTTTTGCCGAGTAGAGATCATGTTTTTTATTTGTAAAAAAGAATGCTAAATTAATGCTATCTAAAAGACATTCCACGCAGACGAAGTCGCAGGTTCAGCTAGTCTTATATATATAGGTAAATGTTGGCCTGTACATTTGACGAAATATAAAAATCAAACATTGTTTCTATTTCCATTATAGGCATCATAATAAAGCACCTGATATACTTACTCCCTTAATCATCAAGAGGTTTTCCGGAAATTTTGTCCTGAAATTTAGAAAAGTGAATAATTTGGTATGTATTACTCCATATTCTCATAGCTATTAAAAATTTATCAAATAATAAGCTTAGGAACATATTTTATATAGGTAGGATAGGTGGAACTTAAATAATTTCTTATGTGCCATTACAAAATATACAGGGCACTAGTCGCTTTAATATAGAAGATAAAAATAATAATCATTTATCTATGAATATATTTTGTACGAATTTTAAAGATCAAGATGAGTTAGTTATTAAATGTAATGTCTTAAACCATTTTTGCCTTATTGCAAAACATCTTGGAGGCACTTCTGTTACAAAAAGAAATAAATTTTACGTGTTATATATACAAATTAGTAGCATTTTAGGTAAAAGTTAACGTATAGGTAAGTAGCAGCCTATTAACGTCCCACTGCTGGGTACAGGCTTCCTCTGAAATCTACCTTGCTTAGCATGATACACATACTTCTAATTTACTACTGGTGCATAAGGATTTCCTCACGGTGTTTAATTTTACCGACAAGCACAATGACATCACTGGAAAGAACAGTCAAGTACGTAAGTTTTTTTACAAAAAGAAACTTATTGATACTTAACTTGATTATTTTGGCTCTATTTTAAGGTATATCTATTTTAATTTAAAGAATTAAATGTATAATAATTTATTGAACAAAACCTCTAGATCTTTCAGTATTCGCCAATTTCAAAATGGACGGAGCAAATACTTCAAAGAACCCGAATTGAATTTAGTTCAGTGGAATACGAGAGAAGACGACTTTCGACATCCCTCGGGAATGTTGTCTGATTTTTGTCCCATTATGACGTTTATAGTGCATTTTCAGTTATTGCTATATATTTCCGCGTAGTTTTCGAGGTTGTAGGAATATAGTAACACCCGTTCTTAGTGAAATATTACTTTGCAATAAAAGTTTTACGCTAACTACTAACGCGTGGTCCGGATACGTCGTCGTCGTCTCAACCGATTCTAACATCATCTGTGAATTTTCAGCCGAAAGTTCCATCAAATTCAATCGTTTTAGGTATTAGTATGGATAAAAATACAAGTTACGTATATAAATGCGTTTACTGAATGCTTCAGCTGTCAATTTGAAAAAACAATTTAAAATTTTGTTTAGGTCAATATTTCACAACAATTTCATTTTAAATCAAATAAAACTAATCAAATAATAAGTTGCATTCAAATTGCTGTCCATAGGGTGTGTTCCTAAAAGCTAGCAACATTACCTCTTTGGATAGTTGATCCTTTTCAGAGGTAAGCGCCAGTTCTGAGGTCATTTGTGGAATCCAGCAGCCGCTAAGATCTGTTTAAGAAATATTTTTATTTCAAAGCCCCACCATCCCATCATTTCCACGCCAAATGGCAGAAATATGTGATGAATCCTATATTTCTGTATTTTTTTAATTTCGGTATCAGCCGCCACAATGCCAGGCAATATTAAAGATTTTAAATTAGAAGGTGCAATGGTATCAACACAAGTCGCATCCCATACCAGGCACCTTCCATTCCTCCCGGGAATTAAAGTAATTCCGTTAGGTCTCTTGCCATCGCTACGCACAATACCGTTCGGTTCTAATTGAGCCAGTACGTTAGTGGTGACAGGAGCTCTTCGAATAATATCATTCTACGCTGCATATCTTGAAAAGAGACAAGATAGACCGTGGTGACCCAAGAGGTCGATTTGGACTCCACAAGGACATCAATAAGGATGGACTAATGACAAACCCAAACGTAACCGCAGACTAATACAAAAAGAGTTGTTGTCTAATAACTTTCCTAAATTAGACGATGGAAGAGCTTGCAACCAAAAATCTGAGTCCCTAGTCGAAACACCAAGAAGACAAGCATGCTCTGTAGGATTCAAGTAGGATAAGTTTTTCAAATTAAATATTTTTTCAAGTATCCTTAATAAACTGTTTTGAACCACGAATTGTCTATTCGTTGGCAATAAAGCTACCACCGGTTCAAAAATTTGATACTACCAATACAAAACTGGCAAGAAGCTCCTCAATTACTCTTTTAACGTGGTCCTGTTATAAGTATACATTGTGTGTGTTACTGAAACCAAGTCTGTTTTTTATATCTTAAATAATAGTCAACATTATAAGGTTTTTGACATATTTCTTAATATTATCTAGAGATAAATCCCGAACAATAATATCTAAGAGATTATAATTAAAAATCTTAAGCTACTTATCAAAGGAGCGGGGAAAAAAGATATAAAATCAAAATATTTAAACATGGAAAATATCTATTATTGTGATATTTTAGAAATAATTAAGGTTAAAATTTTTTTATTTTTAATATAGTCAATAGTATAACGTGCGACAACTCGCTTTGTTAACAGAGTTTCCATATCCAGTAAAAAACTTTTAGAATCTGGCTAAATCTTGTCTAGAAACAATTAAGACGTAAACTATCAATTTATATTACCAACTAACTGTCCCGGCAAACTTTGTACCGTCTCAGAACGAATAAATATAGAAGCTGAATGCAGAATGATTCAACTTTACTCAAAATTGTGCTCAAAACATAGCCGGATCCGGAAGTTTCAATATTTTCCGGAAGTTTTGTAGTCAATGTTATGTGTCAAAAACAAAAGTATTCTTTTAAAATTAATTTAGTTTCTGAATGACGAGACGACCATCATCTGTTTACTATAACAACACCAACTCACATTAGGTAACAACTTTTATTCTCTCCACTATTTAAATATACACAACTTACACTATACTAATTATTATATCACTATTTGAATTTATACAATTTAGCATTAATTAATTATCTCTTTAAAACAACTAGAAGTAGATCGAAAGACTATGTTAACAAAATTGTTCCGTTCGTTAAAGTTTCCTCTTGCATAAAGTTTCGTAATGTTGCACAATGGTTTTGGCATTTGTTTTTGGTAAGTGTTGTTACTATATTTCTCAATAAATCCCAACATTTCAAAGCTATAAGTGATGCCACCCAACTAAATATAGTCTAAACGTTGAACATGAAAAAAAACTTAATTATTAAAGTTAATTGATTTCTAAACGACGGGAAGAACATCAAATATTTAACACACAGGAATAGTTTCAAATAGAAAGCGGGATTTTATTTTTACTGTATTACAAGTATTATTTTCATATTTACACACCTTTTAAACTTCCCTTGGACTTACACAAATAATTCATAACGAGTTTTAACATGACTAAACGAGAGCAATTGATTTCTATGTTTATTTACGTACATCTATATGAAACTAAGACCTAGGTAAATCAACAGGCAGAAATAAATGATTTGAATTGAATTGAATTTATAGGTGACTACATATTTTGTTGGCATATTTCAATGGATCCACAGATAGAAAGCGGTTACTAAATATAAAATTTCATTGAAATATATTCCATTAATATATCACTATCCACCAGGCACCAACAATACAATGACAACGCAAATACGACATCCAACGAAATTGAATTTTGCCTCAGCGGTGAGAAAGACGACGCTCAGGTTCCCTGGGGGTCTTAGAGCGATATTTAAGTCATTACAATATTATTGCCACATTTTGTGATGTTTAGTACATTGTGATACATTTAAAAGTTTAAAAAAAAGCTATTCCATCACTGGACGTCAGGTATTTTTATATAAAACACAGAAAGCCAAAACTCTATATGATCCACACATTTCATAAGAGAGATAGAGAAGGAACAAGTTGTTCAGCATAATAAAGGTTATATTGTGCTAACAATAAAAGATAGACATATGATCTCTTTCATTTTTTATAGGCCTTTTAAAGGGGGGTAAATCTTTTATTCATGATTATTGAGAAACTTAAACCGTTTAATCAGGAGCTGCTCTCAGAAGGAAAAGTCCCTGATTTTGAAACTTTCTTCGTTGTTGCACCACTCCATTTGATCATAGCGTGATGATATACAGCCTTTAGCTTCCTCGATAAATGGGCTACGTAACACTGAATATTAATAAGCAGGTGTGGCGAATAACAACATCTGTGTGAGTTCTTGCTGTCATAGAAGAGGTCCTGGCTTCGAAAACCCGTAAAGAAAATTCTATTTTCTAATTTGTCTGGGTCTGGACTGATGGGAGGCTTTGGCAAGGGCTATCCCTATTAGCAACGACGGGACGCCAAGCACAAATTATGTATTGTGGTACGATGATATGTAGAAACCAAAAAAAGGAAATTACCTCTTATCAGGTTAGCGTGCTTCCATCTTAAACAGTATCAAAACTGAGATGGCTTGATGGTGAAACGCATGAATTCTCTTATAGAGAAATCGCTGGCACGAATCCTGGGTAGGATTATTGGTAATTAGATGGAAATAAATAGAAATAAAACATTTACTATATAAATGCCTCGAGCATTCATTGGTTTTTAATAACAATCGATGCCTTTTGACACATAAAAACTTATTATAAATATGAATACGTCCTTTTATCCCAAAAAAGATTTATTAGAGTTCTCGTAAATCGTGAGGAAGCCTACATATCCAGGGAGTAACCATTTCTTCTCAAAGTGAGGTCTGTGCCCAGGAATGGAACGTTAATGAGCTCCTTATTATCATTGCTAGACTGTATTATACTCTATTCATTAAAAGTATAATAAGTTAAACTATTGATTCATTTTGAAATATTTATATAACAAACATACGTAGCAATAGTATTCGACAAAAGCGGGAGGCTTTGTTAAAATGAAGCGGCAGTAGCAAATTTCTTTTATTACCGCCAATAGTTGTATTTTCGACAAAGGGCCGCCCGAACTAGCCTATATTTCGTTACTAACGACAGTACACAAGTCTTATATTGACCAAAAACAGTGAAATTACATGTTATCATCATGGGAATCGATGCGTGGACCGCTATAAATACAGCTTTAATTCGGGCTAAGCTTATATCGGAACTATACTAGGGTTGACGCTATTGAACTTCAGAATTAGGAATTTAATAAAGAGAAATTTGTAAATGTTACCAACAAATCAATATATAATTATTTAAATATTAGATAAGCCAACAAAATATAATATGAAATAAACATCCATAAAATTGTTACATTATACATCTTTAAAACAAAAATAAATGTATAATTAGAAACAAAACATCAATAGTATTAGTATATATATATGTATATGTATGTCGGAGAAAAGGCATAGGTACCCGCCGGCATAGTCATTAGTGGGGTCCATAAGTCAACCTTCAAACTGTGGGCATCGGTGGGGTATTGTTGGTGCAATCAAACACTATATTAACTAACTCAGATTATATTGTTCAATCACTTATAGTTCCCGATATCAAATTACTCAAACATATTAACAGAACCCATTAACAATAATAGTTACGAACGCGCGAGAGTTTTAATAGTCGACCGCTCTGGCGGACCATTACTCCAGAAAGCCGCTGGTCTGTGAATCATTGGCTTTGTCCAGCGCCGATAGCTCTAAGTCAAAGTCAGAATATCTTTATTCAAATAGGCATATTACAGCACTTTTGAAACGTCAAATATCGTTTTATCCGTGTATTATTTGATTTGAAAAGAACCCACATTAAATTCATTCGGGTGTACGTTTTTTTCCGGCTAGCGTTTCGGAAACTAATTGATTCAGACTTAAACTTCGTTACGCATGCACATTTTATAAGATATATCAAAAATTCTTAGTATTTGAAACCCTTAAATTCGAATGTGTTATATCCCCTGTCTCAAAAAGCAATATAAGCTGTCTGGACCTGTTATTTCTTCGGTAGAATCAGATATGCCTTCTCATCACCCAATCGGGGTGGACGAATAGAGAAAACATATATATTCATACTCACTCTGGTGCGCTGTAATTTATTTTGTGTATTTTTTGGAATATAATGGTATCTGTAAACAAAAATAGATTAGGAAATTGGCTGTTTACTAATGACTCGTCTGTGGCTTGTTTATGCTGTATTACATTAGCAAGCAGTATAATGTATACAATTAAATAAAGTTGAAGCTTTTCACTAAATTCATACTTAAATATGTACGGTACTTACATCAAATAAGAAGTGTTTTATGTACTTATCGATAATCTTTGAGATGGCGGGACTCATTTTGTCAGGACTTCCATTAGTAAATAGCTAATACTATAAGGCGTATTTTAAGATACTTTTATAAAAATACCAGGCTGCATAAAATATTATAACTATTATTCCATAAAGCGTGTATATATTTTGCCAACCCTACATTGTACTGAATGGCGGATTTTATTACAAGCGTGGGACTAATAAACCGGCACCAGTTTTATTCCAAAGTTGCATCGGCGAAATAATTCAGCGTATTTTGATAAGCTCGCTAACTGAGTTATAAAGTCCTCTTATGCCTACAGGACACAGTGGGCTTCTGAATTATATTTTACTATTAAAACAACAATTTTAGAATATCTAGTTTAAGAAAACCAATTCAAGATTGATTAAGATATTGGGCTTACATATTTCTCCTTAAGTGGACACTTGGACATAGAGCTGTACTTTATGAAAAATAAACATAACATAAATACCTAAACTTTAGGTTCTGAGAGGTGGTCGCTGTCTATGGGCCTCATGCGGAAGCTCAGAGTCGCTCAGCGTGCAATGGAGAGAGCTATGCTCGGAGGGTCTCTACGTGATCGAATTAGAAATGAAGAGATGCATAGTAGCACCAAAGTCACCGACATAGTCCTACGAAACGTGAACCTTAAGTGGCAATGGGCGGGACACATAGTTCGACGAACCGATGGACGTTGGGGCCCGAAGGTGCTGCAATGGCGACCCCTCACCGGGCGGCGCAGAAGAGGCAGACACCCCACAAGGAGGGCCGACGATATAAGGAGGGCCGCCGGTAGCCGTTTGAGCCAAGCGGCGCAAGATCGGGCCTTTTGGAGGTCATTACTTGAGATCTATGTCCAGCAGTAGGAGTCCATCGGTTGAAGTGACGACGGCGACGAAATACCTAAAAACAGATGTACAGTGTATATTTTTTTTATGTTTGAGCACTTATGAGCATAATTCATTTAGAGAAACGACTCTATATGCAGCTATATACAAGCACGTAAACAAATTTACACCACCCTTAATTATTGTGTTATAAAACAACTTCTCGGTGTCTAAACTCAAAACTGCTGAGCTAAACCATGGTCTTTAATAGCGAAGCGGTCATTTACATAATTGTGCCAGTGAAGTCGTCAGAAAGATTATAGCCAAGCGTCAACAAAAAGAAACCATAAAATTCAACTATTCTGTAGTGCTGTATTTGAGTTTCAAGTCTAGGTTAAGTATAGTTAAAATCTATTTAAACACCTCTGAATCGAGATCAAGTGGTCCGAATTAAAAGAGTCGTTGCCACACGTGCACATAAATTCCTTCTAATTGCTATCCACCTGGTTCTGTAAAAGAACATTAATTGCAGAGGAAAACAGAACAGTTTGTTCTGCATCACTTAACGAATCGATTAACGGTATTTTCTAGCGCCCGCAAGCACTTTTTTGTTTGAACGTTCAATAGTGTTTTTATTCACAATTGTGTGAGGCAATATCTGATGTTTTTGTAGAAATAAACTGAAACAGAATGGCGTATCTATAGTGGGTTACTTTTTATAGTAAATTGCAAACGTTACTAAGAAATATAATCGTAGGAATAGAGATCTTATTATCTTTTAATGATGTTATACATATCGGTATATGTAGGTGTATATCTAAATAAAATTTAATTCCAGTTATCTTAACTATTCTTGAATTCACCTGAATGCTTCTGATAATCAGATGATTAGGAGTTCAACCACAAATATACGTAAAGAAAAAGTATAAAAGGTCATAATAATGTGCATGAAATTATTAAGGTTTATTGAAAAGGATTAACACTCTATCCACCTGGATGACAAACCAATGTTTTTCTCTATTCAATTTCAAGAAAACTAAATAGAACTTTTTCTATAACGGTTTTATTAAAATAAAATACATTCGCATTCACTTATGCGGCATAAAATTCAATTTCGGCATCTTATTGGTGGCAACAGCCGATATTCAGCCGAAATCTTTATAAACTGACGCTGTAATTGCAAAAGTAGACTACACCCTTAAGACCGATGGATGTTCGCAAAACAAATTACAAGGAGAATCGAGAATACTCATAGTTGTGTACGAAAGTTATTAAAACTTCCTACAGTTTAAAGGTGTCTTAACCGCGCTTCAATTGAATTACTTTCGCTTGGTTTACTGGGCGATGTTGAAGCTAATAGTTAATCCTCTTTGACCTAACTTTGCCTTTGTATAACTAGCTTCTGTTAATCTCGATTCCGAGTTATTAGTATGAAAAGGGATTGTTATATTGAATTTTTTATATATATTTGAAACACTTAAGCACTTCAATGTAAACAGATAAATTTTAAAGGATTGGTAATGGGTATTATTTTTAACGTAATAAACCCTTACCGGAAAAAGACTCATTGTCACCGTCCAGATGAGGCACGATCGGCTTTATTCAATTGTTTATTACAAAATCACATTTTCAGTAAACAAAAATGGCACAAAAGTATATCAGAAGTATATCTAAGCTAATATTAAAAAGAGGAAAAATTGGTAACCGCATACCGCTCGGGTAACTCATGCATATCTTAGTGATATGAATATCACTGCTATGGCGAGATCACCGGATATGGACCCAATAGAGGACGTTTGGGAATTGCTGAAAACAAAAGTTAAGTCCAGAATTCCAGCTCCTGCCCACGTAGGTGAACTGCGAATCGCCGTAGTTGAGGAATGGCGGAGACTATCCTAGGAGACCATCGATATCGATATTGATAATTTATTTTAATACTAATTTCCACTTTTCGGGTACATAAAAAGTTCAAAAATGTACCATTTTTTACAAATAGCCTTTACCCGCAAAATGTGTTCTGAATGTGATCTCATTTTAATTAAAACAAATGAAACTTTAAATAACAAAAGAAGTGTAGTAAGCTGAATTTAAAATAAAACCATATTTTTTAAATTATGATTTTTTTTATGTTTCGCTTAATATGCCGGTGTGTATATATTTCGCATGAAATAAGTGAACATTCGATTTTATTGCCTAACTTACGTAGTGACTAAGCTCCTTAAATATAGATAAGAAGCTCCTTTTTTTTCACGATGGGAAATGCCTTTACGCACCCCGTTCAGACAAAAACTAAACAAGAGTGTGGAACTCGCTGGCAGTAAGCCAAAATGCACCACTAAAATCCAGTGATACCCTCCCCATCCTTTAGAGGAGCACCAGATCGGTTGATGCAATTTACCCTGGTACTCCGGCCTACTCCCGCTGGGAACTTAGGAAGGGGGTAGGAGCAGCGCAAATCTACGCCTCCTACCTTCTAACCTCCTGTATCTGAGAAGAGGAGCTTCTATAGAATCCTCCCTTTGCCTCTCATGTGCCTCCTTCAGCGAAGTGACAGATTTGCAGAAGGAGGTCACTGCCCTCCACTCCCTTTCGCTAGTGAGCATTGCGACAACTATACCCTCCAATAAAAGGTCACTCCGACCAACGACGTTAAAAGATGCCACTGGGGCCCCCTTGCCGGGCATTCGACCAGAGTGTGCTGCACCGAAACATTAGTTACATCACACTCATGGCAGGCGGGCGTATCCTCACGGCGAACAATCTGATGCAGGTACTTGCCGAAACAACCATCTCCGGTCAGCACCTGCACCAGCCTGTAAGAAAGATATCCGTGGCCCCCAGACAACCATTTCTCTAGGTGTGGACGGAACGCCTCCACCGTAATCAGACGGGCCATTGGAGATTCCAGGTCCTCACCCCACCTTTGGATCAGTGCTCTTTCTGCTAGAGACCTAATTATAATATAATATACACTAAGAAATTTATAAATAATAATTACTATTGAACCGAACTATAGAAAATCTTTTAAAGGATATAACATACACAGTTAAAATAATTGATAAACCGAAACACAATATAAAAAGTAAATTCTAAAAGCAAAATGTATTAAAGACCTAGCCATATTGTTAAAGATAGATATAAGATACACAGAATAAACTCTTAAATAAAAACATCAAATGCAAATAAACTAGAAACGAAAATTAGAATAAACTAAACTTAGCATCTCTTACATCTAAACTTAGCATCTCATTACAAAATAAGACATACTGTAAAGATTGCACACAAAAAAGATACATTAAAACTAAAAACTGTGAAAGGTCTCCGACCACCATGTTGGGGGAAAAGCGGCAATTATAAAAAAAAACCTTCCCAAGATCGTCGGCATCCGTTGGTGGCCGTTCGGCACTGATAGGTGGCTGCTGGAGTCACCGCCCGCAGTTCACAAGGCGGGTCGCCTGCCGGAAGAATTGCCGCCGTCCACGAATCTGTACGATATCCCCGTATTACTAAGTAAGCTCCTAACATATTTAAAACATATAATTTTTTAACATCTTAAAAAAAAAGAATGATGTGTACATCATTGTGCTTTTTAAAAGAGAACTGAGTAGTGCCTGCCCAGAATTCGCATCCTCTAAACTAGAATCGACGTGTCTTTTCCTCACAGCTTTTATTTACTTTAATATACTGACACCCAATCAGGGCAATGATTTGATACAATAACGTTTCTAGGGCATACAATCCTAGCCTATCTCAATTTCTGCGTAACGTAATATTCATGTTGGCGGCGAAGCCAGCTATGAGATTATCTCCTGTCAGGTGTCTACGCGCAACGTCCAATTTAACTAATGCACTTAGCTTGATTTGCCTTGTAATTATGTTCTCTAATAACACAGTTCAAATCGATGGATACAATATGCATATACCGTTAAGATTATTATTAATACAGCTAACTGCGTCATTGGTTTTGTAAGCTCGTTCGACATCAGAGGTCTGGGTTTCTTGTTCAAGGTAAGCCATAAATATAACATATATGAAAATAAACTTGTTATATACTGTAGCAACCTATATCATATTAACATTTGATTAAAGATAATTATATACATTCCTATAACAAATATCCAGAAGACGTTCATCGTCTAAAAGAGCGATAGAGTTATGTCTACATGTCACTGCTATATTTTAATTAATTATACAATACTGGCAATATATTTAACTTTACGAATTACATTACGAGAAACACAGTTTAATGGATTGTTATTTTGATGTATCCTAATATAGGGGTCGTTGAAATAATACGTCATAAAACTATGTATTTTTTTAAAAAGTAAACTTGCATTTTAGACATTTTGATGTTTTTACAATTTTGGTTATTATATCACCTTGTTTAACAATCAAAATTATCTTTTCCTTTTAATTATATAGCGTTTAAAACATATCATTAGTACAAATGGTAGTAAATTTACAAATAATTTAAGTTTGATACTCTGTTTTACAACTTTAGACTTTTTATACTTGACACTTTATACGTAGGAGTCACTAATTTTCTTCGCCTATATAAAGTTGTCATGTATCTTGAGTAGTCCTAAGCATTCATAATTTTATTTGTAATGTAATGTACAATGAGTCTAGTTAATCTTTAGGAAAGTAAATATATATTAATAACAACGTATATTGAAAACTGTTAAGAATATATTGTATTTAAAAAATGTAACTTACAGCCTTTTAACATCCCACCGCTGGGCACAGGCTTTTTCATTCATAGAGATGTTTTTTGCAGTATATACCCAACATGTATGGTATAAAAATTTTGTCTGATCCCCGTTCAGTAGTAATAAATAAATCACATGGACGATATATCATGATAAAAATGTATAATTTAACACAAGTAATAAACATGATGGTTTATTTTATTATCTGAAATAAATTATTGAAACAATAAAGCCTCCCTAGCTGAATTTATATGAGTGGCAATAAAGCATTTTAAACAATTTTGCAGTTCATTGAGCTCTCATTGTTACCTATTAATTCGTGATAATTAATTTATATTTATCGGATTTTCTTTGATACATTGTATTAATATTTATAGTTGTGGGCAAATTTTACATAAGTAATAACATATTATATCCCGAAATAGAACATTATTGTGTCATAAAACCAGAAGTAGGAGAAATATCTTACAATAATCAATGATAATGAAACTTTAGAAAAGGTAAAATCCTGTTAACATGATACATGTCAAAGTTTGTATTTTTGTTACTCATTCCTTCAAAAAGGGCCTGAATCTGGCATAAGATTTTTCATACAGATAATTTATAACCTTATTATTTAGTTACGTTTTATGTATTGTTTTATCGTAGTACACAAGAAAAGCCATATAAGTATCGTTATAAAAACAACCTTTATAACTTTACTGTCATTTGAAATATAAGCTGAAGTTCAAGCAAATGAATTCTTAGGCTGAAATTAGTTTCAATATTGAGTAGAAACTTTATAAAGTCAATTATTTTTAGATTAAGTAACCTAAAAGGCCATCACGTCCCAACCAATTGGCAAATGGATACTTCTCTAGAGTCGAGGTTTGGAATCGTAAATAGGCTTTATATTACAGATGTGAAGAACAAAGGTGAAGGAAACGTTGTAAAGGAACCTGTAAATCCCTTGAGTAATTCTAGGATATGGGTAGCGTGACATCCCGCCATGGAGTTACGTAGTGTGTCTATGCTTTAAATCCCCTCTTTCTAAGAGTGACATGCAGAAATAACGCGTGGATGAAACGTCAGCTAGTTCGGCCACAAAAATAAGACCCTGGGTTCGAGTCCTGAGGCGGGCGAATTCTAAAATTGATATTGAGTTTTTAAGAAATTGTCAGTATATTGTCCACCCCTGTGATTTGGAGAGCACGTTAAGCTGTTGGTCCTCTACCTCATTTTTCTCCACTCGAGTCGGATGCCGTCACATCGGACTATGAGAGTGGAGAAATAGAGAGCGCACTTGTATGTGATCCACATTAGAAATGCGTGGTGGATCTATGCTGTAAAAACTCTCTCTTCTATGTTTGAGGAGGCCTGTGCCCAGCAGTGGGACTTCAATGGGCTGCTACTTTACATTTCCGTAATACTTATTATTACAATAATATATAGTGTTATTTTAGTAGAGGTTGCTTCACTTCATTAGACCTCGTTAACAGCGCATCCGATCGGAAACGTTTTGAGCGATAATTATTAATCTTAATTATAGGCGATATTCAGTAGCTCATCTGTAATAACATATAGGTAATATTACACAAGTTGTTCAGGTTGATTAACAAAAATATGATTCTTTTCCAAACAGAACTTTTCGGCGTAATTAAACCTTTTTGCTCGTATCTCGAAAACATTTTTAAATTGTTAATTGAAAATGTGCTGTAACAGAAAGCAAGAGAAAGAGGAGAGCAATACAGGTTTTTAATGAAAGTTAATATATTAATTAAGTAATTCCGAAACTTTTTTTTTTTAATAAGTAAATACCAATATAAAAAGAAATGACTAGCCTTCAAAAATGACGTATTTTCATATAAATGTTTATTTTACCCCCTTCAAGTTTATCCTACCCTATATTTACAATAAGTGACCTATGCTAATGACATGTCAATAACAACCTGAGCCGATATGATGAGAAAAACGTATATGTTTAGAATTAGAGTAACACGTAGACTTTATATAGATTTAGTAGGTAAAGATGGCTAACTTTCCCTTAGAGGCCTGAGAATAAAGACTATTTTTAACTTTTGTCTATCTTCTAGGATAGAGCAAGATGTCTTTATATCAAAATTCACGAAAATTTACACCAGAAATTATAACAGACCTGGTAAGATGTAATTTGCCCCTTAAAGTTTTATACAACGTACCGAAACGCAATATTTTTGCTTGACGGCAAGAATTAGCTGGTAGAATGGTAACTAGCTATGGGCGAAGCTTAGACAAATTATAAAATACTATTTTACCTTTTTTTATCGCTGGGCATAAGCCTCTTCATTCATAAGATAGAAGGTTTTAAAGAATAGATCTATTACTTTTGGGTTGGGTGGGTGCTCTTCACCGAAAAGGACAATGATGGATTATTGACTGGCAACTGAATCCAACGCCTCTGCTAGCTGAGGTAATGGCACCAGCTAGGCCTTTAAATTAACCTTGTGTGTCTATAATATTGCTGTAAGTGTAAATTAAGTAAGTAAGTAAGTAAAAAAGTGTAAATTGCAGCCTATTAACTTCCACTGCTGGGCACAAGCTTCTTTATTCATAGGATAGAGCGTTTTAAAGAATATATCCATTACGTTTTGGTTATACAAGTTTCTTCGCGATGTGTTCTTCACCGAAAAGGACAGTGATGGATAATTAACCGGTAATTGAAACCATGGCCTCTGCTAGCTGGGGTAATGGCACCAGCTAAGTGTAAGAAGTAGACTATTTACGACTAGTGTTGGGCACAAGCCTCTTCATTTATAGGATAGAGGGTTTAAAGTATAGATTCATTACTACTAGCTTATACAGGTTTTTTCACCAAAAAGAAGAATGGATTGGAAAAAACAGCCTGAGCCTGCCCAGAATTAGAATCCACAATTTTTTAGGCCATCATGGCTTTATATTGCTGTAGACGTAAATATAAATATAGAAATTTAAACAATAACAGTCGAAGTTAGATTTATCTGGGCCTTACATGGTGGCCGAGAGGAAAATTGGATAAAGGGTCGTGAGGAATATTTCAATATGCCATTCACATTTTTTACGATCGTCATGTGTGCCGCCTTACGATTGTGCAGAACCGCAATATTGTTCATATGTTTTTTCTTGTGGCCTCCTTAGTAGTTTATCGTAGGATTGAATAGTTCCGTGAAGGCTTTGATGATAGCAAACATTAATTATCATTAAATTTTATCGAGTTTTACTTGCTCACAGGCTTGTATAAACTATTATGAGTAAATGAGGTAGTCGGGATTTTTCATTAGATAAATTTAATTAATGAATTCATATTTTAATATATTGTATTGACATTAGGTTTCATCTACAATAAGTGTATTCGAAATTACGTGGAGTAAAAAAATAATTACAAATGCACATGTCACAAGTGAAAGTTCTTTGGCAAACTAATTTTTAAGTCTTGTTTAGACTTACACAAATCTAAATCTTTAGATTTTCGAGACTAAGAGGGAGTGAAGAATGTTGATATGTTGAAGAATGGAGATATGTTAGGAATTTAATGAATTTAATTGTCATTAAAATATTAGAGGTGTTGGAAATAAATAGAAATAATTGATTGAATATTCAAATGACGAATTGTAAATGAGAATTTATGAAATATTTTATGAAAAATAGAATATTAAATAATTAAATGGCGAGTGGCAAATTACAATGACACATGTTATTTTTAAATATTAAAACTATCTAACCTTCAAACGAATTCGTATAAAAACGCTGCAAATCTTCGTGATGCTAATCACGCGTTTCATCCTTAAAAAATTAACCCTTATGCACCTAAAGAAGTTTCACTTCAAAACCTGTTAAAGTAGGAATTTAATAATAATCTACCTTTTAATGCTGTCCTTCATAGCGGTTTCAGTGAACACTTCAACAGACCCGATGGTAAGTTGTGACACTATCTTAGTGGCTCATAAAACTGGTAAGAAATAATTTATGTCTAAATGATTTCTACATAGCCTCGAAACCATATGCAATATTTAAACAGAGCAAGACCTCCTTTTTATCCAGTTATCGATCAATTGTGGTGACTGAAATTGAACCCAGGTACATATAATATTGAAGAGAGTAATAGGACCACAACTCTAGCGAAACCTTGAAAATTTTTATCGATTTTGACGTGAAAACGTGAAAGAGTTATTTTTGCATTTCCTAAGGAAATGAAGAAGCTATAATATTAATTTAAAACTAACTATCTGTTCATTTCATTTTACACTGAATACAAACTTAATACGATAAGTTCGTAGCAATGCAGTATGTTATATTCCTCTGTGGGCTCTTTTAATTACTGTCTGGCCCCATGTATCATCTATTCTAATGGACTCCACTCCCCGCTGCGTCGCGCAAATTGCATTTTAGAATATTAACGTAAACAACACAACATGCGACTGATCGAAAATTTAAAATTTAATCTTCATTAACATTGGATTTCATTTTAACAGCCTCGATAATGTTGTTTTGTTTGGATTTGCCGGCTGGAGATACTTAGGAAATATCCCCAGCCTGTTACCACTGTCAACCAATTAACGTTATAAATTTTGTGTATAAAGATGTTTAGTTGGTGTTTAATATTTATATTTTACGTATATTAAATTACTTTGAAACGCAGACAATATGTTAAATTTAATCTACATACACGACGTAAAAATGTATTTTGACTTGAGTGGATGAATTAAAAGGTATTGTATTAATGTATGTCCAGAGGGCCGCCGGTAGCCGCTGCAGCCAGGCGGCGCAAGACCGGGCCTTGTAGACGTCATTACGTGACCAGCAAAGGACGTCCATCGGTTGAAGCGACAACGACGACGCATTAATGTCTGAGAATTTCAACAAGATATATTACACACTTAAGAAGGAATGAGGAAGGAAGAGTATGAGCTAATAAGGCAATACCTCCAATTCTTTAGCAGCAATGGTCCACATTAGAGGTTTTGGGGTGCTCACCTTTCGCCTCACACAGGTCCTTTCGGGACATGGTTGTTTCGGGAGGTACCTATGTCGGGTTACGTAGAGAGATATGACGGAGGGGTGTCACGAATAGAGGACACCGCGCCACTCACACTCGCTGTGTATCCGCAGAGGGCCGACCGCCGGGCAGAACTCGTGACAGTTGTCGGAGACGACCTCTCTTTAGTTAGAGTTAGAGCCTGTAGTTAGAGCCATGTTTGACCGAGAAGCCAGCTGTAATTCTGTGGTCTCTTCTTTTGCGAGGAGATGATGTCGCAAAAGAGGCGGCGGAGCGTGTAAGATAGATCGACGGAGATGCTCCTGCCATACGTCGACAGAAGGTTGGGCGCAGACAGGTAGTGCAAGACCCTCGTCGGCCCCCTTAGGGGTAGCCTCTGGGCAATGAGTACGGGACCTATTACCCTTTATGAGAGATTCTGAGGAAGGATAGGTGGTATGCTACCAGAATAAGAGGAATACGGAGAGAGAAGCCTTGTGGGCATGTCGTTGAGGAGGGTTGTCCTTTTATATATATATATATATATATATATATAAGGATTAAAAAAAGAAATGATAGAGTAGAAATCCATGGATTTAAAAATACAAAACGCGATTTGAAACAATTTTCTTTGCAATAAATGTTCTTTAACAGGTCTAGGTGGATGGCAATTAGAATTAATTTATGGGCTCGTGTGCCACAGACGGTTTTAATTCAGCCCGCTTGATCTCTATTCTGAGGTGTTCAAATAGATTTAAAATACACTCAGCCGGGATTTAAATCAGACTTCAATTAATATATCTTTTTCCGTTTTAAGTTTACTTTATAAAGTGTCAAATTATAATAGCTGTACATGCTTGAAAGAACCTACTTATATATGTGATAATTTAATGACATTTTTAATGGTGTGTTAAGAACAATTTATAAAAAAAATAACAATGACATCCCATAGATAAAAGATTCTCGATATTCCACACACTAAAACATAAGTGATATGACATTTTTTAAAATAGAACAATTTCTACGCAGACACAGTCGTAGGCATCAGCTAGTGTCGTTATAAATATATAGGTTAATATATTCAGGTCCCAAGTCGAATTAAAACGTACTTCGGAAACCGATAACAGAAAGCCATCAATCAAACGTCGTCATTATTGTACAAACCTGGGTATTAGCGTACATTAAAACTTAAGTTCCCCACACATTAACAGTCCGTTTGCAGATCCTGGTCGCCTGTCTATGATCGATATCGTCCACTGAATAATAAAAATGTATTTAAGGATATCTTCATAGTGGCATGTACGCGTAAGTGCATTATAAATGTTTAAAAAAAATGCAGTTTAAAAGTGAAGCGATCATTGTCTGTCGGAAATAGTTATATGAGAGCTCTACGACTACACACTAGCAAGAGATAGTCGACAGTTACAGACCTATTACACGCTTGTGTTGATTTGATAAGGTCTTGGAACCACCGAATGTCATTCTATTTGGCATCCAGCCTTTTATTGACGACGCTGGCCTTTTTGTTTTTTGTTTCACCCTAAGGAACGCTTTTACGCACACAGTTCAGATAAAATCTAAAAGGAAGTGCGGGACTTGCTGGCAGTAAGCCAGAATACTCGATAAAACTTAGCGATACCTTCTCCAGCCTTTAGTGGAGCATCAGAGGATCGGTAGACGTAATAAAGTCGGTGGCCAGCCATGCCGACAGACTGCATGCTAGGGTTTTGGCATATACTTGAGATATTATCCTGAATGGACTTCACAAGGTTGTTTTTGATCAATAAAATTGAAGATATCCCCTCTACATTATTCATTTTGGCATAAAATATTGGCAGAGGAAGCATCGTGTAAGGCGAATGACTCCATCTGTGAAAATATCACGGATAGCTAGAGAGAGGGGTCTGTTACTTGCTCAAACAGATAATTTAAAGAAAACATGGTCCAACCTATTGACATAGTACTATAATAATTCCAGCTAGTGGAACTATGTCTCAGAAAATTCTTTGCAGATCACAGGCATCTTTATTATACGCAGACGAAAGCCACCCGAAGAGTTTTAAAGGAGGCAATCACAAAACTAACCATATTCCCCTTATAAAAGTTTGCGTATCTTGTAAATATTTTCCCCTCGTTAACTAGGTTAAACGAAATCGACAGATTAAAAACTTAACAGAAATATCTATGTCATCTGTGCCAAATAATTGACCGGCTGATATCTGCCGTTGGACTGTAAATGTGTGGGCTCCTTTAAAGATTCGATCAGTCACATGACATACCTTGTTTACATGAATATTCTAAAATGCAATTTAGACGTCGAAATGGGATGTTAGCACCATTAAAATTTATGATACATGGGACAAAAATTAATTACGAAAGCCCACAGAGCATGTAGCAAAACAAAACAGTTATGAACTTTCATTATATTCATAAAGACACAACACACACACAAAGTCACAATTTTTGACTAACGCTTGTTAGGAACGAAATTTTAAAACTTAAAAGTCTTGTGTAAATCCTTTACAAGCGCTATGGTAGCAGTGATTTATATGAAAACAGTCACCTGCCAAATTCTTTGTAGGCATCATTATTGCCTAAATGTCGATCAAAAATCAAAAATTTTTCTTAAGATCAAGGAAAATATTGTATGGAAATTCCAATCACTTCCATTACAATATAGATATAATAAAAATCTAATTCATTATATAATTTTTTGAAAAAGGGATTATGTTTTAATAATAGCGGCATGCTAGTTTTACCACGTTAATAATTTGATATTTCATATTTCTTTTCTATATTTTTTACTTTGTCCTTTAACTTTAGGCCTTGCATGCTCCATTCCACTGCTCTGTGGGTGACTTTTATTTAATTAATTATTTCCTTATTAATCCGCCTACTCTGGCAACCATACAGCACGGTTGGTATTACTATAGAGCCTATTGCTTTCGTTTTAGTCCGATATTTATTCGGGGCCTTAAAATACGAAGGCCTTGCTTTCTTGAGCATTCTTTCTTTCACTAAATCAGCAGAATCTCATTTAAAGCAAATACTCTGAACCAATTATACACGTACGTGTATAATCATCGACAACAATGTACAGTATGGCCATTTAATTTGCAATCTAACAACTTGTAGTAGAGTAAATACCACCAAATGGTGGCATTTATTCTACTACAAGTCGAGAGTCAAAATTTATTAAAGTGAAGTCAATGCCCAGCTTTGAGACTGCGTATATAAGCCAACTCTTAACCTCCCACGGCTAGGCACAGGCATTTTTTACTTATAGGAAAGTTTTTTGAAAGTATAGTCCCACCAGACTAATTCACTACGGTGTGATTGATTGAAAATATCCCAAAATTGCACCTGGGATATGCAGACTTTCTCACTATATTTTTCTTCATCGAAAAGTAAAGTTCATCTGATCTATCACGATTTGAAAGAACAAGCAAGTAACTTTTTATAAAGAGAAACTAACGGGAGCCTATACAGAAATTGAATCCGCCATTTTTCTAACAATAGATATTAATAATAAAGTATTTGGCCAGTCAAGTTTAACAAATAGTTAGTCTAAATTTGGTTGGTAAAGAAATAAGAAAGCAGGTATTTAGATAGGCAGGTAAGCCGAAAGACTAGTAGGCAAGTAGAAATGCAGATAACTATATTGATGGGTAGCTATCTAGATTAAACTTGTATCTCTCAAAATACAATATCCTTTTTTAAATATAGCCAGCAAGCTGTGACGCTGGTTTACAGGGCGAATCTTAATTGGTTCATAGATAGGTTTATTATCACTTAAATACTATTACAGACAGTACAAAGACTGGTGCAACCCAATGGCAATATTAAAATCCGAATATACTATTCACCATACACTAAATGAGAAAGAAAAACATCCTGCCACTCAAACTTAAAGCAAAAATTTAATACTAGCTTTAGACTTGCTGCAATATATTCGATTAGAATTGAAAATTAAACCATGTTATTGCTTTCTCTCTATATTTATGGTAGCGCCAGTCAATTAGGTGTGGACACGTTGAATGTATTGCGGTCAAATACGATCCCAGTTTAAAATACGTAACAATGAAATTATTGATCTATATTTTGAAAGAATTTGTCAATTATATAGGCAGGAATAGCATTTATGAATTAAAAATCAAGAAACTTAAGAGCAGCCTTAAGGGTATTATACAATTGAGCAATATTTCAGACACGGAAAATAAACCTTTAGCTTGACGGCATTTTGTAGGTTCCAAGTTAACCATGACCGCCAGTCCAGACCTAGACAAACTAAAATCTAAACTGGCCCATCTGGCAATTGATCCTGGACATTTTACTAGGAAAGTGACTACTTGCGTAGTTAGGCTAGGTTATATGTTAGTGATTATGATTTTAAGATTAAAATCTTTCGCTTTGGTTTTATTTCCATATAAATTCCTATTCAGATGATTGTTTGTTACTCATACATTCTCATATATAATAAACTAGCTGTTTCTTGTGGTTTCATCTGCGTAGTTTTCGATCCCATGAGAATAAAATCCATCGCGCGAAAAGTTCTGGACATCGTGCAGTATGAGAGAATTTTATATTGCATACCCCGAATCCGTGGGAATATGAAGAAACTCGATCACAGTGAGTGTTTACGTCGCAAAAGGAATATTTGTACTGTATTTCAAATCGGTCGTACGAATAGTTTTGATCATCTCGTAATGAGTTGATGATGGATTGTTGAATATTATAAAGAGGAAAGATTGTGCTTTTTTATGTGCGTATATTTGTAAAATTTTCTCACAAAAGCTATTGGACCGATATATATTTTTTTTCACCATTTAAAAGCTGCACTTTCACTGAGCTACATACGGTATATTGTTAAAAGGAGTGAAAAAAATTGTCTATTGATGATAAAAATTTTCTATAATATTATAGAACGTTTTAATATCTACAAAAAAGTCCCCGATGTCATATATCCAACTAAGGTAGACATGCCACTAATAATAAGAATTTTTATTAATTTTAAAATTTATTATTAATCGTCAAATATCGTTTTTTTCTATATATTATTAAAATGAATGACTGATGATAATATAAAAGAACGACTTACAATCTAAAGTTACGAGGGTTCCTTCGCGCCTTGATCTGAGAAGAGCACACAACAAACTCAGTCGGGTGTACGTTTTTTTTTGTTATCATCATCACAATATTTAATTAAAAAAATATTCTATATCAATATACATATAAAGCAATTCATTCACTCCCACGCATTTTTGTCTTCTAAGTATTCTTTCTAATTATAGAATGATTTCTCAATTAGTTTTCTTTTAATAAAAGATTTTAATTTATTAAGAGACATCTTTGTAACTTCTTCTGGGAGCTTGTTGTAGCAACGTTAAAAACGTAAATTTAAAGAAAATAATGTCTCCCCGATTCGAACTCCAGAACAAAACAAAACTACGTCTACAAATCATTAGGAACCCAATACAGTCCACTGAGCCTGGAGAGATTTACTTGAACCTGAATCTCTCCCCAACAAACGTACAATGATCAAGCTAAAACTTATTGGAGCAATCTCAAAAAATATTTCATTACCTCCTTGAAATCAAGAATTTTTCAATACCTGTACAGTGTTTTTAAATTTGCTTATGTCGGACTTTCTACATAAATGTTAACGAAAGTAAATCTATAGACTTCCCATTGCCACGACATCGCTATCTACGCGGGTGAATCTATAAGACTTTGCTAGTTATATTCAATCCAACAAATTAGGGATCCTTAAAATCAGTCCAGCCGTTTTTAAGTTATAAATGGTGTAACGACTTTTACTTTATTGTAAATATATATAGATATCATGACAAATTACACCTAATTTTTGGTAGCTTTCACGGGCAGTAGTGCTATCAAAATGAACTTATCGTAATTACTAAGAGAAGCTTAAAATACAATTCACTGCCAAAGGAAGTAAGTCAACGTAATTAAGTTGAGAAATATACCTTATTACAATAGAACAGAGTACAATGCGAATACCACGTGATACGAAATCAATGTTTCTTGTAGTGAAAAGCCGACGACTGTTCTGCGGAGATATAAACGTTTAATGGCCGACTGCGGCAAAAACAACCACAAATGCAACCGAGATTATAATATCGGAGTTTCAATTGCACAAGTTTGTACAAATTGCTATTTCACACCATCTTGATGCTATTCGTGTTATTGTTACAAAATTTGTTATATAAGAAAAACTAACACTCACATCAACGCGAAATCTCTAAAACTATCTGCCTGATAAACTTTAAATTCGACATATATATTATATTTGTGATGTAGATGTTCAATGCAAGGGGATATTAAAAAAAAACAATTACTTATAGATTTGGCGCAAGATCTCTAAAGCTATTCTTCGATTGATATAACATTTAGCATCCAAATTCGTTTTACAATGTAAGCGCTCACTAAGAACGAGTTTACCTATAATACCGTGAGATTACCATATATAAGCAATAATTTATTTATATTTAGCCTGTACCACCTATCACATTCCATTTAAGCATAACCTCAAAGTTTGCCTGGTAGAAATCGCTGCGTTGCGATAAGGCCGCCTTTTTGTAGATTGTTTTCTTTTCTCTTATACCTTGTTTCTGTTCTATGTTTCCTGTGTGGTATACAATAAAGTATTTTCTATCTCTCTATAAGCAAAAAATATTCCTCACAGTCTAGACACAAGAATTGCAAATCTTATCTCCCGATTGACTTCAAATTGGCAATGCATATTCCTTTCGCGATGTAGATGCTCACTAAGAAAGAGATATATCACATAACTAAGGGATAGGGATATGTAAATAAAAAACAAACCCGAAAACAATAGAGATAAGATAAGAAAAACCAACACATTCAACATGAAAGCTAAAACTATCTGCCCGATTGACTTTTAATTTGGCGTACATATTCTCTTTGCAAATTGATAAATTTAATGAGTTAGCTCCAAATATCAAAATTATAGACATAGAATCGCTACGCCTATTAGGTGCACCAGTTTTAGAAGATCTTCTAAAAAAGAAGGAATAGCCTTCTTTTTTAGAAGATCAAATTTCAAAATTCATAAACATTTTTGATAACCTTAGCAAAATTAATGTACATATGGCATATCACATTATTCGGTTTTGTTTATTTGTTCCAAAATTTACTTATTTTTTGAGATGCTGCCCTATCTGGAAATTTCTAAATCACCTCAATTTAATAGACTCGTCCATTCAAGACATACTCATCAAAACGCTAAATTGTTCATTAACTGAACAGTCTTGGCGCCAAGCTTCTTTGCCAATACGGTTTGGAGGTATTGGCATAAGAAAAGTTTCATCAGTTGCACTTCCGGCTTTTTTGTCATCTGTTCATAGCACAAAATCTTTATTCGAAAAAATTACACACTCTTTGGATTTATCACAAAATGAAATTCCGTATTGTACAGAAGCCAAAGCAGCTTGGGTGGATGCATGTCCAGGTGAATCCCTTCCTGTTTCTTTGGCTTCACAAAGGCTGTGGGACGAGCCGCTCTGTAAACTTGAATATAACCGACTTCTAAACGAGTCTAAGAATCCTACAGAGCGTGCTCGTCTTCTTGCTGTTTCGACTAGGGAATCAGGTTTTTGGTTGCAAGCTCTTCCATCGCCTAATTTAGGAACGTTATTAGACAACAATTCTTTTTGTATTAGTATAGGTTTACGTTTAGGTTTGCCATTAGTTCATCCTCATTGCTGTCCTTGCGGAGTCCAAGTCGACCGCTTAGGACACCATGGTCTATCTTGTCAGCGCAGTGCCGGTCGCCTTTCAAGACATGCAGCTTTGAATGATATTATTCGTAGAGCTCTTGCCACTGCTAACGTACCGGCTCAATTAGAGCCGAACGGTGTTGTACGTAGCGATGGCAAGAGACCTGACGGAATTACTTTAATTCCATGGAAGAATGGAAGGTGCCTGGTATGGGATGCGACTTGTGTTGATACCATGGCGCCTTCACATTTAAAATTATCTTCATCGTTGCCTGGTATTGTGGCGACTGACGCCGAAATTAAAAAATTGCAGAAATATGGATCTATTACACAAGATCACATATTTCTGCCATTTGGCGTGGAAACTATGGGACCGTGGGGCTCTGAAGCCAAAATATTTTTTAAACATCTTTCTAAGCGGTTACTGGATTCCACAAGTGACCTCAAAGCTGGCGCTTACCTCGGGCAAAGGATCAGCTTAGCTATCCAAAGAGGTAATGTTGCCAGTATTTTAGGAACACACCCTATGGACAGCAATTTGGATGCGGCTTATTATTTGATTTAATTCATTTTATTTGTTATTTTTTTATATTCTTGTATGTAACTGATGTTATTAGTTTAAATTAAAACAAAAAGTTGAAAATGAAAGAAAAATATCAACATTGTTTCCGATTTGTTTCCGATTTTTGATCTTCTAAAAGCCATTGCTTGCACAAGACTTTGAACTTACGGACAGATTTGGACATATAAGGAAGAAACAATTACTTATAGATTGGGCACGAAATCTCAATAGATATTCCTCCGATTGATTTTAAGTGTGGCGTATATATTATATTCGCGATGTACGCGCTCACTATGAATATTTCCTCATATTTTTACGGGATTTGGATCTTCACGGGTACTTCTACCGATATATAAATTAGTATTTCTCTAAGAGAAAAATTCAAGAGACACCGACCCTTATAATACCGTCTCAAAATATATATTAAATGATATTTTATTTATTTGCAATATTTATTATATTGATATAATAAAAGATGTTATTATTTACTTACTCTGTACAGTAATGTATGATTTATTTTTAATGTTAGGAAATATTTGCCAAACTGGCCATTCGCGTTTTTAATTTGTTTTGGATGTGCCTCTACATATTTTAGAGAATTATGTGAAAAACATGCTTCATTTAATATAAAAACTGACTCAAAACACATATTAAGATTATTTATAACCACCTCTTTTAATCCGTTACTTATCTAGTTTACAGGAAGGCTGAAGTTGTCATATTTAAAGAAGATATAACTCAGCAATTCAATAAAAATAATTGTGAAAATTGAAAAGAAACATTGTATACAGCTTGCGATATAAAAACATATTAGCTTCCACAGTAAAGGAACATGTTAAATAACTTTTTTTTACTGTGCTTAAATACACATTTCTTTCTTTTATGAAGCTGTATGGATATTACAGACGTCTTCAAAATTATGTTTGTCTTGGAAAGATTTAATGAAAAGTTCCAGCCCTAGGCACGTTTGTCTTACAACCAATGTTTAAAGAGATTCTCCGCAGCTTCGAAGCTTATTATCGTATATCATACTTTTATTGAGCAAGGCTTTTAGAACTATTAAATACTTAGTAAAGAGGCTTTCATGTTCTTATATATTATACAAGCTGATTTCGCGACGTAGACTGCGTCGAATATTTTATTCATTGGTTTGAATGGGTAGCATTTTAATTAATTAAGGCAAATTGCTTTACAAATAAAAAACAAACGTATAAATACTTTAATGAGTTATTTGCTGTGTATTACTGCAAGGAGCTTATAGTCCTTTTTCAGGCTCTAGATTGTTGCTGTTCCAAATTTCAATCAATTTCGTAAAATTGGTGTGCTTAAGACCACATAACTGAAGTTATGTGGTCTCTAACTAGGACCGTGTCTTGGGGGGGGGGGGGGCTACTCGTTACATTCTAGGAACATTGTGTATATCTACACTATATAATATTACAAAGAGAAAAGATTTGTATTTTTGTATGTAACGAATGAACTCAAAAAGTACTAGATGGATTTTAATAATACTTTTTTTACTAGAAAGCTACATTATCACTGAGTAACATAGGCTATATTTAGTACTATAGAAATCTTTAGAAATTACTATTAAAACCAACCGAAGGTGTAAAAAAATTTGCCATAAAATGTCTTTCATCGCATACGCTGTGAAGAGTATTAATGATGAGACAAAGAACTACGCGAGACCATATTGTAATTGTCTAACTATTGTAGTTACGTCACTATCATTTTTTTACATTTAACAAATTGATTGAAATGCCGATTGAAATCAGACCGTGTTATCCATACCATTTATACATTTTTATCCAAATAAATATTCAAGACTGTCTCAATATCTGATGATTACTTTTTGAATTATTGAAATCGGATACTCCATTCAAAAGATATCATGAAATTAAAATAAAAATACATGCCGGCGGCGGCCGCAACGCAGCGCATCGAGTAACTAACTCGACGAGATACGGGCAGTGCGGGAGAAGGGGTTAGTCGTTTTATTTATCATATCACTTATTACCTTTAATATCTGTACCTATTTATGTCTACCCGTGCGAAGCCGGGACGGGCCGCTAGTAGTAAAATGAAACAAAGATTACTTACAATATATTACTAATACTAGTAACTTAATATAATTATGTTAGTTTGAATCAATGTGTGTGTGCGCGCGTGAGTGTTTGTGTGTGGTTTGTGTGGTTTGCGTGAATAAGAGAAAAACAGAAGAAAGATGAAATTTTGTAGATTATCAAAGTAATTCTTCGGTGCTTTGATAATTTAAGGTTTTTAGATAGTTGTTAAGCCTAATTTTCAGGCAATATCTATTGTCATGCAAATGTTTAATGTATTGTTGATATTCTTGTAGAGATATTTGGCAAGTAAGGCAAAATGTCGTTAGAGCAAGTGCTTCTAGTTCTTCCAATATGTATTTCAGGTCGATGAAGAGGGAATTTTTCTTTTGGGATGGAATTTTGAGCGAATGAAATATTTTCAATATATAGTTGCCGAACTGCGGGAACCTTGGAAACTAAATATAGTTCTTCAGTCGGATATGATAGCTCTTTGAGATCTTTGAATTTGGGATCACATCCTATGGGATGTGTCTGCTCTTCCCCAAATTGTTATGCAGTAGATTAATAGTGATTGATACAGGGCTTTGTAGATTTGCGTTATTAGGTTTACATCAACGTAGACACAGATTTGTCTAAACACTGGAATCAATCGTCGGACTCTCTTAGCAAATATCAATGACTCCCAGATACTGCATGGTCTCTTCTTTTTAAAAGACTGCAAAATTGCACAAATTTAAGGGGATTTATGAAGTATGGCATGGACAGATGAAGCTATTTTATTGTTCTATATTTAGAAAATAATAACATTTACATTATGTATAATGATATTCGTGGATTACGTATACATTATATAATAAAAAGCTAGGTGTATGCTTAAGACCACACGACAGAAGTGAAAACTTCATCAAGGAAATCTTAATAATACGAAATATATAATATACATATGCAATTGTAATGGATCAGTTTCATTCAGTTCCCACACAATAAAATGCACAGCGCTTAGTCTTTTAGGTCCAGCGACAATTGATAAGTCGAGTAAATTAAGAACTTTTATTGCGTTTTCCTGTTCAGACAATTTCAATAAAAGACTGAAGTTGTTCTTTTTATATCATAACATCATGGCTGAAATTTGGTATCTATAGGTTCTTTTTATACGAAGGTTTGTTATAAATTTGCTGTTCTCCGCTGTTAATAGCTGAAAACCCGTTGTTAATAAGCATCTACGTCGCAAAAAGACTGATACAGTCGAATTTCAAGTAAATAGTATTTCATGAATTTCTAATGAAAAATATAAACGAAATTTGGATCAATATATTAAAACCGTTCTTTATAAAATAATTAATGTTCATCGGTCTTTGTTATTAATGCAGATAAATACAAATCTTTGTTGTATTTTCGTTAGCAACGTAAATTATTCGCCAATGATCTGTCATGTCTAGTGTCAGACAGGCAGGTACATTGAACTAATTAATGAGTTCAGATTTCATTTTGAATACACTAGAAATACACTATAGTCCAACTAGAAAAGGCTTTCAAAAAAAATTCTGTATTACTGCATTACCTTTTGTAGTAATGATAAGTTTTTAAGCATCATATATATAAATATACAGCTATGTGATTTAAAAAAAAAAATTGACATAGTTTGATAAGTTGGGTGATAAAATCATCAATATCACAATAAAACAGTTGACTTTTATACCAAGGGAACGTCGATTTATTTGTAGCTTTCGTTAGCGTTGGTAATTTTAAGAGATAAGTCAAAAACGTCCTTTTTTTAAAGCCATATTATAATTAATATAGAAGATTACTTAAGCGATATAATTGTTTGTACTTGACTCGGACACAGAAGCAAAATAATACACTTTGTGATCTTCAAAAGTATGTTTGAAAGAGTAACTAAGAGCTGAGTTCTTACGGGTTTATCCTCAGAGGAATCAACTTTCCAAACTAGTGGTAAATTTATTACCTAAGGACAGGCTACTGATAATTTAAAGGTTTCTAAGCCTACCTGAATAAGGTATATTTTGACCGTCTACGTTACGAAAGAAGTGATAATGCTAAATTTCAAGTACAAATATAAATTACAAGTTCATTGTCACAACGACATTGTTAGTAGTAGGTTTAAAACAAAATAACTGAACCTTAAAGTGGAAAGAAACAAAAATTTTATGAGTGCTTAATACTACAAAAAATAATTTAAAATTTCTCTAAGTCGACACAATACCCACTAAAACTCAGCGACACCCTCAACAACCTGAATTGGAGGTGTCAGTCGCTTGCTCGTGCATTCGCTCTGATAATTCTGGATGCAAACGACAAAAGGGGATTTAAGAAGGAGACAAGAGACCCCTTCTGCCAACCGGCATCCTCCTTCGAAGGGATAAAGCATCAGCAGCACTTTCCCTTTCTCTCTCCATTTCCTCCTTCAACGATATAACAGACTCGGAGAAGGAGTAAACTGCATTTCATCCTACCTCACTGCGAAGTATAGAAAATATAACAACACACTGAAAGAAGTTTAATAAAACTAGAAACAAAACAAAATTCAGCTATGAAATTAGATGGCACACTTAGTATGCTACAAGGATAAAGGTTTCTTTATTTCTAAGAACTAAGAGTTTGACTGTGATTTAACCTTTATTTAACGTTATTGTCTTTAATTAATATTAACATTAAATATCGCAGACGAAATCCGGATAAATTCAATACATTTTCCGTTAACATGTATAAAAATAATTCTTCTTTTTATAAACCAATTGATAGAATGTGTCGACTATACAATGAATTGGCATCTACGACAAATCTTGACATTTTTGAACACAAACTTTTGTCAAGTCCATTCGTTGTTGCAACAGGTTTTCAAACACCAAGTAGGTTTTTAGTGTAAATTATTGTAACTTTTCTTTTATGTATTTTTTAGTCTTCATTTAATGATCTTATTTTATGTATTAATTTTGCCAAGTGACACGTCCTTTATTTTTTGTACAAAATTGCTGGCTGTAGACTGTAATTTGGGGATGTGATTTGATTGTCGCGCGGATGTAATATTTATATACATCTAATAGCATTATCTGTAAGTGTGTGTAATAAATGAAAAAAAAACCTGATAATGTGTGATGTTAAGATGGTAGAACCTGATAAGTGGCATTTCACTTCTTGTGGTTTCAGCATTATATCGTAACGCATATTTTTTAGTTTAGCCGCCCGTGTTTCCTAAAGAGATAACTAAATACGTCTGATGCCTTCCACTAGTCCAGGTTCAGGAAAATTAAAAAATGCAGTTATCTTAATTTGACTTCTAGAAATCGAACCCAGAATGTCTGCTATGAAATCGATTACGAGCATAACGGTGCCAATTAAACCGTGATTATGCGCCTGTTTACGTTCAGATATTATTCGCTTTGAAACCTAAACTATTGTTGTTATGTACTTCAGCATAATTAAATCTGTGCCAAAATAGACTGTTGGATGCTGTGAATACACCAACGGTTATTAGCAAACAGCGAAGTTACTCGTGAGAACAATATAATAGGTTGACACCAGCCTAAATGTTTCCCCAGAATACAGTCATGTAACAAGCATAGTGCATACGCCATCGGCTATATTTGTTAAAGCCCACGACACGGCTACGATACGACATTAAAATATTTTTAATGTCGTATCGTATCCGTGTTTATTTATCGTATCGTATTTAAAACATCCCAACAATCTGTCAAATTTATTAAAACGAAGCTTTTTTTGTACCACCTCAATTTTTTTGCCCATCTATCGCATTTCTGTCAATGCGGGGGGGGGGGAGGGTTAAGGGAAAGGCTCGTAACAGAACATCTATTCTAGAGATCTAGAGGAAACCGAAATCGGTATTACCTCTCGCCGGCGAAGAAAGTGAGATCCTCTTGCCTTCATGAGCTCTTTATCTGGGAGATTATGGAATGGGCAAGTGATCCTGGGATGTCTTAATAACGCATAAAGCGTGTTCTATTGAGTTTTGGGGAGTATTGCGAGGTCTCCTTCCTCCCAACGTCCTCATTCCCGACTAGACT
The DNA here is from genome assembly GCA_015832385.1 of Elymnias hypermnestra. NCBI lineage: Eukaryota > Metazoa > Arthropoda > Insecta > Lepidoptera > Nymphalidae > Elymnias > Elymnias hypermnestra. The sequence goes on from JACTOM010000886.1 coordinate 1,142,178, forward strand.
ATACAATCGGGGTACGTAAATGTATTACCCTGAAAAAAAGAAATGGCATAAAAGTACTTATTTTTTTTTTAAATATAAAAAGTAGCATGTTGTAATAAAACAATGTACTTTCAGGTCCAAAATGTTTGCCGTGTTCATGAGAGCTTCTAACAAAACATCAAAGTCAAAGTCAACATATCTTTATTCATGTAGGCCTATTACAGCATTTATGAATCGTCAAATATATATTTATTTCATATAATATTTAAATGAGTGATTGATGATAACATTAAAAAACGACTTACAATCTAAAGTTACGAGGGTTCCTTTGCGCCCTGATCTGAGATGAGCCCACAACAAACTCGGTCGGGTGTACTTTTTTATGTCATCATCATTACAATATATTTTTTAAATTTATTCTACATCAAAATGTATATAGAGCAATTCATTCACTCCCACGGTTTTTTGTCTTCTAAATATTCCTTGAAATTATAAAATGATTTCTCTATAAGCTTTCTTTTAATAAAAGATTTAAATTTCCCGATAGACATCTTCAAACCTATTATACGTTCGAATATTGCCTTATTTGCTTGCAGATTGAAGCAGAAGCAAAAATCCTTTTAACCCCTATATAATTTTTTGTTGGTGCCAGGCTATCTTTTGACTCTGATCTCATCGGATGGTAAGTGCCGATACAATTTATAGTGGAAGTAGGCTAAAATGCAGAGAGACAAATTACCTCACGGCTTCTACACAGCAACGTGCTGGAATAAAAAAATTACCTTTACGACACGTTTTTATTGATATAGTAATAACTAACCACGGCCGAACTAGCCGAAGCCTCCCACCAGTCCAGAGTCAATTACCAAAATACAATTTGGTAAATCTGATAGTGAAGTAAGTACTCGCACTACTGCTACATCGAGGCCGTTAATTCCGAGGTGTGTTCAAAAAGTATCGCGAATTTTGAATTTGTGTGTTCAAAAAGAATCGCGAATTTTGAATTTTCGCGGGTTACGTATATTCGAATTTCGAATTTTTTGTGGCGTTATGTTGGNATCATTCATCATTATAATTTGAATTAATGGGGTTTGTTTTAAATCAAAATGTCAAACAAATTATTGTTATGAAAAAGAGATATTTTGTATATGATTTTGAGGACATCGCTTAATAACATAGGTAGAAATTATTTATATTTTGTATATTTATACTAAAACTATAAACCTGAAGAGTTTGATTGTTCGTAGAGAGAATGAATAAATGAAAGGACACAGACAAAAAGGATTTATGAGTCAAGATTGAATGGGAAAGTTGGAAGGGGAAGACCAAGGCGAACGTTCCTGGATCAAATCCAGGATATTTTAAGTAAGGGCCAGGTCAAAAGTACTCCAAACCGACGAACTTGTATGAAAGGTTTAATGAGAATGAAGGAAGCGAAGAAGATGTCCAAGGATTGTGGCAAGTGAAAGGATGTGGTCTCTCTGTACCCCTATGGGAATGAGACGTGATGCTATGTGCGATTGTTTGCTTGAATGCGCTAATTTCGGGAACTGTTAGTTCGATTTGAATAAATATATTTTTTTAAATTGACCATTTATCAAGGAAAGCTATAAATTCAAATACAAAATATCTTTATTCAAGAAGGCCTATTATGACACTTTTGAATCGTCCAATATATATTTTTTTCTACACACTTATTCTAATGTACGACTAAAGATGGTATCAAAGAACGACTTAAAATCTAAAGTTACGAGGGTTCCTTCGCGCTCTGTCCTGACATGCTGTATAATTATGCTAAGACCAATAAAGGAGCAGCGTATCAATGAAGAATGCTTTACAGACGGAATTTATTTCTTTTTGAGAGTTTCCGATGCGTGCAATGCGTAAAATTTATAGTTTTGCAAAAATCAAGTAAGACAGAGTTGTTCTCTTTAAACAGTTTTAAACAGGTGCCAGGACAGTATAGGTGTATCTTTTAAGGTTAGCTCACTATAACCTTTTCTATGTTTACCAATTTTTTTCCTCGTCTATGTCTCTGACTGCATTATTGGTCTATTTGTGAGTTTGTTGGTCAGAGATTTTCCACAGCGCTCGCGATGATAGTTTTTTGTGACTAATTTTTCATACCTTGAGTCTCATTGATGCATTTTTCTTAGAGATCCCTATTTCTTTTTTTATAAAGCAATACAGCCTATATCGCTCAGTAAAAATGCAGTTTTCTAATGGTGATATGTTTTTTTAAATCACCCTGGTTCTTTATGAAAACCTTACAAACATACAAACAAAACACAATTGTTTCCTGGTTATAATATTGAAGTGAAAACTTCTTTAGCATTGTTGTGAATTGTAAGTCGATGAAACGAAAACACGACAGTAACGGGAGACAAAGAGATAAATTCATATGATTTAACGTGGGAGAAAATGCAAGAGGAAGCATTATACAGTGTTTGATATGTTCATGGTTCCTTTTGTGCTATGCTTAGTGCTCTCTCCACTCATGTTCTCATGTCTATAATATTAGTTTAGATAATCAGATCAGGGAGACATCAGTAATCTCATTTCACTTAGTTGATGTCACCCGTGACCCTAAGGCCGGGTGGTACTTCGGTAAAGAGGTAATGCTGCCAGCCTTATGGGCACCCATCTATTTGCTTCTGATGGCGCATTTTAGTTACTTTTATTTTGTCTGTATTAATGTTAGGGTTCGATATAATGTTATCATGGTTAATTGTATATTTAAGTTATATAATAATTATACAAATAAAAACAGTAAATGTCACATTTCCACGAAAGTAATTTCTATTTAAGATTATTAAGAATATTACTGACCCTTCCTACCTTCTCACTTCAATACCCGATAAGTCTCTATTTCTCTATTTTATTTACCTTTTTAAGTGCGAAACATTTCAGCGTTACTGCAAGTATTTTACAAGTTTACATTTTTTTAATGCAGTTTACGTCTGTAACCCTTGCTCCTCGGAGTGAGGAGGCCTGTGCCCAGCAGTGGAACGTTAAAGGGCTTCTACTTACTTACTTACGTCTGTATAGGAAGCAAATTAATGCCATTTTAGCACAGAAACAGAACTTTTATGAATTAAACCTTATTATATTTACTTCATTCTTTTTTTTTCTCGTTCATAGTAGTTTTGTTTTGTGTTTGTTGTTTTTTAGTGGAAACTTTAGTGGTTTGTGTATTGTCTATTTAGTTTCTAATTACGTATAATACGTTTGTTTTCAAAATAAATACAGTATAAAGAATTTCCTTTAGTCTACGTTAAACGTAACGGTATTCCACGAGTGTTGACTAAGCTGAAACGACATATTGGTGCATTAGGCCCCGATGTATATCAACGAAGACCGTACGCGGATTTGGGAAATTCATTCCCTCACCCGTTACGACGACTTCACAAATACTAGAAGTGTCCTTTATTGCATTTTTTACTTTAAAAGGAATAAATATCTAACTAATACATTTTTAATTTCGTAACATCATTTACGGAGATTATCCGAGATCAGCAAATTTAAAAATACTCTACACGTATTGTAATATTTTTGATTTCAAGAAGGTAATGAAAGAATTGTTTTAAATCGCTCCAGTAATGATTAGTATCCCTGGAATATGAACTAACTCAGCAGTCGGAGGCCCAGTTAAAAGGGTCGCTACAATTTTCTTTAGATTGTCCTTTTTAAATCCGTTATATTTTTTTGAATGGAATGTCCGATTTTAATGATCTAAAAAGCGTTTCACAGGTATTGAAACGGTCTTGATTAGAATATTATTTCATAGGATAAGAATTAATATACAGGTACGAATAATATGATTTGATTATTTTCGACACTTTTAGGAACTTATAAAAAATAAAAAAGTAGTTACAGTATAATTACAGTAGTTGGACATATGATTCTATAATATTGTACATTTTTTTTTGTTCTATCATCAATAGTTTCCCCAGGGAACGCGATGACAGTCTTTTTCTGACCAATTTTCTCACATCTTGGGTTACATTATGCATTTTTATTAGCAATCCCTATTATTTTTGATAAAGTAATTTAGCCTACATCTTACAAAAAACAGCTCTCTAATGGTCTAATGATGTCAATTAATAAATTCTAAGTCTTTGTTAAAAGAAAGTTGACAGAAAAATCTTGTTATAAGTTGCAAGATTACTTAGACGATAGAAACGCGTGGGAGTGAACGAATTGCTCTAATTTCAATTAAAATGCTAACCACTAGTAAAATAAACTGCCTTATTGGTCTAACTGCCTCATTGGTCTAATGGTTAGCATGTTCGACTACAGACATCAGATCCTGGGTTCGAGTCCCGGGTTGGGCCAATTCAAAATCGATGTTGTGTTTGCTATTAAGATTTTCCCAATATTTGGCCGAAGTTGGGAAGTTGGCGGTGTGATCCACCCCCGTGCCTCGGAGAGCCGTCGGTCTTGCGCCTGATCTCTCTCCGGTCGTGTCAGATTCCCGTCACATTTGACTATGAGAGTGAAGGAATAGAGAGTACACTTGTGTACTATGCTTGCAAGTCCACAGTGGAGCAGCGTGGTGGGTCTATGCTCTAATAACCCTCTCTCATATGAGTGAGGAGGCCCATATCCAGCAGTGGGACGTTAATGGGCTGCTACTTACATACTTACTTACAATTAAAATGATATTGTAAGGATGATGGTAACAACCCTCGTAACTTTAGATTTTAAGCCGTTCTTGAGTACCATCATCAGACGTATATTAGAATCAGAGTGTGGATAAAATTTGACGATTCAAAAGTGCTGTAATATGCCTACTTGAATAAAGATATTTTTGATTTGATTTGATTTAATGGTGAAATAAATTTTGAAGTCGGTCTTGTAGTTTTTGTGTGAAAACGTTAAAAACATACAAAAACACAAATGTTTCCTGTTTATATTATTAGTTCCGATTGAAGTGAAATTGAAAGTCAATGAAACAAAAAGCGGCACTAAAAAGAGACATAAATTCATAAAATTTAATGTTTGAGAAAATGCAATAGGGAGCATTACAGCGTTTGTAATGTTCGTTCTGTTTATGCTGTGCTTTGTGCTCCGATTTTCACCAAGGCATATTAAGTCATAACTTAAATCTACATTTATCCTCTTGCCAAAATTTTTGTTTCACTTCTACTACGTGTGAAGTGCACACAAGACTTTTTTCATTTTGTTAAGATATGGGTGAAAAATATCGAAAATATAAAGTTAAATTATAGTATTTAACTTTGCTTACATATTCGACTATAAATATAGTGGCACTTTTTAGAAAAGCGAATGTACCTTATTTGATTGAAAAAATTAAAATCAATTGTTATAAATTGCCAATTCATTCTATTACACAGAAGACATTCAAGAGATGTCACTTAATAAATTTTATTTAAATAAATCTGACTATGTGAATGAATTGCTCTAATCGAAATGAAATAAATTAATATTACATTGTCACTACATAGCATCGTATTAGAACGTATTTTTTTTTTAGTTTTCCGATGAGTCTTTGCTGCTGAGCTGGTGAGATGTTATAAGCAAGGCAGAAGCCTTCTACTAGTCTAAGCTAAATTGCAAAACGCAATTTCATAAATTTGCCCAAGGCTGTTAAATTTACGAATAGTTTTGTACATACAGTATTTCCTTTTGATATTTGTATGGCTAAGGCTTCAAATAAACTGCCTCATTGGTCTAGTGGTTAGTATGTTCAACTACAGACATGAGATCCTGTGTTCAAGTCCCGCAGAAGGCAAATTCGAAATCGATATTTAGTTTTCTATTAAGATTTTTTCAATATTGTCCCGAAGTTGGGAATTTTGCTGTGTGATCCAAACCTGTGCCCTGGAGAGCACGTTAAGCCATCGGTTCTGCGACTGATCTATCTCTGGTCAGATTGCCGTGACATCGAACTAGGAGAGTGATGGAATGCACTTGTGTACTATGCCTGCCAATCCGCAGTGGAGCAGCGTGGTGGGGTGTGCTCTAAAAACACATTCTCATTTGAGTGAGGATGCCCAGCTGCCCAGAAATTAACGGGCTACTACTTAACTTTAGAGGCTTTAAATAGAATTTATTTTAGAAAAAAAATAGAAGAGATTATCACGAGCTAGCTTAACTAGAATACTGTCCCAGCTATCTGTAATTCCTATGTTTCACAGCGTTCCCTCAGCGACTATTCACCTTTGTACCCGATTACATTGACGTCACGGTTTAAAAGAAAAAAGATAAGTATTGGTTCCTAATGCCGGGGATACGAGCCGCACGAGACTCGGGGATAAAGGGGATGACGTAAGTTATCAGCTAATCGGACCGTGGATTTTGTAGAGGTTATTGTATTGTGCCGGCCGTTTGTTTTTATTTCAATGCACTTTGTTGAGAGGGTTTTGCAGAGAAGAGTTATGTGAACTATTTGGAAAGGACAATATACCTAAATATACATAATAGACCGTTACGATAACGGTCTTATCTATGCAAATATATGTGCATATATAAGATAGAAATTTGTAATAATGAAAGATGAAGATTGATATGAGAAAACAATAATTTCTTAATTAAAATGAGTCTAGTAAGAGATATAATATTTTTAGAGTTTCACCAGTAAAACTGAACTAGTTCCTCTCTGTTCTTAACCGACTTCAAAAAAAGGAGGAGGTTATCATTTTTCGTTTTATGTTTGTTACCTGATAACTTTCGATTGGGTGAACCGATCTTGATGATTATTTTTTTATATAAAAGGTGGTGCTTGTCGTGGGGTTCCATTTTTTTAAATCCTTTAAGTTCTGATGATAGCATCCATGAGAAAACCGTACAAGTCTTGAATTTAGCAAATGGGCGAATAACTCAAGATCACGACAACCGATTTCGATGATTCTTTTTTATAAGGATATACTTCAAGGGTTGTTGTTGATAACTTGGTAAAGTTTTGATCATGGAAGCCCTGACAAAGTAACAGAACTCTTCAATTCTTAGGAGCATATGAACGATACTCGGCAGAGTTTTTATAGGTTATCCGGATATTTAAGTCGCTTACTCTAACTTCAGAATGGTCAAGTGATTGTCGTAGTTAAATATGATGATCAGTGGAACTCCTCAACGGCATACAGTAAGGGTGTTATTTATGGCAGAATATATAACTGTCTGTAATCAAAAGACAATGACCTTACGTTTGTTGCAGCATTGCAATATTTTTAAAGTGTATTATGTGTGAAGCGGTGGTGATCGAACAAAAAATGTTCTACAATATGAACGTAGAACATGTTAATATCTATAAAAAAGTCCGCGATACCATATTTCGAATTATTGTACTAAAGCCACTATAACTACCTTTTTACATTTTAAAAGTTAATAAAAGTGCCGACAATAATCAAACCATATTATTCATACCCACGTACTAATCGTAACCTGTAAAATAATTTATAATTTATTAAAATCGAGCATTCTATTCAAAAGATGTAACGAATTTGGAATTCCCGATCTTAAGTAATCGAGAGAAGTTTTGCATTTTGGATTTTTGTTTTTAATTTTAACAATTTGAATAATAATAATCAAGCTAAAAATTACTCGACCGATTTAGAAAATTCTTTCAATAGAGTATTTTTAAATTTACTTATGTCGGACATTCTACGTAAATGATGTTGCGTATTTATAAATGTTTAGTTGGATGTATATTCGTTGTAAAGTAAAGTCTGTATATTGATTAGATTATGATTGTATGTGTGTATCTAATAATCTGAAAGGAAGTAATTTAAAAATTAAGTGAAGTAAAGCTTTTCTAACTTCTAACAAAATAAATCTGTAGTCCGATTTAGTAGATTTTCCACTACAACGAAATCGATATGTAGATATCGATAGGTAGGTAGGTACAATAAACATCTATAATACAATAAACATCCGCAGGCTACAGCTAGACTTTATTGTGTCATAGGTCAAAAGCACAATTAGCAAGATAAGCAATACTATTTTCTGATTATTCAAAATTATTATTATATATTACTCTTGTCGTACCACAAGTAGAATTAATCTCGCTATTTTGCGCTACCATCGGCTGAACCCCATTGTACAACTCCCCACTCTAAAAATATTGTTTTGTTTTAACATTTAATTATGAATTAAACTAGCAATCAAAACCAGAATAGTATTAAACCTGAAATAGCACATGTAAACATTTTACTAATATAATTACAAGGACCACAACACAATATTAAAATATAGTGATCTAACAATTATAATAATAATATAGTTGTCTCTAACACAACTATAATACTTCATTGAACGGCATGCACATGACAAAGAGGGGAGAAATAATTAATAATATGGTCAGCTGCGATATGAACTGAAGCTAGAACTGGAACAAACTTTCGTAATGGACAAAACATTCTGATGAGTTTCGAATTAATATCGGAGCGTGTAATGAACGAGGAATTCAGAAAACTGCAGTCGTCGAAATGTTGAAATGTCTTTGTGTTTCATTTTATACTAGCAGCTCGACATAGCTTTGCTCGAGGAGTAGAGTATAGTAAGTAAGTAAGTAGCAGCCCATTACGTCCCACTGCTGGACACAGGCCTCATCCCTCATATGAGAAAGGGTTTTTAGAGCATAGACCCACCAAGCTGCTTCACTGCGGATTGGCAGGCATAGTACACAAGTGCACTCTCTATTCATTCACTCTCAGAGTCCGGTGTGATGGGAATCCGACACGACCGGAGAAAGATCAGGCGCAGGACCGACGGCTTAACGTGCTCTCCGAGGCACGGGGTTGGATCACACCGTCAACTTCCCAACTTCGGGCAATTATTGAGAAAGTCTTAACAGAAAACTCCATATCGATTTCGAATTGGCCCGACCTGGGACTCGAACCCAGGACCTCATGTCTGTAGTCAAACTTGCTAACTACTAGACCAATGAGGCAGTGAGTAGAGTATATTATGCCTAAATATTTTGTCTGTCATGTTGGACCATATGAGCTTCATACGTGTATGTAGACAAGATTCAAATGTAATATAATGTCTACGCTATTTTTAATTGCTGACAGGTTAGAGCTTGACTGTGATCTCAACTGATGGTAACTGATGATACAGTTTCAGATGGAAGCGCGCTAATCTGGTAAGAGGCGATATACCTTTTATGATTTTTACACAACATCGTCTGTTTTTGGACTCTACTAGTCGTTTAGCCATGACTAGATACCACCCTACAAGCAATGACGTACCGCCAAGCAAAGAGATTTGTGTTCCGGTACGATGCTGTGTAGAAACCATGAGAGGTAAAATACTTCTCGACAGGTTAGCGAGCTTCCATATACCCATAAGGGCCCTTAGACAACGTCACTTTCGAAGATTGCTAACGCATAAGAATGTATGGGCACGACGTTTCATTTTTCGATAAGTTGCGATATGGAATGTCATTCTTATACAGTTTTTAAGCGTTAGCAATCTTCGAAAGCGACGTTGTTTACGATCCCAGATGAGATTATAGTTCAGAGTTAACCAATCACCATTAAAAACATGATATGCAAAGCCAATTAAAAAGTAACAATACAAGTAAACAAGGAATTGAACTTCACCTATCGGCTACGCAAAAACCAACAGCATTGCGTTTCGGCAATTAATTTTAATTGCGAAACTTAGCGTTTGGAGTATGGAAGTGTTTTGTTACGTTCCCTACTGTCCCAAACGATTAACGATATTTATTTCAATAAAAGATTAAGTTTATGACAAGTATTGTAATTAAAAGAAAGAAAATGTGATTGATAACTATTAGCTATATATATTAATATATTTATTGAATAATGAATATAGAGTGCGAACGAGTATTTCTTAACGTTTTTATTTTTAGTTTAACCACAGTCAATGCCCTTCTAAAAAATTTAATATACATTTAAAATATAATAATAAACGATTTAGTTAAGTAACAACCACTTTAAGACTGTCTGTAAGAGATCGCTAATGAGCAATTAGGCCGCCCAATTGCACTCTAAAAGTACCTATTACTGAATATTGTATATTTGTTTCTACCGTAGTGCTTAATAAAACATATTATCTATCTATATTTATATTTTGTTACTAAACAGATTGACTTTAGCGATATTGTCTTAAAATTGATAAAAAAATATTTTGCGGGTTACTACGTGGTTCATTTCCTGGGTCGATTTGATTTTTAACTTTATCAGTGTGTGGTGTTATGAATTTCGAATATATTGCTATTGATTATTGAGTTTATACGATAAGTCAGTATAGATTAGTAACTATGGTGACAATTAAGTTGTTCTTACTTTACTTAATATGTACACTTTTAAAGATTAAATTAAGTAAGAACCCATTGATGTTAATCAAGAAGAATTCATTACTATAGGTTCAGGAAAAACTTTAATAATATAATTTATATTAACATACATATACGACTTTATTTTGCAGGTTTTAATTTATTGGACAATCTAAATAAAGTTTTTACGTTTAATGTATTACGAATAAATATATATGTATATTAAACAAATTCTAATTTTAAAAAAACTGGTTAAATTTTCACACGATAATATTGTGTGATGTCACCCGATGATAAGTAATTATATAGTTTAAGAGGAAAAAATGATAACCTGCTAAGAGGTAATTACGTCTAAATAGTGTCTTCACACCCATTTTGCGGAAAAAAATATTTTGTGCTACGTCTTTTCTGACAAAGTAATAACGAAAATTAACCCAAATTACAACTTTAATCTACATTTACATGGTCTTTAAATATATTATTATTAAATTGAATAAATATATACTAAATAAATTATTATTAAATATTTCATCATCACTTGAAATATAAAAATATTCAATAAACTTAGCGTTAAATGGCATATACCTTTGCATCCGACTTCCTATCGAACTGTGATAAATTGGAATTGTTTTGCCTCCATTACCACTGGCTTTAATTGTAAACTAGTATCTAATACGATATATTGCTACATTCCACGTAGTATTAATTTATTAGCAATGTACTGGTAAAGCGTAATTATTATTACAATGTAATATTGTAATAATTGATTGACATTGATAAAATAATCAAAATATTATATCTAGTAATAAATCATCTATAGAAGATGAGAGCTTTGAATTTATTCTACTTTTGATTTTAAAAAGATCACTATTTTAATAGCTTAAAGTTAGATACGTTCACTGTTTCAAAAAGTATCACGTGCTTAAATTCTGAAAGTACAAGACGCTTTTTTACATAACAGAATCAAATCAAGAATAAGAAGATAGAAGAAGTTTTGAGTAAGTTGTGGTCCGTATGCGTCATTTTTTTACAATAAATAGTCTTTAAATTTGTGGTAGAAATATAATAAGCTGGTAAGATATACGGGACGAGTGATTGTACTGAGAGTATGAATAACGTCAATATTGCTAGTAAGATCTATATTAACAAAAAGTAAGTAGCTGCTCGTTAATGTATCTGCTGGGCACAAGTTTCCCCACTCACATGAGAAAGGATTAGATTAAGTTAGATTATTGATATTAATAAGAATTACAAGTATCATTAATATAATGTTTTAACAAATCATGTTATAAATCTGGCTCCAGGTGCATCTAACAGCTCCATAAAAACTGTATGCACCTAAATGGTTTTTTAAAAATTTATCACAGTGCTTTACGATGAAAAATTCTTCAGGAAATATGCTCATATGTGTAGTTTACCAATCGACAAGGAAACTGGATGGCTATAAACCCTCAATTTTTTGAAAGAGGATACTTACACTCAACAATCGACTTCGACACAAATCACAAGAAGACAAGATATTAACTGTTTAACAATCGACTCATTAAAAGCTTTAATAAAATAAAATCAATATCAAAGTAGTATTTACCAGCTGGGAGTATAAATCTACAACCTGTTCGAAATGTTAATTCCAGTGCAAATGATCATTTTTATTTGTAGTTCTTAGGCCCGGGCGACATCATTTATTATGGACTGAATTATGTCCCATTTCAAGAAAAAACAATAATAATATCATAGCGAATTCATTTAAGAACAACAACTCGGTATGGCAGCAAAAAAAAATGTGACAAAGTTTTGATTAAATTACCCGTCACTCCTAACAGAATGGGGGTGTTAGGGCCCTCCTTTACGATGACAGACTAAGTCCGGGGAGATGAAAATACGTAATTAATATTAAAATGTCTCTCAAATAGTAATTTGAAATGGAATTCATTCAAGGTGAAATTATATGAAACTAGGTGTGTCACCTTCCATATTATTCACCCTAGCGGGTTCCTCGTGATGTTACCTACGTAATTCACGATCTTGTAAAAATATGCGGAAATTACTTCTTAATAAGAGTATGTCCAACTTTATCAACTTTATCTATCCTTTAAATGTCCATTTAAGGGAATATTGGTTAAACTAAGGTGTACCCTAATTAGGTGATGATTTTGGGAAAGTCGGGCATAAGTGCCGAAATTGTACTGGCAACACTACATTTATACACTTTCCTATCGTTAAATAATCTTAAAAAATGTATTTATTCAGAAATATTGTAGTAAATAAATAGAATAAAGAGACTAGGATATACATTATGTGATACATATATAACAACTATTGTAAAATTAATTATCAACGGACGGACAGATCCATACATCTGATTTTTATATACGTAGTAATGTATAGGTGCCGTTACCGAAGGGACTATATTCCAAAAAAACAGACATTGTCCCAGGTAGCTAAAGCAACCACGTCTCGAAAGCACGCTCTGGTTATATTTGTTTTCTCGGTAAATTCGCGTTGCTACTCATATAATTATAATAGTGTCTCCTCTATCTTCACAACCAGCATTCCGTAATAACCTTCCAATCCCTTTCACTACAACCCTTCTGACTAAAAATAAAAGTTAAAGTGGTTCATTGGTGTAGTATCATTCATCCTACCTAACCATCGCACATCGCGTCACTGATGACCCTACATCCCATCACCGGCGACCACCACTACGCTTTACTGGCGACCCCTTTGGTTTTAAAACTAATATGTATACTGAATTTACACTTGAGCGAACGCTTGAGGATATTGATGTGAATGATTGTTATTGGCTTAAAAGCTTATAAATCCATTCTTAGAAAGAGTTGACATTGCGAAAGGAATATGTGTACCAATTTTCAAGTCAAGGTGTTTAAATTTTTTTTCGATATGATTGGAAAACTATATATTAATATCTTTTTAGATTATTTTTTCACGATGTCCTTTAATAGTTATTGTGTTATACGGGGTGGAGACGAATTAAACAAATCAGTGATCATTAAAATACAGCCGTTTTGGAATTACAAACACTGGTTACATAAAGTAAACGTAAAAAATTGATACTTTTCACTGCGTTGAAGCAATAAAAATTGAAAAGCAACAAGTTTTATTTGCTCAACGTTAAAATTAGTCTTTAATTTGGAATACCGTAGTCACCGGGCGAACGAATTCGTACCTGCTTTTTCGGTTATTACAATTTTGCTAAGAGCTCCTCCAGTTATGGATCAAGTAACAGCTTGGTTATAAGCGACTGTGGAGAGTTTTCTATTTTTATATACCTCCTTCAATTAAATATGAATGATGATAGCTGAATGGACAGATGCTTGTCTCGCAAAACAAGTGCAATCCAACCTTGAATGTATAATTTTAAATTCTTATTCTAGCAGCTGTTTGATAATGCAACACATCATGTTGAATATCGAATGCAAATTGAGGGTGCTTATTAGTAAAATACATCCATATGTAGATATCAAAGCTATTTTTAATAATGGATTTAAAGTAACTCACAAGAGAGAAGGTTTTGAAATATATACATATAGTTACCTAGACATACAGGATTCTTCACGATGTTTTCCTTCACTTCAAAACAAAGCAATTAGGCACATGCTAGAACCCCCCGGGACTGGTAGATTCATTACGAACGTTAGAACTTGAGGATTTAAAAGAGCATAAATAAGAACTATTTTTATTTTTATGAAAAGAGATGATGGTACACGGGATTCAAATCTACGAATACATCATTAGATTAACGTGTCATAGTATCAGGTATGGTAGTATAATGTTTTATTAATAATATCCTGCGCTGAACCGAATTTTGGCTCCTGAGTCAAACTCTTGCGAGATCTGCGAATGAGGTATACACAAGATGCAGTATATACGTGCACTATCAATTCCTTCACTCTCATTTTCTGATAGGACAGAGAATCTGACCCTCGTGGAAAGACAATAGGGAACCGATTGACGGCATACGTGGTATCCATGACACAGGGTGTAGCCGTTTACCAACCACTTACAGTTTACACATTTTTAACGCAAAACAGAATATTGTTTTTTAATTGGCCCGATCTGGGATTCGAACTGAAGATCTTATAATCTATGGTCGAATAAGCTGACTAATAAGGCACATGGTTGCTAGTATGTGTATAATACACTAGGGCACTCGATACGCTAAGAGTGATTCCGGGAGTGATTTTCTGCAAGGGAAATTTAGGAAAGTCCAATTTCTGAATTGCCTAAGCTTCCACTGGTGAGAGGCTTTGGCCATGCCTTGTTACCAACCCACAAGCAACGCCAAGAAGCTGTGTAGAAACCAGAAGAGGTGCTTAGCTCTTACCAACTCTGCTCTGGACTGGAACATCGCTTATCAGCAGGTAAAATTATAGTCAACTGGTAAGCTGCCAGCATAAACAGTGGCTGAGCAAATATGATATTTTAATAAATGGAGTTTATCATATTCTGAAGTGAAACTTTACATGCATAAAAACATTTTAACGAGTTCCAACGTTATCATTACATATTCGTATTACTCTCGTTACATTCCCTTTATGGGGGCGTTAAAAAATACATTATTAATTTTACAAAAGGCAAAATCGTCTTGTTTAATCTAAATTGCCGTTTTTATTTTCACATTAAGGCCGGGATTCTGAGCTGATTTATAATGTTATTAATCAAGCTGAAATATCAGGCACGCCCAATTATCTCTTGTTGAATTTTACTGCTTTTATTTCCAGTTTAAGTCTCGGGGTATTTAAAAATTTTACTCGAGGACTCTGTATTGGGTTAGTTAATAAGATTTAGGTAAACAGAGAATAATAGTAAACAATGTATTTTTCTAAATAATTAATCTCGTAATTACTTAATTTAAAATAATATATAAATGCGACAATATTTAACCATAAACACTTAAAATGATAACGCAAAACTAAGTAAATATGAGACATTGTACTTTATTTATACACCACGATATAATGATGATCACACGATGTGTGATTAAGTGATGAAGAGATACAGACATGCTCAAGAATTGTTCAGGAGCTACTTAAACAACAGGATCTAATGTGGCATAATAGATTATTTTATCAGTAGTGACTTTATCCCTAGCGCTAGCCTATTGCGTCCCCCAAGGCAGTATTCTGGGGCCAACCATATTCCTTGCCTATATCAATGACCTCTGTAGTTTAACATGTGACATATGCGGATGATTACTCATTCAGGGTGACAACTGATTGGATGTGAAAACAAATGTTCAAAATGCGCTTCGTGTTGTGGTTAATTGGTTGAAGTGTGATTTACTTACGCTTAATACCGAAAAAACAAAATACATTACGTTTTGAATAAGAAGCCGGTCACTACCCTCGTCATCTTTCCTTCTTCAAGCTCATAAATGCCAGCAAACCCTTATAAATATATGTAGTTGTAAACCTATTGAGCGAGTTGATCACAAAAAATATCTTGGCATCCAAATAGATTGTTGTGATGGATTGGAATTATCAAATAGATATTATAGAATTAGGAAACTCATATTTATTTTTTGAACTCTTTGTCAAGTTTCAGATATTTCGCAAATGAAAATGGTGTATTGGCTCAGTCTATAATTACATATTGTATTCCTGTTTGGGGAGGAACTGGTAAAATTGTCTTTATCCTCGTTGAGAGAGCGCAGAGAGTGTTACTAAAGGTAATGGCATGTAAACCAAAGCTATTCCCAACTAAAGATCTCTATGCTCTTTGCAACGTCCTCACAGTCAGAAAATTAAATGTCCTCCAAGTAGTACTTCGTCAATATAGGCAATTGCCCTATAACGCTAGTCTTATAGTAAACAAACGATCGTCTGACTAAGTTTGCCCATCTTATAATTGTAAAACTTCCTTTTCTCGACGTCTGCTCCCTTTTCTGAGCCCTTTATTATATAATCGCTGAAATAAAAATCTTAAAATTTACTCCTTGAATATTTACGTTTGTAAAAATATTATTATTATTTGGCTTAAAGAACAATCGTATAATGATATAGAAATTCTATTAACTATTAATAAATTATAAATAATATGTAAAAATACACATTACATCTAACACACACACAGACACAAGTATGCTTTCATGTTTTTTAACAATAATGTTGAATGTAATTTATATTAAGTTTTTTTACGGAACATCCTGTACACATGCAATTGTCACATATATTTTGTACCATAGTTGATTTTATTCCAAATAAACATTTTTTTTTATATTAAAGAAAATTGTAGCGACCCTTAACTGGGCCTGCGACTGGTGAGATAGCTCATATTCAAAGCTAGCTTCCAAGGATGCCAATGATACCCACCGATATACCTAAACTGTTTTAATTTTTATCAAGCTTAAAATTAATGGCGCCATTTAAAAAAATCTTTGATTACCTACTTTAAATCAAGAATTTTCAAATATGTGTTGAGTATTTTTAAATTAGCCAATATCTGATTATGAATGTGAGTGTGTATCTAATAATCTGAAAGGAAGTAATTAAAAACTAAATAAAATAAAACTTTTATGTTTACGAAAACAAATCTATGGTCCGACTTAGTAAACTTTCCATTGCCACGAGATCGGTATCTACGTGGGGAAACCTCGGGGCATTGCTAGTATTTCATAAAATCGTAATAGCCTTTGTACTAACTCTGACAATTGAACACACTGAATATGAAAGTTCTATTATAAATAAATAATATTTTCCAAGGAGTGTATTCGAGTGTAAAATCAGCATGTGGTGAACATGATAGACTGGAGACCATGACGGTGCACGCACTGCGGTTGACGTCGCCATTTGTTCTCTGTTTTAGAGACTTTTAATATGTCCGACACGATACGACTTATATTTTATAGGAGTTTTTTTCTTTTTTATTCCTGACAGGTTGGAGCTTGACTGCGATCATACCTGATGGTGAGTCAGCGTACAAATTAAGATACTAAAATGGGAGCGCGCTGACCTGGTTATAGGCACTTTACATTGTGGTTTATACACAACATTGTACTAAAACACAAATCTCTTTGCTTGTCGGTATATCTTTACTGATAGGTGATAGTACTAGTTATCACAACTCGCTCGAGCTTAAGCTTCCCACCTGTCAAGATTCAAACTAAATAGAAATATCAATTTCCGGTCCTCTGCTAGATAAAAGAGCACCACAGGCCGTCAAAATAGTGATACATTTATTACTGGGAGACCGATGTCTGACGTGGCGAAGCGTCGCCACATCGCCCCTTGTTCCATTCGGCAATTTGCCATTTGTTTCGCCGCGCCTACTTCAAGTGTATATAGTATTTTGCTTGCCTACCTGTGTACTACATAATACATTTGGTTGTTTTACATCTGCCAGGATTTTCGTGATGGATACGTTTTACATATTATTTATGAATTACAGCATAATAATTAAATAAATATCAACAATAAAAGTACTCTCTACTAGATGACTCAGCGTACCGCATTTTTTTCTGATAATTTGTAATACCTAAAAGACTTTATTTGTGTAATATTTTTGACATAATGATGCTATTATGCTGCTAACAGATATGCGTGATTCTCTTTCCGATAGAGCAATTGTAGGTAACTTTCCTTTTATTTCGTTATTATAAATAATCTTTGGTTGTTTTATAATAAAAGATTACAATCGAGCCTAACCTAATCTATCTAATATGTACTTGTATTATCTAAGTCTAGAGTCCAACGACTATGCTTAGCTTACTATAATGTCAATTGACTCGCACTGTTCTTGACTTCGTGCTTAAAAGCACCACACTACGCAATATTGTGTCACTGCACTTTCACTAACTCAAAAAATTTGATTTTTTTTAGTTTTCTTTTTGTTCATCTGATATCCAGAAGCTTAGCAGCTTCGGGATTCACGTGATGGCGAAGTCTTTAGTGATGTGCTTTGACAATTCTTTCGATGTAATTATAAACGAGCTCTACGTCTGATTGTAGCTAACTGTATTTTCTAATTTGTTAATATTTGGACTGGTTAGAGACTTCAGCTGTTGATAGCTACAATTATATCAAAGAAGGCATGTGGTTAAGCGGAAAAATTGCTCTCCAGAATGATTTCCCGTTGTAGAACAAAAAACATATCATGTTAATGCACTATCATATCAAACTACATTATAGGTTGACTACAAGTATATCAATCAAGTGAGATCACAGTCCACCGCGGAACTATATAAGATAAAAAAATTATTTGGAAAATAGCCTTTGTATAAACTACATTCATTTGTACCCAAACTATTTATGTATTCATATATAAACATAACAAATACAGCCATATAAATAAAAATTTTGACGAATTACTGGTCATATACAAACAGTAGAGCGATTAAGATATGTTTAGTGTGAAAGTTTTATAACAATGTTTAATTATAATTTTTCCCTACTTTAGTCACTTTTCAGATACAAAATTCGACGACTGTTTAGCAGTTAAGTAAAAAATTATATTTAATAAAACTGTTCATGACTTTTAGGTTAAAACAGACGTAGCAATAAAATATATAGTTTTATGATATTTGTAATTAGTGTTCGTAAGTAAAATGGTTATAATAGCTTTCCATTTTTAATAAGTTTCTATTGTTAGAAATTTTGTTTAGTTTTGTAAGTGCGGTCCCAGAGAAGTAACATTTGGTGTCGGTGACGATAAATCTGCGCGAAGCTGCCGTAAGAGGGATAAATATTTGTATACATAACGGCGCGCGCGCAGCTCCCTCTATTTTGCATAGAAACGCCGACACCATGCGCTGCTCAGTCAGATACGATACACGGACGTAATCTGGCTCTATTAGTGAATATTCGCTATATTTTACTTGTAGCAGTTTTCCACTCTTAGTAGAACCGGCAAAATTTAAGTGGTGAGATAGCGAAGGGGTTCACAAAAATCTAATAACTTATTCTGTGTCTTTGATATTATTTTAAACTGAACCACACCTCTTAACAATTAACTAGGAGGAGGCTAGGGTGTTATTTACATTATTAGATGATAATTAGTATTACGTTAAGATGGTTTTATATTGTTGTTAGTTTAAATTTTTTATATACCTAGTTTAAATGTGTATTTTTAATCACGGGAGTGGCATAGTCAATAAGTGACGAAACTCCGAAAGATTTAAAAAAAACCTTTTATCAATGCTTATTTTACTAATAAAAACGGTATATTTGATAATACTTATTTAACAGGAAAGTAGTCGTTCCTTTGTATTCGAGTAGAAATGTCGCACAATCTACACGGTTTGAAAGAGGTTGTATAACGCTTAGGTTGAGAATCACCATTTTTCCCTGTTACCAACAAAGGTGAGGCCTTGCGTAATATAACAGGGATTTCCCCTGATAGTGACAGATTATTCAGTGTTGCCATAAAAAGAAATGTTCCACTGCAATTTACATTGAAAAATTTGCATGAATCTTTTATATTTAAATTGCTCCGCGTGCTTTATGAGTGCGTTTTTTATTTATACTCCTTTCATGTGCAATTATTCGATCTGAAAAGTAATTCCTGAATGAGATTTATCTTATCATATCAAATATTTAACAAAAGTAACATTTAAAAACATTGATATTGCTTTCTGTAGAATAATAATTCTTAAATGTTTTTTAAAACGTAAGGTTATGTCCATTTTTTTGTTCTATTTGTCTGTGTGTCTATGTTTCTATCTATGTCCGTTATAGTCTTCGAAACCATATAACCGATGTGCCTTAAATCGGTTTTATTAGACATACAAAGTTACTAAGATGGTTTTAGATCATTCAACTAACTCACTCATTATAAGATCTTTGAAACCATTTCAGGGTGACTTGAAAATGAGCAAAGTGACTACAGTGTAAACGGTAACTAATAATGAAATTCTCCATATTCCCACGGAATCTGCGCACACAAATTACTATCACAATTCTGTCACTTATCATAAATAATTACAACAAACACTTTAACACCATTGACATCTTTTCTACATCCAAAAATAGTTTTAAAAAATTGGTAAAAATAAAGTATAATAACACACACACACATACACATACACACTTACGCAGTGTGACTGTTTTAATAATACTGTAAATACAAGAAGAATCTGCAATTGGCATAAGATTTGTTAATTTGTTTTTATACATGTGTATTGTTACTTAAGATGCTGTAGATTTTGTGATAATGAATAAATAAATCGGAGGAGGTTAGTGTAAATATATATCAGTATACATTAAATTGAAACGTACGTCCTACCAACTGCTCTGCCTCTGCTTTTTCAATTTCTGCTATCTTCAATTACATTCTGTTGGAGGTATTATTGTTCATAAAATGCAAGGTATTTATATATAATATCACCAGTTGTGATACGACTATACATTTTGAAATAGGACGTTTTGAAGTTTGGTAGAATTCTGTAGAAATATTCTATTAGAATGATACATATATGACGGTTAAATAACAAACTACTAATCAAATACCGCAACTATATTAATAAGTTTATATAACAACACAATGGCTGCTTCAATTGCGGTTTTCAAACGATATACATTTATAATTTTTTAATTAAATCTAGTTTTAATCTCTAAAACCTACACTAATACAAGCAGAAGTGTTTTGTTTGCTTAACACGCTCATCTCAGGAACTGCTGGTCTGATTTTAAAAATTATTTCACTGTTAGATAGCCCATTTATCGAGAAAAACTATAAGCTACATATTGTCACATTCAAACTTATAGAAGCGGGGTACCAGTGATTAATGTTTCTAAATCGGGTGTTTTCCTTTTTGATAGCTTCCGCTACTAGTACTGTGTAACCGGTTAAAGTCTCACAAAAATATACTAATAAATAAACTTTTCCCCATTAAAAGTTCTAAAAAAAGTCATAGACAGCATATGTCTAATTCTAAGGTTGGATCACTATCAAAATTTTTTATGGTTACTAAATTTGTTTGTAAATATAAAACAGTTTGTAGATAATAAAGTTTTCTTACCTTCTTTGATTGATTTATTTCAATTCTTTATGGCTTTTGTACACAAAGTTACCAAAGGAGAACAATAATACTGCTAATACAATACAGAATACAAGAGGCGGTCTTATCATACCAGATAAGTTTTAGTATAGGAGTATTCTGGCAGAGAGTGGTAAGTGGTGTATTCCTATACACGTACATAGCAATAATTAGATCGCAATTGGTACAAATTATACACAAATATATATATATGTCGGAATGTCGGAAATCTGTGGAACGCTAGGTACGTCATCTATCTATCGGCGTGGGACAGAGTCATGTGTCGTGAGCCGGTGGCTAGTTCTCGGATGACAGTCCTCCAGAGATCGGGAACATTAAGTGAATAAACATTATATATATAATCTGAGTTAATTAATAAAGTGTTTGATTGCACCAATATTACCCTTCAACGCCTACGGTATGGAAATTAAATTATGGATGCCATTAATGATGATTTCGGCGGAAAACCCTACGCCTTATGCTTCCTTCTCTCATATTCTACGACACATATGTATAGATGTATATATGATGGCTTATAAATAGACTAACAAATACAGTATCTTTAATAGAAGTGTGTAAAAAATAAAATAAGAAAATGTTTTACAAAACTAGGTCACATCTCCTGTGTATGTATCTTACACAAGATTCGCGGGGACTGGCATTGGGATTATTATAAGTTCCCAAAATTACCTAGTGGTTTGTGGTTATATCTCAAGCCGCTGAATATTCCCGTTGCAATTACATTAATGGCTGCCACCGGCTTGTTTCATCCCCTGAATCCGAAGACTGGCATTAACTGGGATTACGATCCTTATTATGGTGTCTCGCCTGCTATTTTCAATTTCACTCGGGTTTTTAATATTGTAGATAAGTTTGTACTGAACTTTACTATTTTAATTTTGTTTGAGGTTATTTTATTTTTTATTTCTAATGAAACTGTGCAAGGTAAGGTAAGTGAGCTGCCCATTATCATCCCACTGCTGGGCACAGGCCTTCTTCCTCATAGCATAGAGGGCTATTGGTAGGCATAGTACATAATTACGCTCTTTATTGTTTCACTCTCATAGTCAGATGTAACGGCAATATGACACGACCAAAGGGAGATCAAGCCCAGGACTGATTGCTATACAGGCTCTCCGAGACACAGGGGTGGATCACACCGCCAACTTCCCAATTTCGGGCAAATATTGAAAAATCTTAATAGCTCAATATTTGAAAACCCGACACTTCAAATTAAATTTCCATATACCGACTTGTGACACCAAATATTTAGTAATGGGTAAATCTAAAATTGGTCATCGGAACAATTTAAAATTCAAAAATTCTTTATTCAAGTAGGCTTTTAAAGCACGTTGACGATGTCAGGTGGTAATATCAATGTAAGACAGAAACTAAAGTTACGAGGGTTGCTTCACGCCCTGTTCTGACAAGAGGCCACAACAAACTCAGCCGGGTGTCCCTTTTCATCATCATTACAAGGTATATTTTTGATTAATTCCATTTCGTTTAGAGTAATTTATTTACTCCCACGCTTTTTTATCTTCTAAGCATTCCTTCAAACTATAGAACATTAGTCTTTCATAAAAAAAAAAATAATTTCTGCATCTTATTTAGACACTGTATTTATATTTAGTTGCAAAACAAAATATCTTTAGTGTCATTATCCTAAAGTTGTAAAAAATATTTATTTATTATTTTGCAGCTTATTAGATGCTTGCTTTCCAGTGTCAATATATTTCCTAAGAGAGGATAGCCATTTCAAAGTAATGAACATACCATGAAGCCACAGAGCAATGCACTATTTATCACAATTCAAACTTGCAACTTCGATGTAGTGTAATTAATCCCGATATTACCCCAGTTGCAAACTAAAATATACCTTTATTACACAGATTGTGATTTATAGTGCACTTTGCTGTTTGCGAAAACTAGGACTTATCCTAGTTTATAGTAAACTAGCGGCCAGCCACGGCTTCGCACATGTAGTATATCATTAAAAACACCAACTCACATTAACTAACAACTTTTATTCCGTCCATTATTTAAATACTCACAACTTGGACCATACTAATTATTACTTCACTATTTATACAATTTACCAGTATTTCTCTTTAAAACAGCTATATCACGAAGTAGCTAGAAAGACTATCCACAAAGTTGTTCTGATCATTAAAGTTACCTCGTATTGCATAACATATCGTAATATTGCACAATTATTTTTGGTATTTCTAAGTGTTCATTTCAGAGCTATCACTGTTATCACCCAACTATCTATAGTTTAAAAAGTAGAATGTATTTATATAATAAAACGTATATGCTGTAAACATGATAAACCCGAAGGTAGCTTTTTTAAAACATTTCAATCAGAAAAAATACTGCCGCGATTGTTCTAGGTCCCATGTTTTTAGACAATACATAGCAGAAGTGCGATGAATAAAAGTGACGCGTTTTTTGCTTTGAGGAAAATAAAAATTTATAATTATAAGTTATTTTTTTCTTACAGCAAATTGCATTATAAATCATAAGCTATTTTCAGTTTAATTTGTTTGGATTGCATGACCTCGATGCGTCGAATATATTTAGATTTAAATGTCTAATAATACTCACAATATTTTATTGTATTTCTTTATAAAACTATTATTTGCTGTAAGCTTATTAACCTCGTTGGTGCAGTAGTGAAAGTACTCGCTTTGCTAGCTGAGGCCCTGTGTGCGATTCCAGGTAGGGTGAATTAAGTTAATTGCATTTTCTAATGTGTCTGACTTTGGTCTGTTGGAAGGTTTCAGCTGTGACTAGTTACCACCCTACCATCAAAGATTTTCCTTCCTATATGTGGCTGGATAGAAACCATAAGAGGTAAATTACCAGATTAGAGTGATGGCATGTACTACCATAGACATGAGGTCCTGGGTTTGAATTCAAAAATCGATATTGAAATTTCTATAAAGATGTTCTCAATATTTGCCCGAGGTTGGAAAGTTGTCGGTGAGATCCACCTCCGTGCCTCGGAGAGCACATTAAGCCGTCGATCCTGCACTTGATCTCTCTCCGGTCTGTCGGATTCCCGTCACATCAGACTATGAGAGTGAAGGAATAGAGAGTGCACTTGTGTACTGTGCCTGACAATCCGCAGTGGAGCAGCGAGGTGGGTCTATGCTCTTAAAAACCCTCTCTCATATGAGTAAGGAGGCCTGTGCCCAGCAGTGGGAAGTTAATGGGCTGTCACTTACCACTTAACACCTTAGACTGTTTAATCACTAAAAGCTAAAGCCTTACCGAAACAAATGATGTGAATTATTTTGACTAATTATAATCAGGGTGATTTCGGTATTGCAATGACACTTTATATCTATATAAAAACATCTAAAGTTATACGAAAGAAATAACATAAACATATACACCGAAAATATTGTACATTTATCTAGATATTAAAGCATTGAATGTCGAAAGATTATAGCAATTTACGTCTAAAACCTCGTCGTTTCCCAAGAATTTCCAAGTTATAAATTATAATTAGGATTTACAACTTAGAAAGTTGACTTTTATCCCTCATTAGTGTTTCAATTTAAAGACTAACAACCATTATCCTCTTGAAACGTTATAATTCAGGGGTCGGTTGTTAAATAATATTTTGGGACCTCAAAGGGGGCGTCTATTAAGACGTCAGCTTAGCGCTGTTTGTTATCTTTGTATACCAGGCGCTATAACTTTGACATTATTTTTAATTACTTTTAAACACGCTTTTATTACAATGATCTGCTTTTCCATTGTTGACTGGTTCATGCTTGACTGCAATCTTACCTGATAATATCTAACATCGTAATGCGCTAACCTAGGTAAAGTTTATTTACATCTGAATAATTTACACTTATTTAATTATTTATTGCGCTTTTATATATTCAGAAAAGGCCTATGATCGAGAGGTGATGAATGAGCTGTGGTCAACGTTATCTAAGTATGGGGTGAGCGGTAATCTAATTCAAGCATTGAAGTCTATCTAGTGCTTGTGTCAGAATAAACGGGACGTACACGGAGTGGTTTCCTGTCGAAAGAGGTGTTCGACAGGGATTGTGTTGCGTCACCATGGCTGTTCAACCTATTCATGGATAACTGTTTGATTTCAAAAAAAGTATGTATGGGCTAAGAATGAATAAATTATTCATCAAGCGTTTACTTTACGCTGATGATCAAGTATCAATACTTGGGTTATCTGCTAATGAGCTACAGGAGATGGTAAATATTATGAATAAAGCTTTGAAAGGGAAAGGAATGAAAGTGAATGTAAACAAAACGAAAGTAATGCTTTTTGAAAGAGATGAATCTATGATGAGTGGCATTATTTTGATAAATGGATAACAAGTGGAAGAGGTGAAAAAATTTGTATACTTGGGATTTAAATTTACAAAAGACGCACATGTGCAAGTGATATTGAAAGAAGAATGAATGCAGAGAATATGGTAAATGGTGCTCTCCACGTCTTTATAAATAGCCAGATGGTGCCTCAAAGGGCCAGACTGGCTGTGCATGCAGGAGTATCGGTGCCAACACTTATGTATGGTTGTGAAAGTTGGTTATGGCAGAAGAATCACATAAATAAAGAAAATGCGGTAGAGATGAGAGCGTTGAGAAATATGAGTGAATTGTAATTGAGTGTCAAAGTAAGAAATAGTTTAAAAAGATAATGATGTGATATAAAACAGATGTAGTGACTAAAATTCAGAACTGTATGCTTAGATGGTATTGCCCATACCGTAGAGAGAATAAATAAAATTAGACTGACAAAAAGGATTTATGAGTCAAGAGTGAGTGGGATAGTTGGAAGGGGAATACCAAGGCCAACGTTTCTGGATCAAATCCAGGACATTTTAAATAAGGACCAAGTCAAGAGTACTTTAAACCGACGAACTTGTATGAAAGGTTTAATGAGAATGAAAAAAGCGAAGGAGATGTGGAAGGATCGTGGCAAGTGGAAGGACGTGGTCTGTGCCTACTCCTATGAGAACAAGGCGTGATGCTATGTATGTATAATTTCCACACTGCGTGTTACTAATAACGGCTTCAATTCGGTGTAATCTATAGATACTCTCGCTACTCCAATACATATTTTGTAGTTTCTCTCATGGTAATATTATATTTAAGGCGTCACTGTTTTAAAATATCACAAACCTCAATTTTAAAAGATACAACAGGTTTCTGATAACGTATGAGAAAAAGGTTGGCCATCTGGTATCTTATACTGCACACTCTTCCATAGCAACCCTCTTTTTCAAAACTATGTATTTTTAAAAATAAACAAGACTTTACCTATATTTAGGAATATGACTGATAGAATAATCAGTTAATAGTACTGTAATTATTGTATTATATAGAGAGCATTAAGTGACATGAATACGTCTAACCAATTGGCCATAACGGCTTAAAAATAAAGTAAATAGAATAGCTAATTTATATTCTCGTGTAGCATGATTACTGACTAATACTGGAATTTATTTTATACCCAATTCTCATTCTCGTCGAGACAGCCGTAAGGTCGTATTACATCGTATAATGGCATTTCTAATTTAAAATAAAAAGGAATTCTCTAATACAGTCGCGTAGTGAGTCTCTATCACGAACGTTAGAAATCTGGAAGTTTTCCAATTCCAAATTCGTAAAACCATTCCAGAAAATTGGATTTCTTCGTATGCCCCTTACTTTCAAGCTGCGCCATGATTAATGTATTGCCTTTGTTTATTAAACGTTCAAATTTGATTGGAAGTAAAGAGTTTGCTAAACGTGATCATGTAAAATTATTGTTTTCAAATATTAATATTTACTAGTGAACGCCCAGTCGAAATCTGATCATGATTAATTTAAATTATAACTTTGAACATTATTAAGGTTATATTATTATCAAAGACTATGCTCAAAAAGAGTAGTGGCAATATTCTTTACGGCTGGACCAATTTTGAGAATCCTTTTGTTGTTCTGTTTGTTATAGTCAGGAGAAGGTTCTTATAAAAGAAATAAATTAATAAAGGTACGCAGGATATCAGAGATTTTAAGTAAACTTAGCCACCATAGATGTTTTTCTAATGTACCCTCCATAGTGCTTTTGAATTAATGAAAGCTTAGTTGTTTTGACAACTTTTCTAATATCAGAAGACTATATATGCCTGCGTTTAGTAAACACACACTTTATTCCTTTTGTAAAAAAAGGATTAGTAACCTAAGTTAATATATAACCTCATAAATATATAAACTAATAGTATGAACTGCATTAATATAACAATAAATTTACTGCTTAAAGAAATATGTCTCGTATTCCCCTGTTAAATTGAGCTTGTATCCTAGCTATGATAACAACTCGTTTACTACGAGCTTATCTCTTGCATTGAGTGTATTCAAGCGAAGGAAGCTCTTACTACACTATGCTCTAGCTTTTAGCTACAAGCTCTTGAAAAATTATTTCAAATACGCAACATAAAAATTGTTTCTACATATCGCTGGTCTGTATTCAAAATGTCGGAAAGACAAACACATAACTGTAGACAAGAGTGGTTTGAAGTCAGTTTTCAAGTACAAATTTATTCATATACCCACAGGATCGAGACTCACGTTGGTAACACCTTGGGAACATGTAGTTATTTATATGTATATATATATATATATATATATATATATATATCATTATCAAAAAAACCTACTGTTAGCTGATTTAAATAATAAAAAGCGCTACATAGAATTAAAGTATGATGACAGGCTGGCGCAGTGGTTCGTGTACTCGCTTTGCTAGCAGAAGTCTCGGATTCGATCCCCGGCAGGGTTAATTAAGTGAATTGCATTTTCTAATCTATATTCATCTAGATCTATAAGTCTTTGTGTTCCGGTACGATGTTGTCTAGAAACCATTAGAAGTAAATGCCTCAGGCCAGATTAGCGCGCTTCCATCTTAGACTCTATCATCGCTTACCATCAGGTGTGTCAACTTATCATAAACAAATGCTAACCTGTTAGAAATAATATATATATATATATGTCGGAGAACAAGAGAGAAGGAGAGAAGCATTAAGCAAGGGCATACTCATAGGGTTCTCCGCCGACATGAACGTTAGTGAAATCCATAATTCAATTTCCGTACAGTGGGCGTTGGTGGCTAATGTTGATGCAATCGAATACTTTATTATTTAAGTCAGATTATAATGTTCAATTAACTTAATGTTCCGATATCAATTTATACAAACTCATTAATAATAATAGTTAGGAACGCGACAGTTTCAATAGTCGACCGCTCTGGCAGAATGTCACTCGAGAACTACCAAAAGACTCGCGCCGGGTTGTCACTATTGACTCTGCCCTACGCCGATAGACAGATGGCGCCAGCGTTCCACAGACTTGCACTCCGACATATAATTAATGTTTATTTTTTACATAGCATACGTTTTATGTATGGCCTTATTCATATGATAAGGCCATACATAAAACGTAAACATTAAGAAGTATTCTTTCACTTCACTAGTAGATTCTCCGGGTATGATTCCCGGCAGAGCAAATTTAGGATAGCACTTCACTTGTCTGAGTCTGGACTGATGGGAGGATTCGGCTGTGGTTAGTTACCACTATGTTGTCTACGATGATGTATGTGTATCACGAGGGTTTAATTATCAGTATCCTGCCATCTTAGACTGTATCATCATTTACGAAAATATGAGATTACAATTATACATTAACTTGTCAAGAATAGAAAAAAGTACCTGAGCTAGGACTAGCTTTAAGTCAAAATGAAAGTAAACCAAAAAGCCCAAGTTATATTTGTATTTTCGAGTGGGTATTTTTCGAGATTTCTTTAAGTAGGTGAAAATATATTGAATTTCTTGAGCATAATGTAAATTTTACTCGCACAAGTAATCAAATAGATTATCAGAATAATTAAAGTATCCTCAGAGTATTTAGATAATCTTCGTGTAATCGTTCCCTAATTGCCTTATACCGTACTAATTAGAAATAAATAATTAATAAATCGTGTTAACCTTCATAGAGCTTTTCGTTTATGAACGTTTATAATTTCGGTATATTTAGAATCACTTTTGGTATAATCGGTCACGTATATTTCTTTATTAACATTACAAAGTGTAAATATTAATTTGTTCTGGATATACTCAAAGCCGTTGCAAGGAGGTACGTGTTTTACATTCCGTGATTCCCAAGGGAACGAGAACTTTATTAATATCCACTAATTTCTGAAATAGCTGCATAAACTTTGATTGTATTTTAACTGATAGATAGAAATATACAATAACAGACTACTTAACATTCCAATATTTCCCCAGGAGCAATAACTGTGATGGTTAGAATATCCTACTTTTAGATTGTTTATATCACTTACGCGTTACGTAGTATTCAATATAAACTAGAAAAAATCTTCGTTGGTTCTCAATTTTATATTACTTCAGTAGCCTGAATTTCTCCAGGAGAAGTTTCTTATTAAAAACTTGTCTGAACAAATTCTATCATCAGGAATATGCCAATGGAAGTTCCATCAAAACTTGCCCAGTAAATAATAATGAAATATCCTGTTGACACCGACTACAAATATAAGTAAAAAAAAAGTAAGTAAGTAGCAGCCTATTAACGTCCCACTGCTGGGCACAGGCCTCCTCACTCATATGAGAGAGGGTTTTTAGAGCATAGACCCACCACGCTGCTCCACTGCGGATTGGCAGGCATAGTACACAAGTGCACTCTCTATTCCTTCACTCTCATAGTCCGATGTGACGGTAATCAGACAACCGGAAAGAGATCAGGCGCAGGACCGACGGCTTAACGTGCTCTCCGAGGCACGGGGGTGGAACACAACGCCAACTTCCCAACTTCGGGCAAATATTGAGAAAATCTTAATAGAAAACTCAATATCCGTTTTTGAATTTGCCCGACCCGGGACTCGAACCCAGGACCTCATGTCTGTAGTCGAACATGCTAACCACTAGACCAATGAGGCCGTTGTGCTTCGCAAATATAAGAATATTAATATATTTGGAAGAGTCTGTTTTGAAGGCTCTTCTTTTTGTGTTAAAATATTAATTTATTTTTAGTGAATTTAAAGTAAACTAACAAGTTTGTCTGAATATGGGCACACTTAAAAACATTGATACCACTACATCCGGGATCGAACTCGCAATCTCATATGTTACATATCGGTTACTTTGCTACCCTGCTCGCAATAGTCTTTTATTTAGTAATCAAGCTCATCTCTCATACGCAAAAGTCGTCCCTGATCACTCGGTTACCATCGCTTGACACATAATACACCTTAAGTAATCATTGCAATGCAGCAACAAACGTAAGCTCATTGCAATTTGATTACAGACAATTGTATGTAAGCCGCTAGGTAGTTCCATTGATCATCATATTTAACTACGACAATTACTTAACTATAACTACGTTACATTAGTTAACCCAAATATCTAGATAGTCTATAAAATATTCTGTCAAGTATCGTTAATTTTCTTCTAAGAATTCAAGAGTTCCGTTACTTTGTCATGAATCCCATGATTAAAACCTAACGAAACTATCATCAAACAATCATTGAAGTATATCCTTTCCAATAAAAAACCAATCATTGAAATAGGTTGGCGTGATCTTGAGGTATTGTCCATTTGTCGCGTACATGCTTAGTGCAAATTTAAAAGTTACACGGGTTTTTCATGGATTCCATCATCAGAACTGGAATCAAAAAAACAGGACCCTACGGGAGGCAACATCTTAAAAAAAAAGAATCATCAAGATCGGTTCACAGAGTTAAAAGTTATGAGGTACCAAACATGAATTGATAACCTCATCTTTTTTTTGAACTTCAGTTCAGAACCAACGCTTCAATAACAAGCCTAACTAATTAATAAAAGAAATATAGTATACTAGCTGAACCCGTGAATTAGTCTGCGTGGAATGTTTTTTGGGTATTATTTTCATTAATTTAGGCAAAATAATATTCCTACCAAATTTCAAGTCTCTACGCCTTATGTGATGAGTCAAAAGTTAACACCCCTGAAATCCCCCTTGCGGGTAGAATTTCGTAGAATTCGTTCTTATCTGACCTCTACGCGGCAAAAGGAATATTCCTACGAAATTTCAAGTCTCTACGCCTTATGGTTCCAGAGATATCATGATGAGCCAATAGTCAATACCCTCACAACCCTCTTTGCGGGTGGAATTTCGTAGAATCCGTTCTTATCTGACCTCTACGCGGCAAAAGGAATATTCCTACCAAATTTCAAGTCTCTACGCCTTATGGTTCCAGAGATATCATGATGAGTCAATAGTCAATACCCCCACAACCCTCTTTGCGGGTGGAATTTCGTAAAATCCGTTCTTAGCTGACCTCTACTCAGCAAAAGCAATATTCCTACTAAATTTCAAGTCTCTACGTCTTATGGTTCCAGAGATATTGTGATGAGTCATTAGATACCTGGATATCTCTTATATATATATAGATGAGAATTCTATAGCGATTTGAAGTCCGGGTTTATTGTTGTCTACTAACAAGTTCAATATATATATTGAGGTGATAGAAAATATTGATGAGATAAAAAAAAATACTAACATGCAACTATCACGCGGATCTCCCCAGTGTGCGCAACTAAACGATGTTTGCACATCGAGCTAGCAGCCAATAGCATCCAATCACATCGACAGATACTGATTGAAGCGTTCCTGTAGTACCATGTTCTGTGTAAATTATGGTTTATTTGTCTAAAAATATGTGTTAGGGAAACCTCTAGTGATCTAACTCATAGATGGGAAGGAATCCCCTGGATTTTACTATACTTTATTGCAATTAAACGCCCAATAATACAATACAATACAGTGTAACAAAACTACACACAATAAAACAAATTTACAACATGCATGTTATACAAAACTTAACAGCATATAATTTGTACATACAACTTAAAATTCTTATTAAAATAATGTCGAAAATATATTAAATTTTTTTATAAAATTTGATAAAGTAAGTAGCAGCTCTTTAACGTCCCACTGCTGGGCACAGGCCTCCTCACTCCGAGGAGCGAGGGTTTTTAGAGCGTAGACCCACCACGCTGCTCCACTGCGGATTGGCAGGTATAGTACACAAGTGCACTCTCTATTCCTTCACTCGCATAGTCCGATGTAACGGAAATCCAACACAATCGGAAAGAGATCAGGCGCAGGACCGACGGCTTAACGTGCTCTCCGAGGCACGGGGGTGGATCACACCGCCAACTTCCCAACTTCGGGCAAATATTGAGAAAATCTTAATAGAAAACTCAATATTGATTTTTGAATTGGCCCGACCCGGGACTCGAACCCAGGACCTCATGTCTGTAGTCGAACATGCTAACCACTAGACCAATGAGTCAAATTTGATAAAAATTCATTAAAATTATAGAATGTATTAAAAGTTCATACAATTTTTCTTTAATATATTGATGTTATGGCATTTTCGTATATTCTCAGTTAACTTATTATATATTTTGATAGCTATAATGCAGATGCTTTCATTAAAACATGTAGCTTTATGTACTGGAGTCTGAAATTTGTCCCTGCAGCAATCTGTGTCCGAGCAAAGAGGTTATCAGACAGAAGATTTTTTTTTAATTATGGCCTGCAACTATCTTATCGTTGTATTTGGCACAGCGCTCTTACGCATCTTAATTGAGCAACAAATATCTGGTTAATCATAGTGGTATTTCCAGAAAATTACACAGAATGGAAACTACTTGCAAAAAAGTTGTCGTATCGACCTTTTTTGATAATATGCGTAATGCGTAACATAACTGATTTAACTTTAATGAAATATAGTCAGCATGAGTTTTCCAGGTGATATGTTTGTCAATATACGAGCCTAAAAACTTTGTTTTACAAGTTTTGTTAACTTTACTGCCAGAATGGTTAATATGTTTATTAATGTCACTACGTATGTTTTGAAAATTTATAATTTTTGTTTTGTTAAAATTTTTCTCAACTAATCATTTTTTTATATCTACTAAACTATTATTTATTGCGTTTTCGTGTTCTTTTTTGTTATTACTTGTGTAAATTACGGTACAATCATTTTCATAAAGTATCATAGGACAATCAGTTTTACCGGGTAGTTTTAATATCTGTATTGTGGTATCTGTTAGTCCCACATTTCTGATTGGAGAAATTCTTTCATCGGGACGCGGAAAGGCATTTTCCAGCGATAAAAAAAATACTCTACGAACTTTTATTGAACTAGTGTTTTATTTGTGTGAAAATCCTTTACTAACTCTTTGTAATACAGATAGAGATCATAGCGTTGGCTAAATTATATTGTTACACTATCGAATAAATATCACCATCGCTATTAACTCCATCTATGGGTGTTAGTTCATTATGAGCGTCATTAAAACCATTATAAAAGCAAGTTGCCTGATGCAAGCTATCTGTACTATAAAAGAACCAAAATATATGTGAAAAAACTACCATGCGGTTATCTCATAGATGTCCAACTAAATGATATTGGCTCACCGAGCACGAAGCTAACAGCCACTCCCGTCCAATAACGGGGACAGATAACTGATCGAAATGCTCCTACCTCTCTGTGGATTTATAGCAAACGCTTTATGAATTCTACCTAACTTCACAAATTCATTGAAAAGGAATAAAAATCTTTCTATGGTTTTCTATTCCTTTTTTATTATAAACATTTAAGCAAATATATTCTTAATAATAATAATAATAACGTCTCACCGGCAACAGGCAATCCTATTCATAGGAGAGAGGGTATTTAGAGCATAAATTTCCACAGACCAAGAATTGCCTAAAGGCACTTCACTGAAAAGCACCATGCTTTTCAATAATGAATTTAAAGATCAAAGTAAGTTGGCACATAACTTTTACTTTAGTGGAGCTTCCCTGTTTTTGAACCCGTGTTTTTTGAAGTGAAACTTCTTTAGGCACATGAGAGTAAAATTTTTACAGATGAAACGCGTGATTAGCGTCACCAAGATTCGTCGTTCTTTATGCTAATTCGTTTAAAGGTTATACATACATACATACATAGCATCACGCCTTATTCCCATAGGGGTAGGCAGAGACAACATCCTTCCACTTGCCACGATCCTTGCATATCTCCTTCGCTTCTTTCAATCTCATTAAATCTTTCATACAAGTTCGTCGGTTTAGAGTACTCTTGACCTGGCCGTTATTTAAAATGTCCTGGATTTGGTCCAGGAACGTTCGCCTCGGTCTTCC